>OZ022556.1:103080080-103680080 GCA_963991005.1 Barypeithes pellucidus | reverse complement strand
GAAAGTCAATAACCGTTTGACAGATTGCAAGTTGTTTATTTTTCAGGGTACATTATTATAAACTTTTACGTTCAGTTCAGTTCGCTAGGAAACAAACTCTGATTTATAAACTTGAATTGGCTCGAACGAATCGCCGAGGAGTTTTTAAATGGTCAGGTATGTTCCCATTTGTTCAATTCGAACGATACCCGTCAGATCTGGACAACTTAAAAGTTTATAAATGCCACTTACCCTTTAGAAAAAAAAAATGAAATTTTATTTACCTTTTCGGACTTATCTAAAACCAACTTAATTTATAAAAAACACCGAGTACTCACATCACAAAAACACATAGTTTTCGCGTCACAACACATCTAAGTACCGTTCAATCTGAATTAGTATTTTAAAGTGCTACTGTGTAGACAAAAGTACGCCCTTATTGTCTAAATAATACGTTGGTTCCGTCGATCAATATTGGACTGCTGGACTGGGGCACTGCCGTGGCGAAAAGAACAAATAACTTAATAATTTAAACTCGGGTTTAAGTATTAATATACAATTTAACACACAAATCTGCTTGAAACAGCAGTCTGAAATCGGCCGGCTTGCAGCAACGGTTGCGCATATTCTTTTTTACTAGACTAGGGTTGATACTTAAAAATACAGCGTTGCCACTTTCGATGTTTTATAAGGTTATATTCATAAAATGAAGAATTTCCTTCTGTAATACTTTTCTTTATAATGGTAGTCTCGGAAATGGCAACCGCGCTGGTTGGACGAGACTATTTATTTTAAAGGGTGTTTATTGTATCGGGCTGCTACTCCTATTCTAATGACGGCATAATTCCTGGAAATCCTGTTTCGTATTTACTTGTTTATAAAAACTTACGATTAAAAAGCCCATTTAGCGAGTTTATTAAAATGATGTTTACTGTATTTCGTTTTAATTATTTCTCCTTCAATCTTGTCGAGTTTTGCCAATCCCGAGTGTCCAATTAGTGCAATTTTCTCAATTCCTTTTTTCCTCTATTTACGATTTTCACAAATACGTGCACGGTGTGTAGGATATTGCTTTTTGCTTTATTTAACTGACTCTGACTAACTAGATAGAGACTTCATTTTCATTTGTCGGATCTTTGGATTTATGAAGAAGATTGCACAAGGAAAAAAGACTATAGTAAATTATTATAGAAAAGATTTTATTGTAAAATTTATAAAATATAGTATTCATTTCATTTTTAACAAGTAATCCATACCAAAATATCATTGTAAACATAATTTTCAACAAACTCCTAGTAAAATCAAGTATTACTAAACTATGTTGTAAATGTTACAACAAATGTATGTGCACTGAATAAACACTATAATAAAATTATTATAGTAAAGATTTTAATGTATGATTTGCTATAAAACTTAAACTTAGAGCACGGTAATCAAGATCGCCTCGTTTATTTTCAACAAAAGTACACTTTGTGTAGCAACGCTCTATTTCCAATATAGATTTTTTCAAACCTGACTTTAATAAAATTACGATAACAATTTGACAGATTCGAGTTGTAATACAAATAGGCACTCATGAAATGCGTAGCGATTGCATTTAGTAAAACTATAAGTACCTAAACATGTCACCACAGAAAATAAGTCATATACCTTTTAACTACTTTGATGACAGCCGCTGTTTTTTTATCAAGAGCTGCATTAAACCCAGTGGCGATTCTTCCACAGGAGCACAAGCGCACGTGCACCCCAAAACAAAACGAATAAAAAATATTAATTTATATTTATTGAATATTATTTATCGTATAAAGTCCGACCCTCCCTAATATTTTATCGCACCGTCAAACTAAAAAAGTCCGACCCTCCCTAATATTTTATCATCCCGTCAAACCAAACTGTATAGATCCGGCAACCGTGCCTCGGTCGAGGCAAATGACGATTATGACGAGACTTGCTCGCACGTGCGATTAAGTAGTATAGTTTCTCTGTAGTAACAGGTGGCGAGTGGCAGCGGGGGACAGGAACATGGAAAAGGCGCACAGTTTTTGTGTGCACTGCGCTGTTGTCTGTTCGTGCATCTGGTTAGAAATTCGAGCCTGTATGTTTTAATATTTTAATATTATATATTTATTAGGTTAAAATGAATAGTTGACGGTGGACTATTTAAGAAATAACTTTAGCTCTTTGAGTTTTTAGCAAAAAATTGAAGTGAAGAATGCGGGAACACCTAAACCCGAAATTAAGGGGTAAATCTAGCGACTTTATTAGAAGGTTTAAAAATGAAATATATGAAAAAAAATTTATAGAAGGTATTCCAAACTTAATGAGGCTGTTATTGATCAATTTTCTACAATTAAGAATCGAAGAATAGACTTGACGTTTAAGCACTATTGTGTAGGGCCGATAAATGTTGTGTATTTCGATAAATGGTACTCGATATGATTTTAAACCATTTTATTTAAGAATTTAAACTAAAAAACACTGAAAATATGAAGAATGCCAACTTGTCAGTCTCGTGGCTCGATTCGTTCTCGTCATAAAACAGTTAACTATTGTTCTCGTCTTGGTTGCGCCTAATGACGTAGCCCGTAGATGGCGTAGTGGTATTAGACATCATTCGGTTTTCTTGATAACTCGTAGATGGCGGTGGTAGTATTGGACATCATTCGGTTTTCTTGATAGCTCGTAGATGGCTTTAGTAGTATTAGTAGGGGAATGTATAAAAATTCCTTGTGTAAAATAAATAAAAATATGTTTTACCTAACGCATTTTCTTATTACTTTATTTCTTTCTACATTTAAAACGCCTAGAAAAATTTCACCATGCTTGTGAGCCCCCTCTATCATAGGTCACGAGCCGCCACTGGTTAAACCCCCGTCTAAGCGACATTTCCTTGCTACGAGTAAACGTGGTTATTTAATCTGCTTTGTTTTCGGCGAGATACAACAAATGTGGCATCTCTTCTGCTCTGGCAGCGGCTCGGTTCCCAAATTTATCCTGACTACTGTCCTTATCGCTCATGAATAATAAGTATTGCGTTTTTTTCTTTACTTTTCTCGGTTGACAGGAAAAAGTAAAGTAAAGAAAATTTAGTATGGTAATCAAGCGTTTCAAAATTTCCTTTTAGCAAGTCGAAATATATTAAAGGGCCGAAAAATTGTTTCAGTGCCAGTCGAAATTTCCGATTGTGCAAAAAATTTCAATTTTTAATGAAAATAATTTTTTGTCATCGGCTTGATAGGAGATTTCACGGTTTTATTTAATTTTTTTTTTCATTTAAGCTTTTTTGGGCGCTCGGGATAATTTTTTAAAGCCCGGGAGAAACAATACGTAGGTTGTGGTTACTTTTATACGGGGTGGTCCATTGATGCGAGGAAATGTTGATAACAAAAATGTGAAGGAATGATACATAGAAAAGTTATACAGTGAGTCCCAGAAGAAATGTCTAAATTCATTTAAAATTCAGAGGTAAGTTTTTTCAAAAAACGCTCGTACCCGTCGATTTTGATTTTTTAATTTTTTTTTTGTGGTAATTTCATGTATACAGGGTAGCTCAAAAATAAGTTACGACCATCAACTTCATTTTTTCAAACGAAAACATATATTTTTTATTTCATTTTTGAATTTTGCATTGAATTCTAAGCATGTTTCATGTACCATGTCCTATACATAAACTCAACAGTTATTGAAAAAATTAGGATTGAACATATCATTTAGGGAATCCAACGATCTATCAAATCTTCCGGCAATATGGCATTTTGGGCTCCATAATAAGTAAGAGTGTACTGTCTCACTGTCACCGTTTATTTCCATAGAAACTGTATGACAATTTTATTTCAAATAAGTATAATTATTGTCAAGCGTAGTTTCAAAGTTGCGGTTTTCACAATAATGGTGAAGTTAACGGAACGGGAAAAAATTGAAATTCTATGCATGGTTGGGTTTGGTGATAAAACACGTACTCAAATAGAAACAGCCCAATTATTTAATGAAATCCATCCTGATCGTCCTCCCATATGTGAAAAGATGGTGAGTAGAATAGAGGCTAAGTTTAGAGAATTCGGTCATATTAGAGATTTGCCTAAATCTGGTCGTCCTACTCGAGATGAAAATGAACAACTTGACGTTTTGCTTTCCTTGGAAGAAAATCCATGTACTCCCCTGTCGCTATTCGTTATGTCGTTATTCCAGTGCATGAGTTATTTGAAGATGATTTCGATAGGCGAAGTGAGATTTGCGGACGCATGCAAAATATGTGCAATCTAGATAATAATTTAGTAAAAAATATTATTTTTTCGGATGAAGCTACGTTCTATTTTAATGGTAATGTGAACAGACAAAATTGTCGATATTGGGCAACAGAAAATCCGCATTGGATGATAGAGATTCACAGCCAGTACCCTAAGAAAATAAATGTTTGGTGTGGAATCGTACGCGAAAGAGTAATTGGTCCATTTTTCTTTGAACAGTCTTTAACTGGACAAGTATATCTCGAATTTCTCCAACTAGAATTAATTCCAGCATTAGTGGCTTTATTTCCGAATCCATTGGATCCAGACTTCCCTGACGAAGAACTGATATTCCAACAAGATGGTGCTCCTCCGCACTATGCGGCCACTGTGCGCACATTTTTGGATGAAACCTTTCCCAATCGGTGGATTGGAAGGAGAGGACCTATCGAATGGCCTGCTAGGTCGCCAGACCTAACTCCGCTGGACTTTTTTTTGTGGGGTTACCTCAAATCAAAAGTATTTGTTAACAGGCCAAACAATATGCAGGAGTTGAAAGAAAGAATCCGAAGAGAAGTGCGTGTCATAACTCCGGAAATGGTTGGAAACGTGCAAAGAGAGTTTATTGATCGTCTTGGATATTGTCAAGCCGTAAATGGCGCACATTTTCAACATTTAATTTGATTTTGTTGTGTTTTTTTTAATAAACAGGTCTTACTTATAGATATGTTCAATCCTAATTTTTTCAATAACTGTTGAGTTTATGTATAGGACATGGTACATGAAACATGCTTAGAATTCAATGCAAAATTCAAAAAGAAATAAAAAATATATGTTTTCATTTGAAAAAATGAAGTTGATGGTCGTAACTTATTTTTGAGCTATGAAATTACCACAAAAAAAAAATTAAAAAATCAAAATCGACGGGTACGAGCGTTTTTTGAAAAAACTTACCGCTGAATTTTAAATGAATTTAGACATTTCTTCTGGGACTCACTGTATAATCCGTATGGGTGCACATTTTAAATATAGTTACTAGAATACAGGGTGTCCCAAAATAGCAAGGCAGCAGAAAGGTACTTTTCTTTTTAAATGACATCTCCTTATTTTTGTATTTGGAATAGAATTCTGCGACAATAAAAAAATCCATTGCTACGTTGGTAAAAGCAAGGGTTTAAATGAAAGGGACATAGAATTAATTCGTAGAAGTACTATGTAAAGCAAATTGTCGTGACTACGATGGTGTTTATTAAAGCAACGACTAATTGAAGATTAAACCAACATTTCCTACAGCAGGACAAGCCTCTGGAGAGTATTATATCAAATTGGTTTTATATCGGACCATTAATAAAAGACAATGTATTCGTATGCGACGGTTTTCATTATTTCCATTTCCATCAATTCCAGTGTATCAGACGAAAATGGGAAAATTAAAATATTGTCACTGCTACAGTAATGGACGAATCTGACATGTGTAAAGAGTTAAAAGTTGCTGAGGTGTACCTATACAATTTTTTGGCCTGGAAAAGTACACCAAGTTCCTGCAAAACTGCCTTTTCGATTACCACAACAAGATGGTTATGCCAATATAATATAATTTCGTCCCAGATTGCGGCCTAGTAGTTAGGGAGACGGTGACAATAGGGAGTTCGTGAAGTGGAATATCAGTTAGTTGGTTTTTCGTGAAGTTTAGGTCCCCCTCTACAACTTTCATATTTGATGAAATGCCGTAGAGCGTTGCTGAGAGGCGCTGTACCGCTTTAGATAGGAAATTGTCAATAAATTCAAAATTATATCGAGCCATGTCTGAAAATGAATTTACAGCATCTGCGTGACCCCAAAGTCACGGAAAACATATTTTCTGACAAGTCAACCCTTGCATATACTTTTTCGAGCGTGTCAAAAAAAAAAATAAAAAAAAAGAAAAAAGCGAATTTGAAACTTTCTAGAATAAAACATTATATGTTAAAGATTATGTGAAAAAAATTTTGTCTTTCCAGGTCTCGCCATTTCATTATTGGATTTATTTAAAAATCTCCTCGGAGGAAATTCGGAAAACGATCGTGATATGTCAGAAAATTGTCACACTACATTCCTTGACACCCAAATATTGTGGAAAAAAAATTTTCCGAAGAATCGCACCTAGCTAGGCGGAATTCTGACAATATTACGCAGAGATACCGGAAGGCAGGTATCCTTCAGTTGTATGACGGGATATTATATTCGCAATATTCCTTTTATTAGAAAATTATTTACAAGTCATCTCCATGTAAATACAAATCGATTAAGCCCACTTGGACCCATGTCCCTTGAGACTTTATAATTTTTCCATTATTTTTTTACACACTCGGAAAAGTATATGCATGGGTTAACTTGTCAGAAAATGTATTTCCCGTGACTTTGGGGTCACGCAGATGCTGTAAATTCATTTTCAGACATGGCTCGATATAATTTTGAATTTATTGAGAATTTCCTATCTAAAGCGGTACAGCACCTCTCAGGAACGCTCTACGGCATTTCATCAGATATAAAAGTTGTAGAGGGGGACCTAAACTCCACGAAAAACCAAATTACTGATATACCACGTCACGGACCCCCTATTGTCACCGTCTCTCTAACTATAGCAAATTACTAGACGAAGACAGTGGAATTGCGGGTCCTGCCATGACTATTGACTATTTTTCCGGCTCTGTTAACGTTAGTACTTAGATGGGTGACCACTTAGGAATATCGTCAATCAAAATTTTTAAGAACGGTTTTATTAAATTTTATCAAAAATTTTATTAAATTTTAACAGAACTTTTTATACAAATGGTTTACCAAATATTCTTGTAATTTTTACTAAACATTCAGGTTTAAACTTTGTTATAATGCAATAGCATTTCTTAATAAAAGTAATTACCGGCCACAAATAGAGCCCTAAATTATGGTCAGTTTTACTATTTTTATAGTAAAGTTGGCTAAGTTTTTCTCTCCGTGTGAATGTATTTACATTAAAATGAAAAGTGTTGAGCCCTCCCTTGGATAAGAAAATGTGCTTAATTTAACCAAACAACATTTTAATGTTCGAGCAGCGGGAGATTCAAAACAAACTAATTTGAGCCAATTTAGGAGTTCTGTTTAGCATATCATTGTTACTTTATTTTGTGGGGAATGTCTAAAAGAGCTGTAAATTATACAAGGTCCTGCAATAGTGCGTTATATGGGCCCAATAATATGCAAAAAAATCTAAAATAAATACAGGGGCTCTCGATAGTATATTAAGATACAAGTTTCATAAGACATTATCTTAGAGCACGCGTTTAATTTAGAAAACGACCCTCGAAGCGGGGAGTTTTCTAAAGTACAAGTACAAGTGCTCTAATTGTCTTATGAACCGTGTATTTTATAATACTTTTTCTATTTGTAGATTTTCCTTTTCCTATATAGTAGATTTTTTCCATTTGAATTAATAGTTTCATTTTGTGTTGGCAATACTTTTACAATTTAATAAATTGTTACAAGCTTATTCCTCCGTCATAATTAAAAATAAATATATTATTAAAGTTAATAAAAACGAGTCAGGAAGAAAGTTGTACTCCGTCAGAAATACGAGAAATTGTAGAAACACTTTTTAAAAAGAATATGCAACTTTGAGTTATGGTGCGAACAGAACAAAGTTCAAAATAAAATATTGAACAAAATAATAAATAATACTATTGAACAAAATATTGTATCGACACAGAATATGATAGGAATAACAATTAATGCCCAGGAAATGTCTACAGTAACTATGAATATGTATATATAAAGTAATATGTATAATATTATATTGAATTAAAAATAAAAATAGTACTTTATTGCATATATTTTTCGGAGTGTGTAAAAAAAAATGAATGGAGAAATTATAAAGTCTTAAGTGACATGGGTTCAAGTGGGCTTAATCGATTTGTATGCACATGGAGATGACTCGTAAACAATTTTCTGATAAAAAGAATATTGCGATTGACTATTGAATATATACAACTGCTGAACGATACCTGCCTTCCGGTATCTCTGCGTAATATTGTCAGAATTCCGCCTAGCTAGGTGCGATTCTTATGAAATTTTCTTTTCCACAATATTTGGGTATTAAGGAATGTAGTGGGACAATTTTCTGACATGTCACAAATGTTTTCCGAATTTCCTACGAGGAGATTTTAAAAAAATTCCAATTATGAAATGTCGATACCTGGAACGACAACATTTTTTCACGTAATTTTTAACATATTATTATAATGTTCCATTCTGGAAAGTTTCAACTTCAAATTCGCTTTTTTTCTTTTTTTTTAATTTTCATTTTTTTACACGCTCGAAAAAGTATATGCAAGGGTTGACTTGTCAGAAAAAGTGTTTCCAGTGACTTTGGTGTCACGCAGATGCTGTAAATTCATTTTCAGACATGGCTCGATATAATTTTGAATTTATTGAGAATTTCCTATCTAAAGCGGTACAGCAACGCTCTACGGCATTTCATCAGATAAAAAGTTGTAGAGGGGGACCTAAACTCCACGAAAAACCAAATTACTGATATTCCACTTCACGTCACCGTCTCTCTGACTATTAATCTTTCATAATTTAAACAAAAAAATGCAGGTCCGTATTTAAAAAAAATAAATCGATGATGGTGACCCAAAGACGAAACGTCGCATTAAGATCTGATGATACCATTTTGTGAAGAATAAAAAGTTGTAATAAGAAAGTGAAATTTATTTTCGGACATAACACGAACAAACCCGAACAAAGTCAGGAAAAAATAAAAACTGGAACACAAAATTATGGATTCTTCCAAATATCTTGGAAGCCCCTGTAGGTATTTATTCTTGATTTTTCTTGCGGCATATTATTGGGTCCATAATTGCGCAACTTTGCCCCATCTCTATCTCGAAATCGCAATGGCGGGGGACGAATTTGTTACACCCTGTATACAACAAACTTACCGATACGATGTTAACGGATCCACAACGTTTCGTCGCTACTGCACGGGCCTCGTCAAGATCCAAAATAAATGAGCTCCGCAAATGACAAAACCCAAGGGGAGAAAAAATTAAATTGACTCATAAACTATTGGACATTATCAACAAGGATTCCTGTTTTACAGTGGTCTAATCATATGCTACAAACAGTGGCGGATTAAAAAAATTTTCGCCCCTAGGCCTTTCAATAATTGATTGATGTATAACAGGAAACGTTGGTCCCAACATAAATTTAAGAAAAAAAATCAACGTAATTTGACGTCCTCTCTAAAGATTGTCGCCCCAGGCCGGTGCCTTGTTGGCGTTATTCCGGCACTGGCTACAAATAAACCGTCAAGTATATTTCTAACGAATAAATATTCAAACAAAAGTTGTCAGATGTTATGGAATCAATTAGATTTATACGCAGTTTTTAATAATAAGATGCTGTTACCTGTTACCTCACGATAGACGCAATCTCTAAAACTAATTAGTATTATCGCTTAAAACAGCTGTTTAATACTATATAAGTATACAAAACACAACTTACCGGTCCCATGTTAACGAACCCGTGACGTTTCGCGACTGCATGGGCTTCCTCAAGGTCCAAATTTCTCTTGAATCTCACCAAAAACGAGTTACTAAACAAGTCGGCCCCGCAGATGACAAAAATCGAAAGAAAAACCAAAAAAATCGGCCTCCAGTATAGAGGCATCGTCAAAATACCACGAAAGAAACGGCGCGACTAACGAGGTTTACCGTCGCGGCGGCCGGCGCCTAAAATTTTGCGCACGCTGACGTCATAACATCGATTTTGAAGAAGCGTGTTGGGCGAGGGGGGTGTCTGACAAGAGGGCCGAAGGGGGGGAATATGAATGAGCTGGGGGATAAAAAATGAGTCCTGGCGATTTAAACTGTAATTATGAATCTGATAACAGTGAAAACGGGCATTAACTGTAATTAGGGTAAGGAGAAGTGGTGTACGAAAATATGTTATTAATAATTAATTGTTGTTATTGGAGTTTTGCGATATAGATAATAATCAAGGACGTGGACAATGTTAATGAAAGGGGCTCCGTCTCCATACGTGTCTGTTTTCATTTCACAAACTTGATTTAATTGCTTCCTTTGTATATCAGTTACCGAAAGAATATTTGCAGCCCTGGGAGGAGATGTTTGGATCTGTAATGCGACGTTTCTTCTTTGGGTCACCATCGCCAACTTAATTTTTTTAAATACGGGTCTGGATTATTTGTTTAAATTATGAAAGAGAACCGAAATCTACGTTCAGTGGCATACAACAATTACTGCATTTCCATCTTTTTTAAAATACCCCTAGTACGTTCCTGTAATTTACTTACTTTACCAGACGTGGCAACACTGTTAGACTGTCAGGTAAACCGTCAGGTAAGACATCAGGTAAAACCTTATAGTACGTCAGCCCGTTATAGTTGTTGCAGAATTATACCGTTGACTCTTACTGCCATAAATAAACTACCTGATTAAACCCTATTGTATACGCCTCAACCTCTTCAAAGCTCAATAAATGGCATCAGGGCCGGCTTGAAAATGTATACCACACCACATGATTTATTTTTATAATTTAAAATAAATAGATAGGTATTTTTAATTTTAGGTACCTATAATAAATGTAAAATAATGATAACAATTAATGATAATTGAAAATAATATAATTTAAAAGTATAACTATTAGGATAACAAGTACAATAAAAATTAATTAAATTCTAAGAAACTATTGATAATTTATTCAAAATTTAACTCTATCACTATCACCATCTTCATCTAAGCCTAAACTTATAATTATTAAGGGTTGAACATTTGTAATCATACAATTGTAAGAATTTTCCACCTTAAGTACATGCTGTACACAGTTTTTCCGGCTGTCTGCAGAAATTTTTCTTACTTCGTTTTTAATTAATTCTACTACAGATGCATTTAATGTAGGAGAAATATTATTTCTCATATTATTTCTCCTTATATTGGATCTTAATTGGTGCCAAATTAGCTCAATAGGATGGAATATACAATAGTACGGAGGAAGACGCAACACTGTATGTCCATTTTCTGCTGCAAGTTTGTCACACTCGTATTCCTTATTTATTTTAAAAGCTTTTAATACTTCTAGCAGTTCTCGTTTTTTGTAAGTTTCTTCAAAATATAAATCATTTTCAATTATAAAATTTTGAATTTCTGCTTTAGTATTATTAGGATTGGGAATGATTTTTGCTTGCCGACTATGATAACTAGCATTGTCCATTGCAATGACGCTATTTTCAGGTATATTTTTAAGGAGTTTATGTTTAAACCAATCTTCAACAATTTGTGCGTCGGTATCTTGATGGTAATCTAAAGAAGAATCTGCTATGTTATTAGCTGAAAGCAACAGACAATTTGGAAGAAACCCGTTCTCTGAACCAGCATGTAATATTGTGATTCTTTTGCCTTTATTTGATGGTGCTTTGGTTTGATATTTTTTGGAAGAATCATCCCAACCTGTTCTTGGAGTGTCATGGGTATCGAACCATGTTTCGTCAAGGTAAATAATTGGACGATTTTCTTCTCTAAATTGTTTAACAGCTGTTAAATATTTAAGTCTCCATTCCCGTAAACGTTGAGATTCCATTAATGTTTGTCATTTATCAATGCTTCGGTATTTAAAACCCATTTTACGCAATATTTTCTAACGCTTGAAAGGCTACAAGAGATATTTGTTTCGTCTTTAATCAGCCGCTCTTTGAGGGAAATCAAAGTGGGTACAGTTTGTGCCTCATACATTTGGTAAATCTTTCTTCTTAATAAATCCATGCAATTTTCGTCAATGCTTCTAAATGTGCCAGAATCACTCCGATTTTTTCTAGGTTAACAGGTTTAACTACTATGTCTCTTACCGAAGATAAAGGAGTTTTTGTCAAAGTAGACGTCTCTGCTAAAGCATCCATCGAATTAAAATTGCTACTCAACAACGATTGATACATATTTTTAATTATTAGTTTGGCATCGGCAGATAAATGCTTTCTTTTAAAAATGACACTTGAAGATGCCACCTATCAGCACAATTCCAAGGACGCCACATTCTACCACTAATAAGCCTAACTAAAAATTACTCGCTGGAAAACCACTAAAGATTAAAATTATTAAAAATCACTTTGTATTTATATATGCATCAGGAATAGGTATAAATTGAATTTGTATACCTGGTCCGGCTCTGCTCGAAAATGTTTTAAAATTTGGGATTTCCTTATTTATTTTATGGTCGAAGGGATAATGAGGTTTTATTGCAGTCAAAAGATCAACGGTATAATTCTTCAAATACTATACCAAAATGTCCTGTTATCACGCCTTCATCTAGTCAATGACTAATCGCTAGATTAATAAAAAATAAGAATATTTTACTCGAGCGAAAAAGTTCGGCAACGCTGCGCTTACCCGTCATAGTGATTTCAGTCCGTAAGAAAGCAGATCGTCGTTTCGTTACTGCACCTTGTCCGTTCTTGATGAAATCATATTAAAAATATAAAAAAAAAACGTGAATTCATCGACAATGGACGTTTTGAGTGTTGCAAAAATTCCATAGTTTAAATAAAAGATGTAAAGAAAAGGGTTATCAATAAGTTTCAGCACCCGGATCAATTTTTTTTTAAAATGTTGATAACACTCTAAAATATAGTAAATCGAGTTGAACGGACATTTTCCGTGTTGCGCAGCTGCAGGGAGGGCAGCGGAGTCGGATCTCGTATCTGTATAATTCATGATCGCGGTACACGGTGCGTGCATGAGACGGCTTGCTGTGTGGCTTGGTTGTCTATAACATCTCAGCATCAGCTATGTCCCCATATTGCATTATTATTGATACACGTGCTGTGTTGACTGAAAACGGTTTTGCTAAAAAATGCGTGTGTAAAAATGTCAGTTCATATTTTTCCCCCATTTTCCGAGCCAAAATACACGATTTCTGGTTGAAAACGGACGAGGCGCGATAACTCGAACAGCGTTAAAAAAATTACATACCTAAGATCCAACACTGCGGTTGCGCGTCGATGAGAATGTCCGTTCCCATTTTTTTCCGGTCACGAATAACGAAAAATAACATCCGACAAGTAAAACGGACGAGGCGTGATAAGTTGAATTCTCCACTGTAAACAAATTTCGATTTTCCTCAAACCAAAACTATTCACCGCACGGAAAATGTCAGTTACTATTTTCATCTCCTCAAAAACATCACTCTGAGTCAAAAAATAAAGAGAACGGACGAGGCGCGATAACTATTACGACCGCTTTTTTATTACACATCATGATTCTCAATGATTTCGCAACGTTGCCAATGTCCGTTCTTGTTAATTTCCTTCTCAAGTCCTTATTAAATCACCAAAAAACTCAAAAAACTTTAGGGCGTGATCAGTCTGAAATCCTGGTAACGGAATGCCGTACTATTATGTGTGGACGCCGCTTTAATATATTGTTTGATTTCAACTGGCAAATAGCTATAACGTTTTTATGTTACTCAAAATAAAAATATTAATCCAAATTAAAACAAACATATGAGTATTTTAAATATTGCTGTTGAAAAGATGGTTTTATGCAAACCAACAATTTTTTTTTATAGAAACATGTATCCACATTTTCGAATTTAATAAAAAACTCTTGAGAGGAATAAAATACATAAACTGAGTATTTGTTTTCTGTGTGTAGATACGTTATAGTCGATAAATTTAATGAAAATCTTTTTAGCAAGTCAGGGAACAGAAATTAGGCATACATCCATTAGTGATTCTCGACACGATCTTCGATCTGCCGAGCCGATAAGTACACGTAACCTCGGCAATTTCATTTAAAGCCTCTTTTTAAAAGATTAAATAGAAAAAGTCAGTTTGTCATTCGCAAACAAGATTTTTTTTACGCTTCTCGCAAGAATGAAAGTATTTTAATAGCGAAAAAAATAATTTCCGCGGTTTTATCGGTTTTTAGGGTTTGATTCGAGGCTCTAGATGAGCAAATAGTACTATACAGGGTGGCCCATCGAAAACACTCCAGCAAGGTTTACGGCTGTGTACGTTAAAATTAAAAAAAACCTCGGACCCGTAAACGTTTTCAGAGGGACACGTTCCGCTATTAATTTCATCCCTGTAACCTCAACCCCCCTAGCGGGGGCGGCTACTGCCCTTGTTTTTCAAATGGGAATGGGTATGTTGTGATATTCTCTTTAAAATGGCGCTTTGTTTTGCAAATTTGAGCTGTCTTGATGTTCAAAATAATTTGGTCCCGTTCAGTTTAGATGTTCCAATTGCAGAAAATCTAGTTGCCTGTGACTAGTCTTAATTCTGTAACAGATTGTTAGAATGAACGAATTGTAATACAGACTTTTGCGTAAGAATGTGATGTTGCTAAAATGGTGTTAGGTCTATTGTTTGGCACATTAGTCTGTGAAACAGGGAAAAGAATGAGGCGAGATTATCAGGTTGCCCCCCCCCCCCCCTATATACGCCACTGCTACAGGAACCGTTACCACAGGGACCGCCGTCGAAAGTGACGACATGTGTGCCTGACTGAGTTCTGATTGGTGGAAAAGATATTAAGTGCACACTGTAAATAGAAGTGCGCCAGCATCGGACCCAGCTTGTGTCAACCACCAGTGGCGGAGCGAAACCTTCAATTGTTTTAATACTGTAGGTTTTTTTTTGCTGTTAGTACTTAATAGGGACGGCGCTTTGGAAGCAAATTTCATTATTTTTTTACCTAGCCATTAACCATCGAAACCGGATGTATTTAGGATTTGATATAGTATACAGGGTACGTGCGTGCTAAGTTCTAGTAATTCTTATTATTTATTCTTAAATTTTACAATTGGTACTCCTCGGCAAGAATTATTTTGCTGATATTTAATTTAGTTTACATTTAATGAATTTGCGAATATTTTAAGGTTGTTAAGGGTGTTAGCGAGTCATTTATTTTGCATTTAAATATGGTCCTGCTAGATGGCGTGATCGTGGACTTCGTTCGAAAAGTAATACCCTGTCGCGTTAGTCAAACCGGTATATATGGTATTTTTCGTGTTAAATTGTTGGTTGGGAGAGGGGGGGGGGGGGGGGGGGGGTCATGACCATGGATCCGTACTTGATGTGTAATACGGGACCGTTTCTAAACAAATAGAGCAATTTTTAAGTGTTAACCTTGATCATAAACGTTCTTAACGTAGCCGCAACTCATATTATAAATATATTTTAATAAATACACAAATACCTGAGCAAATCCCACTGAAATAAGAAAAAAATAGAAAAAAATCCGCAGAACTTTCAAAGCATCGGTTGAAATTAAATCAGAATCGCAGACGTGTGCACATAATGATGTCACTAAGTCACACCTCTTCCTGTGCGATATCATACCTTGCGTTTATTGTATCATGGTGGGTATAGACCAATAGACTTTTTATTTGCACTTCTTGACGACTTATTATTGAAATTAAATATAGTTTCCCATCTAGGTACCATTTTTTACTTTTTTGAAGCCCCGTATTGTTTGACACGTTAGTCTGAAACAGTGAAAAGAATGCGGCGAAAAAATAAAAACCTAGAAGCGAAATTGTCAGGTTGTCTTAATTAAATTTGTTAAAATATTTTAATTCGTATTTATTAGTAAAATATCCAATCTAAATTACCTTGTAGATTTTATATTCATATTATTTTTTTTAATGCAAAATAATTATATGTAGCATTGAGTATTTGGTAGAATTAAATTCATGATATACATATATTCTAAACATTTTCTTAAATTGTAAATCTGACACCAGAGCGACCGTTCGCCATCGAAAGTGACGATACCGGTGCCTGATTAGTCAATTTCAGAGGATGAAGATATCAAGTGCACTGTGATTAGGTGTGTGCCGGCATCGGGCACAATTTGCGTCAACCACCAATACCGGAGCGAAAGCCTTTTATTGTTTTAAGGCTGTGTTTTGCTGTTAGTATTTGATGGGGAATGGTGATTTTAGCTCGCCTATGCTAGAAAGAAAATTCGTTTTTTGACATTGTGCTTTCCCTTTTTTTTCAGACTCCTGTATCGTACAATATGTCCTGGCTCCATTATTTTTATTTATTTAGTTATTTTCTCAATAGGTAGAACTTTCTGTGAAAAATACCGTTTTTTACCGGGTAAAAAAAGTATTTTATAACTTCCTATAAAGTGTCATCAAATAATACTTTTATCATTTCAACGAACATCTTTTTATTTCACTTAGTGACGGGATACAAAGACAAAAACAGACAACGACGAACATAAACTTAAACAATGAACGAAATTGCTTCGACTCGCAACGTCTACATGAACTTTTATCTGGCAAATTGCTTTAGTTTTAGTTTGGTCTGAATAAATACCCGTTACAGTTAAAATTAAATTTTTCTTGTTTTTCATAAAATGTCTTTGTAAATTAAATACACTACGCTGATATAATTAATTATCGAATATCCAGAAAGATATATATCTGGATTAGACAATGGTCCTAACTGCTACTAAAACAGTTGTTAACGGAGCATGTATTTTATTTGAGCAGAAGGAAGAAATTTGTGTGACACAAACCAGGGCGCTTCTTGTGGTTAATAGCTGTATGTATTTTTGTTCTGGTTAAACGTATAATATTATCCATTAGAAACTACTGTGCCCTTTGGCATTTCCGTCCTCTGTCAATATACTGTTTCGACCAATCAAATTGTTTCATTTAACACTAATCACATGTGATTACACTGATAAAACTGTCTCTCATCGGCCCGCAATATTTTAAAAAGTTTTTCTTAGTAGGCCGAGTACTAGAGAATGAGTATTAATAAATGTCAAGTTTGAATGACTTTTTCATTTAACATAATAATATATATACATACATATAATTATTTTTAGATGATTTTCATTATTATTTACCGAGAGAATCGGAAAACTACTCTAAAGGTAGGATTTCAGTAACAAAATATACAGGGTGTTATGGAAATGACGTATTATATTTAAACCTGCAATTCCTGAGATAAAGACAAATCGAAGAAAAATAGCCATTAATGGCGATTTCAATTCATTCAGCGGTAAAAGTGCCCTGACGTCAAACCAGAAAAACACCAGTGTGGCACTGCGATACATGTAAGCAATCAAGGAATTCTGGCCGGTGTTGTCATATGTAAACCTTAAACTCTTTAGACAAAATAAAATAATTTAAACACTTTTCCATTCTGTAATACCTTTTTGTACAGTTAATTGAAGAACATTTACGACGGACTATGTTTTAAACAACCCGAAAAAACATATGGAATAGTAATAGCCACGTACGTCACTGGGTCAAATGCCAATGACCTCTTGGCGCCTTACATCGGCTGAGCGAAGTAGATTCATATAGCGCTGCATGCGTGCGTCTGTTAGTACAAGATCAACCAGCGGCCGGATACGTTGTGTCTCGTCGGTCACCAACACACTCTCAGCGATCCGCTCTGTTTTTTCGGTTTACGCGAGTATCTTGCCCGTACATAAATAATCTTTGAATTTTGTTTTTATTGACGCGATTCTTCTGGACGTCAAATTTCTCGCGTATAATAAAATCTAATAATCTGTAATATAATCTGTATTATTGTAATTTCAAAAGCTAACTATCGGTTCTGTTTCACTATTACTGTGTGTACATAAAGTGTTTCCAGGAGTGTTCCCATGAAAAAGAAAAAAATCTGATTGTGTTTGTGCCTGGATTTCCTCGCTCTTTAGATATAAGGATAAATACAAGTAGGTAGAAAATAATTTATTTTTATAATTTTATATGGAATTTCAGTTTTACATTAAGTTTGGCAACATTGCCATTAGCTCTGGGTGAAATGTTGTACAGTAGCGTGGACTGACCTGTGAGCAAGAGTGTTTATTACCCCACTTCTAAAACGGTCGATTTAAACAAAATAAAATATGTAGCGCTTCTCTAGGAAACCCAAGGAGTCACCCATTTAAATATAATACGTCATTTCCATAACACCCTGTATACCTACGCTTTATTTGCAATGTATTTTCCTATTTATATTGTCGACTTGTTTTCTTTGGAAGTTTTAGTCACCATAACCTTAAACTTACAAAACGTCAGAAGGTTCGAGTCTAGGGTAGCATAAGCAAGTATCGATATCGACGACTATCGATGTTATGTAAGTACTCGTATATGTTAGAAGTATTTATCGAATTATTATAATATTTAATTTAGGTTCTGGAAATAATCTTATCAAATATAACTCGAGAGTCAATTTAATTACCGATTACATTTTTCATTTACAATTTTTTTTTTTGAAATCTTACTCAATGGTCGTTTGGACATTTTGTATAATTTCCAACATCATACTATCTTGAGCATGAAAAATTTTATCGATAAGAAAGGAGCTCTAGTTATATTACTTTCGATAACTTGAAAAACATTTTTCTATTGTTATGGAAAGCACAATACGATTTCCAGTTACCCAACTTCAATTTTGCAGTAATGATTTAATAACAATCCTGTTTACCCGATAAGTTTCTTCAAGGGAAACGAAAAATAACTTCTGTGTTCAGTCGGAGTAGAAAGTTTTCGACTTTTAATTAATTTGGATTTTAGTTTAGAAATTCTAGTCTTCGAACTTTGTGCTCGTTTTTTCTATTGTACCTGTACTTATAACTTTCTTACGACCACAAACTTTTGTAACCAATTTATTATTATTGATTGAGGTGTTACCCTTAATATCATAAATAGGAAGGAGGTTAAGTGTCACATCATTATAGAGATCTGGACGTAATTAGAACTTACCGTTTTTAAGTTATTATTGTTCACTCATCTTTTAAGGCCGTATTAGACTAGGCAATTTGTTCTCTTGCGCTGGCAGTAAACCGTTTTCGATCAGCTGGAGCATTGTCAACGGTCAGAACAGCAGTGGGTACTGTTGAAATCCCTAAAATATCCCCAGAATTAGAGATGTGCAAACCTGTTCGTTTTGATTACCAGTTAAAGCAGCTACTGCTATTTACAAATAGGAGGTGCAAAAGTTGCTGAATTAGCAGTCCATAAGTTTAATAAAGAATGTAAACTGCTAATTTAAGTACCAGTGGGTTTAAATGGCCATTACCTGTTCATACCTGGTTCGGCCAAATAATAAACAGTTAAAAATAACAGAATAATCCATGTCTACCCAATTGCGCCGGCAAGGGCAATTAAAATGGCGCTTGCCCCATTTCTGGTAATGAGAGACTGGCTGATCGGGAACAGTGTACTGCGCATGAATCCGTGTCATTTTAATTGTCAGAAGAGTAGAATTTCTGACTGTAGTACGGAGAACGGTGTACTGCGCCTGAATCCTTGAATTATAATTGCCATTGCTGGTGCCATAAAAATTCCCAAGTGTAATACGGCCTTTAGTAAAATTATTATGGGTCCATAAGTAGTCGCTCCGAGTGACACCGTTTCCAATTTAGTAGAGGCAAGACCACCCCAAAAAAATTTATATTAATAAGTCCATTTTTGTCTGCTAATCTGGCAACTCTGCTTACAGAATTAGTTTTATTGTGCGTAAGTTCTAAAAATCAATAGCTTATATAATTAAAAGATTAGTTTTAAACTACTACGGTATTATTATACAATTGGACATAAGTTGTGTTTGCTTTCAAAATTTTTTATTATTTTATTGTGCTTTCTTTTATTATTACTTTAATTGTATTTTATTAAACTATTGTTTATGGCCTACTAGATACGACATTCCCGCGAATTGCAATTTTTTTTTATAATCCCTTCATTTTAATCCGTATTTATGGTCGGAAGTGACAAAAAAACTTCGTATCCGGAAACAAATATCAGCATATTTCTATATATAGCGATGACTCAAACAGCTAGTTACACTTTTATTGATAACAAAGAAAGCGAGCGCGAGTCGAACTCGCAACCCCAGCATTTGCCGTCGAGGTGCTTGGTCAGCTCGTTTGAATAGCTCTCCATTCGATGGAATCCAGTAGCCGAAGAGTATGCTTGAGTGCAGAGCTCCAGGCATGAGAGCAGTATTGATGGTCTTTGTAAGTGTCAAAAGTTGTTGAGGTGTATACACGGATGGTACGGAAAAATGTACTAAGTTGCTGCGAAGCAACCTTGCATTTGCCACGACATGTTCATGTTAAGACCAGTGGCGGTTCTTCCACAGGAGCACATGCGCACGTGCACCCCCAAAACGAAAAGAATAAAAAATATTAATTTATATTCATTGAATATTATTTATCATATAAAGTCCGACCTCCCTAATATTTTATCGTACCGTCAAACTAAAAAAGTCCGACCAAACTGTATAGATCCGGCAACCGTGCCTCGGTCGAGGCAAATGACGATTATGACGAGACTTGCTCGCACGTGCGATTAAGTAGTGCATTTTTTTTTTTTTTTTTGGACAACCGATGGGAATCTGCACACAGACACCTTACAGACGCGGCTGCAAGGTAGTGTCGGGGCATAGCAACTTGTGGGGATTATACCTCCATCAACATCATCTTTTCTGAGGAAAAAGATCCGCCTCTGAGAGGCGAGCCGACCGACTAAACTCACCGTCTGAGTCAGGTATAAAGCCTTTAACTCCTTTCACTCGACGTGTTATTTTTGTCTATCATAAGTATGATTTTTGGGTTAAGCCTTTAGGCGTTGTTGATGATGTTTGGTGTCAGCTCTAGTATCTTTCTAATTTGAATTTAATCAAATGAGCAAGATATAAGGGCTCCTAACATGTTGGCGGTAGGTGTGTGGTAGGCGGTGTATTTTTACAATAGTCGTGTAGTGTTTTGTGTATAGTATGATTGTATGAAGAACAAGTTCTTAAATAATTTTGAGTTTGGATTTTAGTGAGTGATCCAGTCTTTAGGCATTTTGTGTTTGTGGTGTGGTAGTTTAGGAATGTGCGATGAGGCTATCTTCTCGTTATTGGTCAGATTCGCCTTAGTATGATATTTTATGATTAGTTTGTCGAGGAACTCCGAAATTGTATCAATTTGGAGATCTCGGTGATTAAGTAGTGCAGTTTCTCTGTAGTAACAGGTGGCGGGTGGCAGCGGGGGATAGCGGGGCTATGGCGATTTAACATGGAAAAGTGCACCGCGCTGTTGTCTGTTCGTGCATCTAGTTAGAAATTCGAGCGTGTATATTTTAATATTTTAATATTATATATTTATTAAGTGCAAATGAATAGTTGACGGTGGACTATTTAAGAAATAACTTTAGCTCTTTGAGTTTGAAGCAAAAAAATTGAAGTCAAGAATGCAGGAACACCTAAACCCGAAATTAATTTAACGCAGACCACAAAGGGCAAATCTAGGGACTTTATTAGAAAGCTTAAAATGAAATATATGAAAAAAAATGTATAGAGGGTATTCCAAACTTAATGAGGCTGATATTGATCAATTTTCTACAATTAAGAACCGAAGAATGGACTTTACGTTTAAGCACTATTGTGTAGGGTCACTTAAATACAGAACTCCCTTAACATGATAAAGATAGAGCTTGATTGTTTCGTACGTTGTCAGATGTGATGATTATGAAATGCCGTCATAATACAATGTATCATGAATCGTCGCAACTCCCACCGGGAGTTTCTCATAAATGTGTCATTGTATCATATGGGACAGTAACGCTGTTTCAACAGTTGTGACACCAAGGCAGGTGTCAATACAATAGTGTCCTTCAACACAGTGTTACCCACGCCTAAAGCAAAAACAACGAAATCGATGAGCTAAAAGGTGTAAATCAGATATCTTCTCTGGAACTATTTTAAAGATTGGAATTCGGATATTCTTGCATTATTTGTTTATACGCATAAGCATTTTTCTATATGGAGGCAAATGCCCGCTTCTAGGAGGATTACTATTGCCCAGTAAACACCCCCCCCCCCCCCGAACAAACCCGAACAACCCCCCCCCCCTTAATTACGGCGGTGACTTAGGGGCCCATCATGCCGAACAAGATTAAAGGCTTTGGAAATGTCTAGTGCAATAGCTCGCGATCCTTGCTGTTCGATTGCTTTGGTCCTACCCTAGTATGATATAAAACTATTTAAAATTAAATTTATAGTTTTATCTTTAAAATAAACGTTGACTAGATATTAACATTTAATCCTTAAATAAGCCTATTTTCAATCTATTAAGACTTTTATTAAATTTACCTTACTTACCTTCAATAAGCCAAAACATATTAAGATATATGTCATACCGGGTTGTAAAAATTTGCAAATAAGGAAAAATTGCGTTATATTTTCTTCGAAATAGTTAAGGTAATGTTGCCACATTTCTAATTAAGGACTGTAACTTTCTGATTTTAAATGGGAAAGTAATCGTCACCGTCCCCTCGTTTAATTAAAGCACAGGCGCGGAACTACTATGCAGCAAGACCATGCAACGCAGGGGGGCCCAGGCATCCCCAGGCATCCAAGGGGGCCCTCGGCCCAAAGTGGCCTCCCGTTACGGAATGTGTGGCCCTTCGCCACTTCAAAAAGTGTCTTTTTCTTACGCAACACTAATTTATTATGATTTTATACTATCATCAAGAAAAGGAGTTCCTACACATCTGTCGATCGCCTTAGATTTTTAGAACCTTTACAAATTTTTTTTGTAATAAAAAAGCATAGGTATAGATTGTTTCACGAAAAATGGATACGACTTAATGATTTGCTGGGTCGTTCCCATTGTGTCGACAAGAGCTTGGCAATAAACAAGTGAAGTATGACGGGACGGACTAAGGAAAACAAGTAATGATATGATTATATTAATGTAATCAAATGAAATAACATTTTTTTTAAATAATACTAGTCATATTTATTTACATTTATAATGTCATTCTATAGATAGTTCTGTTTCGCTATCGCTATCTTCATCAAAATTAATTATAATTGGATTAATTATACGATCCAGACTAATATACGAATTTTCTACAGTTATTACGTGACGGACGGAATTTTTCCAACTACCTGGGGAAATATCATTAAAGCATTTTCGTATTAATTCTACAACACTAGAACTTAAAGTCGGAGAAATATTTTCAGACCTAACCAGTGATTTTAACTAGTGCCACATATGCTCTATGGGTTTAAAAATGCAATAATAGGGTGGGAGCCGTAGCACTGTATGTTCAATTTCTTCTGCCAATGTGTCACAAACATATACTTTTTTTATACAAAATGTCTTTAAAACTTCTAAAAGATCACTTTTTTCATAACTTTCTTCAAAATACGTATCATTCGCCGCCATGTAGTTCTGAATCTCCACTTTGTATTATTTGAGCTTGGAGCTTTATGTAATTGGCGACTGTGATACCTCGCATTGCCCATTACTATCACGCTATCCTGAGGAATGTTTGGTAAAAGACAATTCTTGAACAATTCCTCAAAAACTAACAAATTTTACCACAAAAAGATATTTAAATATAAATTAAGCAACCTACCTACCTGATGTGCCTATATTTAATTATAATTATTACAATCCGGTCCTTTCCACATAATAATAACAAACGGTCATAAATAATGGGATGGCCACAGGTACTTTTACTGCAGTCATTAAGTTATATCCATTTTTCGTGAAACAATCTTTACCTATTCGTTTTGCAAATAAGTTAAGTTTTTGTCTTGTTTGTGTTGAATAAGTTAGTGTCGCGCAAGCCAAGTGCTGAGCTCCTCTAAAAGTGGGGCCCCAGGCCCAGACCCACCGGGCCTAGCAGGAAAATAGGTCCTGGATAATGTTTGTCGTAACAAGGAATTAACAACTACATCGTTTTAAAGTTTTTATGACACCGTAGGTATTTTTAATTGAATACAAACTTCCTATTCCTAAACAAGTGATTTAAGGAAATTAAATTTAAAATATCCCTAGCGCAACGAAATAGGTGCTCCGGAGCGACAGCAAACTGGTCTAAATACAGCACTTGTTAATTATAAATAATATTTTTTATACTTATTTGGCGGTATGGCGGTGCTAAGTTTTTAAACAATTATTTCTTACTGAGAATTATTAACATCAAAAGAATAACTTACTAGTAATATACTAATCTACAAACAAAATTAATTGAAAAGTTGGCCAATGGTTCAATTTAGGGAAAATACATTTACAGAAATGCATTGAAAACATATTAAAAAAAAATGTGCTTGACAAGTTAATGATAAAGTGACAATCTATGTTGACATGTAAAATTTATATATGACATTTTACTGGTACCAGACTCGACAGTAAATAATTCCTAATAGTCAAGGAGAAAATAAGAAAATTTTCTGTCCTAGTTTTTTATTGGCACGATGGTACATTGACGTATACAAAGCAAATAAAAATGCCTGGTCTATGCTTGTTTCAAGTCAATGGTACAGGTAGTTTATGTTTTTCCGAAACTACCCGAAAAGGTTGCCCTTTCTGAAATTGTCAGTTTTACAGATTTTTATACACCCAATATTCAATTTTTGTAACAATTATGCGAATATATGCCAAATTTCTTCATCCGGAGGACGTCATCCTCGTGAAATGCCCTTCCTGAGGATGTTTTCCCTAACGAATATAGCCTCCGACGATTAATTACTAACGTGAATCACCTTATTCACACATGACCACTCCCAGAGTGTATTACAGGATTTTTCCTATGGTGCCTTTGTTTTGTTTTTTTTAATGATCAAACACAAGCACTATAGGAAAAATCCTTTAGGGCACTCTGGGAGTGGTGCGTGTGCGTAAAAAGCGATTCACGTTGGTTTTGAATCGTTGGAGGTTATATTCGTTGGGAAAAAGGACCTCGGGAAGTTCGTTCCACAAGGATGAAGTCCTCCAGATGAAAGAATTCTTAAATAATGAAGTTCGAGGAGTACTAAGCTTAACCATATATGGATGAGCGGCATGGTTCGTCGTGTATTTCTGCTATTTGTCACTCTGGGCGGAATTAAGAGGGCAAGGTCAGCCGAGCATCTTCCATGAAAATATCTGTAAAAGAGAGTCAAATCCCCAACCTGTCTTCGATGTTCTATGCTGTCGAGGTTCTTCGTTAGCTCGTGGTCTCCGATCAGACGAATAGCACTCCTTTCGATTGAATCTAGTTGCCGAAGAGTATGTTTGGGTGCAGAGCTCCAGACATAAGAGCAGTACTCTAGTGATGGTCGAATCTTGGCTTTGTATAGTGTCAAAAGTTGTTGAGGTGTGTATAACTTTCTGGTTCGGAAGGGTACCCCAAGCTTCTGAGAAGCTATCTTGGCGATTGCCACAACGTGGTTATTTCCTCCCAGATTGACGCCCAGCAAATTAATAGATGAAGCCAGTGGGATTGCGTGTCCGGCCATGACTATTTCCGGTTCTGTAATGTTAACCTTTTTAGAGAAAACTGCTGCCTGGTTTTTTTAGCGTTAAATTCGAGTTGGTTACCCCAAGCCAAAATTTCTTCCAGGTCTTTGTTGAGGTGTGATACTTCATGCTGTCTGCGAAGATGTGCGTCGGCAGTCGATGTTTGCGCATTCAAAGAGAAAGATGAGATAAGTGTGCTATCGTCAGCAAAACTAAATATCGGATTTTTAGTTTTCACTAGAAGGTCGTTAATGTAGAGTAACAAGAGAGTCGGAGACAATATGGACCCTTGAGGAACACCGGTATTGATGGAGAAATCCGTCAATCGCCACTTGCAGAGAGCGGTCCTTAAGAAAGCTAGACAACCATGCACAGAATCGACTGGGCATACTATAGGATCGCAGTTTACTTAGAAGCCCCTCATGCCAAACACGATCAAAAGCTTTAGAAATATCCAGTGCAACAGCCCGAGACTCCCCATGATGTTCGATTGCGTTGTTCCAAATATGGGTGACATATGCTAGAAGATCTCCAGTGGATCTGGACTTCCGAAAACCATATTGATGATCGCTGATAATGTTGAAGCCTTCCAGGTACTTTAGAAGATGTTGGTTAATAGCTTTCTCCATTACTTTTGATATAACTGAAAGCAATGCGACTGGTCGATACCTTTCTTTGGAATAGGCTGGACTCGCGCCGTCTTCCAGCAAGATGGAAATATTCCTGTTTTGTAGGATAAGTTGAAAAGTCTACAAAATACTGGTGTTAGTTCATCGGCGCATCTCTTGAGAACTATAATAGGAATTTCGTCTGGACCAGTAGCTTTTTTGACGTCGAGTCCTTTGAGGATTGGTTTGACGGGACGCTGACGGAACACGATTTCGGTCATTTCGGATTGAACTGCCGGAATGTCGGGTGGTGTTCTTCCCTGGAAATCTACAGTGGAATGCGAAGAAAATAGTACAGCAAGTAAGTTTGCTTTGTCTCCGGCTGTGGAAGCTATTGTACGATCGGGACGTGTTAGAGGTGGAATAGTTGATTTGGTGAAATTTTGGCTGACGGCCTTAGCGACTGACCAAAAGGACCTTGATCCGTTTGGACTGTCAAGAAGTTTGTTTTTGATCCTCACGTTATGGGCTTCTTTGCTTTGATCTATTGTTAGCTTACATTGGTTTCGAGCGGTAACAAAGATGGTACGATTCTCAGTGGTAGGGTTTTTACGCCATTGTCGGTAAGCCAGATTTTTTGATCTGACAGCACACTCACAATCCTTGCTAAACCAGGGCTTGCCGTTGGAAGGGCGTGTTTGGGAGGAGGGAATAAATGCTTCCATGCTCGTTAGAATGACGTCGGAGACCTCCCCAGCACAGACGGATGGATCATCAGAAGAGAAGCATACGCTCATCCAAGGAAAAGTGCGAAAGTGGTCTTTCAGATCGTTCGAGGTTGTGCAGAATTAATTGGTAGTTCGCTTAGAGTTGAAATAAGTTTGTGATCGGAAGATCCTAACGGAGGCTGTACGGTGACTGTATATAGATCAGGATTTGACGTTAAGAAAAGATCCAAAAGACTAGCAAAATCTCCAGCTCGGTCTAGAATCCGCGTTGGTTCTTCTACGAGTTGAGTTAGACCAGAACTGATCGCGAAGGATTCGGCCTCGCGGCCTTGCTCATCGTCTGTATTTGAATATTTAAGCCAGTTGACATTGTGGACGTTAAAGTCGCCAAAGATAGCAATCTCTGCATTTGGATCGTTGGTTTGAAAGAAGTCGATTGTATTGGCTAGTGATGAGAAAAGGCCTCTGTAATGGGTATCACTTGGAGGACGGTAAAGGCAGCTGATAAACTTGGTGATTTTCGGCCTTGATATTTTAAACCACATTACATCAAAGTCTTTCGGTTCCAGTGTAGGTTCTCGTTGGCAGCAGAAATCATCTCGAATAAAAAGACATATGCCGAAGTTGCGTCGGAATCGGAAATGAAAATCGTATCCAGGGTATAAATAGCTGACGGTGAGGCTTGGAAGATTGTAAGTGCTGGTGGACTGGATTGATGTTCGTGTTAAGCCCTCTAATATTGCAGAAATCAATTTTGAATTTGCTAGTTCTGAGTTGGTTAGCAACTGCAGGTGCCACACCATTTCTTCGTTGAGTGTTGTTAGATCCCAGTAAATTGTCGGAAATGGTTGTTGTTTGATGAACTTCGCTTGATGGGGCCCCAAGTCTAGCCCCCGCCCAGAGATCCGAATGGGGGGCGAGTTTACCTCCGGAGTATTTTGGGTCTGGAGCTTCCATCATGCTATTTTTTGGGGGGGTCCCACCCTGGTTACCGGAAACATCGGCACAGCGACGAAACGTGAACTCAATGAGCAAAAGTTAACTCAAGGAGCAAACTTCACGCCATCTAAACCGATGCAATGGTAATGGGCAATGCCTGGTGGGCCAACATCTTCCATTTGGCATGTTTGATCATAAAAGAAAAATTTGAAATTTGGCCTTTGTACGGGTTTGTTAGTTGACTTCGTATGGATCGGAGTAGGTGTTGAAAGGGTCAATATAATTTTTCATTTATTAACAATTATTTTCCTTAATTATAGATTCTAAACAATGGAACGGAAACCAAAAATTTCCACTATAAATCCGCCACAAAAATACGGATGTATTAATCATTGCTGTTAATCCACCTACCGTAAAAAGCATAAAATAATAAAAAATAATAATAAAAAGGGTAGAATCATTTTTTTTGCAAATTAACTATAATAATATGCGATATAAAAGCTATTGCCAATATAAAGTTGTAAAAGTACTAAATAGGATTATTGGATATGGATAAGATATAGTAAGCAAATTTAAAAGGTATATAAGGAAAAATCTAGAAGGCTCTGTCCACGACAATAACTTTAATGTAGACATAAAGTTTGAGACAAACGTACAAACATTTTAAGTGAAACGTTTTATAACTAAAATTGTAAGTAGTGATTTTATTTTAATACGGCATAGTAGTAATGTCATAAGCGAACATTGGAAATATCCAGTTGCAGTCGATTAAGTTGGCAATAGTTAATAACTCCGTTATTATTAGAGCTAAGTTGTTGGTATTTTTTCAGCCGATTAAAATGGCGAAAGCGAAAAAACACTAAAATTGAACATTGCATGATTGTATTAGTTAATACTTTTTTTTTTAATGGGACACTAAATAATACCAAAGGGATTTTACATTTTATAGTAATTAAAATTGTTTTATTAGAGTAGTAGGATAATGTAGTGGGTAGACATAGCCAAATAAGCCGTGCTTTTAGATGATGATTTACTCGTGGCTTTCCTTTAATGAAAATACTACGTGTCGGTGTACAGTTGAGCCGAAAAAAATAATGAATGAATGATGTATAATCATCGAAATCAGTTTATAAGTAGAACTATTAGTTACAAATTTGTGTCCTTTAGCAACCATCTTTAACAACCACAACCTGGGAACCGGAAATGTCTATACAGGGTGTCCGCTAATTTATGGTACATAGAAAAACCACAGACTTCTTACGTAAAAATATTAGGATTTAATTATAACTTACCTATATCCGAAAGTTGATATTAACTGAGATACAGGGTGTTAAAGTTTAAACTTCATTTTTGTTTTTCTCTAATAACTTTGAGATAAATTAACGCTTTTTACAAAATTTGGTAATTATGGTTTTTTAGAACGAGAAATTGATTTCTTGATAAAACTTGAATGTACATGGCATTTTTCGAACATTCATAAGGTCATAACTTTTTTTTGCCTCAGTGTATTTAAGTTTTTAATAAAAATAATACGTTTCTCATATTTATTATGTAAAAAAGGTATACTAAGTTCAGGTCGCCCAGAGTTATCGTTTCGGAGATATTCGCATTTAAATTGTTTAGCGCGTTAGCTCAGGCAAGCAAATAATATTTTGTTACTTCTTACCAATTAACTAGTAATGGTAATTGGGAATAATAAATACAACAATTGGATTGTTCTTTAACTTACTTTAATTAAAATATCGTGCCGAAAGAATCAAACAGCAATGAAAACACAAACTCAAAGATGAAACATTTTCTGTTCCATAGCAACTGCATCTCTAAATTGTATTTATTTTCTCATAGGTTAATATATTGGGCAGGGTGCACTAAACAATTTAAATGCAAATATCTCCGAAACGGTAACTTTTTTACGTAATAAATATGAAAACGTATTATTTTCATTAAAAACTTAAAGACACTGAGACACAAAAAGTTATGATCTAATAAACATACAAATAATGCCGCAGACAGCGCCCCCTACCTTGAACATTAAAATTTCATAAAAAAAAAATCAATTTCTGGTCCTAAAAACACCATAATTACCAAATTTTGTAAAAAAACTTTTGATTATTAGAGAGAAACAAAAATGAAGTTTTAACTTTAACACCCTGTATCTCAGTTAATATCAACTTTGCGATATAGGTAAGTATAATTAAATCCTAATATTTTTACGTAAGGAGTCTGTGGTTTTTCCATGTACCATTAATTAGCGGACACCTTGTATAATGTCCCTACGGTAAAGACAAGCATATCTAAGACTTCTGCAAAAATGTTTTGATAATCGCAATGGCATTCATAAAAGTTAAATTGTTTTTCTCGATGAAGCGTGGGTCTATTCCAAGGGTAACGATAAATTTTCTTCGCACGTTTTGTAAGTAATGGGGTTACTTTTGTCAATAAATAATATTATATTTTGAACAATATTATATTTTGAACAATATTATATTTTGAACAAATAATCATATTATCAAATACCATTTTAAAATTTAATATTTGACTGAATACTTGAGTACAATAAAACAGTTTTTTGCACCTACGGCCTTTTCACGTTCGTTAGCCAGTGGTTTTGTCTTATTTTATCTACATAATCTCGATTAGGATTACACTGTTACCAATTAACGCCTGTTGAACTATTTAATGTCCTTGTGTGTATTTCTAAATTTGATTTTCGAAGATGGTTTTAACGATATATCTAGTAATTACTCGGCTGTTTGGAAATAGCCTGAATAAAGGTCGAACGTCAACAATTTTTTAATTGGTTTATTTATTTATTTACAAAAATAGGGATACAACAGGCACTGAGCCCAATATAGCAATCCACGTTGTGGTATTGGCTAGTGTGGAGTTGTTAATGCTTAAATTAAGTATATATATGTTAACCTAAATTTTATGAATATTTATAGCATTGATTTTACACATTTTTAAAATCTAATTATAGACATATCGAACATTTCCATTCTTAAAGAAAGCCTATTACATGCCCTAGTCGCTTTACACAAAGGAAAATGTTTTCCGGAATTTGTATTTCTTAGTGGAATATTAAAAGTATTTTGAGGCCTTAAATCCCTAACCGATACATTAAAGCTTAACTTTGACCTCAGCGTTGGCGAATCAACAAAACCGTTCACCAACTTGTAGATCATAACTACATCGGAAACCATTCGTCTTTCAGTAAGTGGCATTACTGAGAATTTCTCCATTATAGGCTTATAGTTGCTATTGACTATAGCTATGTCTGTTCTTCATGATAAGAACCCTAAAAATTTGTTTTGAATACTCTCCAGCCTTCGCTGGTAAACCGCGTACTGAGGGTTCCAAACAACCGATGTAAAACTAAGTTTACTAAATATAATCGCATAATACAAGTTTAGAACTGTTTGAGGATTATTAAAATTTTATTTCTTATAATAAATCCTAAAAATAGATTACACTTATTGATAACCTGTTCAATGTGAGAACTAAAAATTAACTTAGTGTCCATTATAACATCCAAATCGTGTATTTCATTAACTGATTCGAGATCACTATTATTAATAGTATAACGAAAATTGTGCATATTTTTGTTTCTGGTAAAAATAATCGATACACACTTCCCTAGATTAAGAAATAAACTCTGACTTTCACTGAATCTTACCAAGGCATTAAGATCATCTTGCAGCAAATGCCAATCCCCTGGCACCCTGATTATTCGTACATCGTCATCTGCGTACATCAAAAATGTAGAAACTTTAAAGCATTGTTGTATGTTATGATAAAAGCAGGGGACCAAGGTGACTGCCCTGAGGCACACCAGACGGCACGTTAAAAGGTTTAGAATAAAAATCACCAACGGAGACCATCTGTCGTGTATCACTAAGATAGGACCAAGTCCATCTCAACAAGCTGCTATGCACACCGACATCAGCGAGACGCTCCATCAGTATGGAATGACTAATTTTGTCAAATGCCTTACTGAAGTCCGTGTACACAATGTTAATCTGCTTCTTTCATCCAGACTTCTTAAAATAAAATCTGTAAATTCCACCAGATTGCTCTCAATGGACCTACGTGGAAAAAATCCGTGTTGTTGTTTTAAAATAATATCTTTAACTTGCTCCAATATAATGTTATGAATAATTTTTTTAAATATTTTAGCAAAAATGCATAATTTACTTATGGGTCTATAGTTTTTGACGTTATATTTATCACCTCCCTTTGGTAAAGGAGTTATATGAGATGTTTTCCATATTGTATGAAAAATACGCTGTATTAATGAGATGTTATATATGTGCAAAAGAGGCTTAACAAGATTTAATAAAAAGGAATTGTTCCAGTTGGTCCTGGACTCGCTAAATTCTACATGTCATCATTAAGTTAGAATGCTTTTTCACAACGAACGTTATATAATTCGTAACTATTTTCTTTCTTTTAGTAAGCGAAATTCGGAATCATGGGCAAAAAGTTACTAGTTACTTTGGCCCTTTTGAGCCTGACCTCTGAATTAGTTTCATCATGTAAGTATATATTTTTTGTTATTAAGAACCGAAATAGAATAAAATTATAAATGTTAAATCATCAAACTTGTAATATAAAAATTCTCCTCAAAAGTAAAATAAATAAATTGTTGTCATTTACTAAGTACGACAACAATCCTGTCTATATATTTACCTGATCATTTAATAATATAAGTATTGAGTAAACATATCCTTTCATACACTCTTACAAGTCCATCAGGCATAATGAACCTATCCATCACGATAATAACAGCGAATATTAGTGGTTTTTCCATAATTCTTGCTCCCATGGATAGTTATAAATGATAGAAGCGTTTAGTTCGATATGAGAATGGAAAAATAAATGCGTTGCGTCACGCGTGGGTAATAAGTATATCATTATTACATACCGACGCGGAATAGTATATTAAAGTACAAGTTTTATAAAGCATGATATTTTCTAAGTGGACAAGTGCTATAATAGCTTTATAAAACATGTACTTTATACTACTTTTTCTATTTTGTGTAATTTTTTAATAAAACTAATAAATGCCATAAAAATTTTGTAAATTTGTATGTTTAAATTTTATGTTGGCAATAGTCAAATTATTTATCGAGTGAACTTTGATAAATTATACGTGTCCGCCATTTTGTCGCGAATATTGAAAGCTTTCTTAAAATTAATCAATAATGGATCAAGAAGATATTATTAATTTAACTCCTCCTGAGTTAAGGGAAATTGCAAAAGACTACACGACCTTCACAACCTGGTGTACCGCGAAGGGTGTTTCTAAAAGTAGTGAAAATGTTCTAACCGCTTATTTTGAGAAGGAAAGTAAAACTAGAAGTCGTCGACCTGTGGTTCTTATACTCAAATTTAAGAGCTTGCATTAACATTTATGAAAACACAGATATATGAAATTATCCAAGACTTCAAGCCTTTTTAAAAAGGCAATCTGAGAGCTACAAGCCCAAAAAATCTTCCATTTTAGATTTAGAGGATATCAATAAGTTTATAACTGAGGCTGAAAATAGCATTTACTTAGGTTTAAAGGTAAAAAAATTGTACAGTACCTACCTATACATTAATTTTTTACAACTAGTTCTTAATAAAAGTGGATTATTGGATCCGCAAATAAGGATCAATCCTGAACAAAACGTTTCAAACACACAAACTATGCCCGATTTTAAAATTAACGCTGCAGACACAATTACGGTCACAATAAATGTTTATAACAACTGCACTTTTAATAATAAATAAGTATAATTAGTGTATAGTGTATTTATTAGCTTTAAATTGATATCTTTGTAACAGAATATATTACGTGTTGATCTAAACTTGTAATTGTGAGGTTATAGTTTAGGAATTGTTTATTATGCAACCAAACATACACAGCAGTACCACCAACCGTTTAAAATGGAAGAAAGGGTATCGAAAACAGTTTATTACGATACTGAAAACGATATTGAAATAGCTTTCATATGAAACCAAAATAGAAATAGCAATATTCATAACCGGGCTTGTTCAAGTTTGTTTGAAGAAACCCGAACAAACCGATCAGGTAGTTTATCGAGACCATCGACCTAAAAGTGGCAAATTCATGGCCTCCCGAATGTAAACCAGTGGCGTAACTATATAAACGGGAGCCCCAGGCAATTTCTCAGAAGGAGGCCCTTACCAGGGAAATAAGTTACATTATTTCACGCCTGCGCACAAAATCGATCCCGACGCTACGATCGTACCCGTGACGGTTCTAGAACGATACAAAAATAGGGTGTTGGAACAAACCTAATATATGCATGTCCGCGATGGCGCCCAAATTTGAAATTGAGAACATAAAAAACGTAAAAGGTAGATAACGAATATGAAAAACTGAAAAATCAGCTTTTTCACTAAAAACTTTTATTTGATCGTTTCAATTCTAACAAAAGTCAACACAGCAATTCAATTTTTTTTTTGTTTGATGCTCGGAGCCCCGGACAATCTAACCGGACAGACGTCACTGATGTAAACACAGTTGATCGTCAGATGTCATGCGCTATTTACCTTAACCGGAGAACAGGACCGTACTTCGCATTTAATGAAATGATCACTCGGCAATATTCTGGCACATCCAAGACCTTCATTACTGGGAAATAAACAGTCTATTTTCTCGCAGGAAAAAATGCCCTATTGCCATTACGAGCAGCCTCTTTTAGAATTAATTTTGATATCTATTGTCCACGTATCGATAGATTTTTAATATCGTTATCAAATTAGACATATCGCACTTAATATTGTAAGTTCACTAGCAAATTTGACATATCTCACTTAGTAATATTAGTGGAAGTTCACTAGTAAATTCGACATATCGCACTTAATATTAGTGGAAGTTCACTAGTAAATTCGACATATAATAATTAGTATTAGTGGAAGTTCACTAGTAAATTCGACATATCGCACTTAGTAATATTAGTGGAAGTTCACTAGTTAATTCGACATATAATAATTAATATTAGTGGCAGTTCACTAGTAAATTCGACATATCGCACTTAGTAATATTAGTGGAAGTTCACTAGTAAATTCGACATATCGCACTTAATATTGTTGAAATGTCGTCGTAATCAGTGTAACTATGTAAAACAACCAATGACATTTGTTTATTTTTTAGTCAACATCATCTGTTACCATGGTACATGGTCGCACTACAGGGCAGGTAATGGTCAATATTCTGTCAGTGCCACTCCTGCTAATTTATGTACCCACTACATCTATTCTTTCGTCGGATTGGATTCTACCACTAACACGGTTGTACTATTGGATGAATGGCTGGACATAGGTCTAAGTAAGTAAAGTAAAATAATCTAAAAAGTCATCATTAATTGAATTTGCAATCGTATAACAACAATCGTTGTATCACTCCTGTTTTTATTAGAATCACTTTAAAAAAAATTACATTCCAATTTACAATCCCAGTTTGGTATACTTTTTTGGATGCACCTTCTCGTTTATATACCTTTTAACAAATATGTCGTGTTAGCCTTCTGAGCGTCAAACTCGAACGTCGCCAATCGGCACATTTCGGGTGGAGCGCGAAGATCGGATATCAAGTGCAAGGCAATGATTCGATTGTTCGCTTGAATTTATAACTAGAGTGGTATTTCCTATCGAGTGAAAAACTGCTCGAATATACGAGCGATCACACTACCAAGCAGCACATTTCGGTCGGCGTCAAGCGAAGCTCGGGTATCTAGTGAAAGGTAATAAGTAGCAAGCGACGATTTTCGCTTGAATTTATAACTCGAGCAGTTCTTTAATAATCGAGCGATGTCGGTTATTTCAATAATCGAGTACTCGAGCGGTTTTTCGCTCAAGCGATCACAACACTAGTAATAAATAATAAAAGTTTAATGAAGGTCTAATACAAATTTACTTTTTTGAAATATCTGTTTTTTAAATATTTAATTATGGATCGCTTCCAGGTGGATTCGCTAATGCAGTCGCTCTAAAACAAACGAACCCAAATCTCAAGGTTCTTTTAGCTGTTGGAGGATGGAATGAAGGTATGTTTAATCGTTATTTGAAAGTATTTTTAAAGGGTTAACATTGATGCTGAAGGGATCATTATCGATGGAGGTTATATTCGTTGAGAAATACGACCTTAGGAAGATAAACGAATTCTTAATCAATGAAGTTCGAGGAGTAGCTACTAAGCTAAACCACATATGGATGAGCGGTAGTATATTTGTCCTATTCGTCGCTCCAGCTGGCAAGGTAATCCATGGAAATATCTCTAAAAGAGAGCTAAATCACCAACCTGTTCCAGGTTGTCGAGGCTCCTTGTCAGCTCGTGGCCTCCGATCAGACGAGTGGCTGTCCTTTCGATGGAATCCAGTAGCCGAAGAGTATGTTTGGGTGCAAAGCTCCAAACATGAGAGCAGTACTCTAGTGATGGTCGAATCTGGGCTTTGTAGAATGTGGAAGTGTATGCAACTCCTAGGTCCGGAAAAGTATATCAAGTTTCTGAGAAGCTGCCTTGGCGATTGCCACAACGTGGTTATGCCAAGACGTATTACAAGACGGTCCCGTCATTGTCTAGGTGGCAAGGAGTTTGTTCAAATTGTGTACTTGGATGTAGAAGGCAGTATATATAAACACACACCTGTCCGCAGCCGTTATTCCATTTTAACTTTATTATTGCAGATTCCTCATTATGTGTCCGAAATGCTGAAGTTTCCGGCACTTTACGGTATTTAATAGTTCTGGTTCTTTATTCATTCGTCGCATTACTTCTGTGTTGGTAATCCTTTGTGTCCAGGATATTTTCAGTATTCTCCTGTACATCCGGAGTTCGAACGCTGCAAGTCTCCTGGCAGTTTCCTTTAGTGAGTGTCCAGGTTTCCACTCCAAGCAGAAGGGCTGAGAAAACGTAGCAACGTAACAACACGACTCTAAGCTTCATGGCCAAAGATAGATTGTGGCTTTTAAAAAGCATTCTCTCATCTTAATAAACACTCATCGGGCCTAATCGATGCGACGTCGAATTTCTTGAGCGTTGTCCCATCTCTCCTTAATGATTGTGATTACAGACGTTAAATATTTTATATTATTTATTTCAAGAGATTATATACATATTAATAGTTCGACTCGGTTTTCTAGGTTCAGCTAAATATTCTACCATGGCCGCTAGTGCCACTTCCAGAGCCACTTTCATCCAATCGGCATTGACAATGGTTCAGACCTACAGTTTTGATGGATTCGATCTCGACTGGGAGTATCCAGCTAGAAGAGACAGCTCGAACACCGCGGATGTGGTAAGAAAAATGACGTCGATAGTTAACCAAATCTTACTATTACTATGCACTGCATCACTTCTCCATCTTCTGCAAGATGTTTAATTTATTTTTATTAATTAATTTGCAGAATCGAAAGGATTTTATTGTGGGGGGAAGTCCAAAAACAAGAGGTAACATAACACGTTACCACCGAAACGCATTTATTTTTGAAAATGGAACCTTAACATAATTAACATTTGATACGTTCAAATTAGGAGACAGTTGACTTTGTTTTCCCCCGTCAATTACAGGTTTTTATCAGACATTTCATTTTTAGGCAAATTTCGCCGCCTTGGTCACCGAGTTCCGTGCAGCGTTTGATGCCAGTGGACTACTAGTTACTGCAGCAGTATCAGCCGCTCCCGCTTCCGTAGATACCTCCTATGACGTAACAACCATATCAAAGTAAGGACATAGAAAACAATTGGCCCTACAGGGTGTTATAAATTCGGAAACGGTAAGAGATCCGAGGTCGATTAAATTGGGGGTAAAGTTGCGTACTATGGGCCCAATGATATACCGCAAAAAAATCAAAAATAAATACAGGGGGTTTCAAAATATTTGGAAAAATCTAAAATTTTGCGTTTCGGTTTTTAGTCTTTCCTGACTTTGTTCGAAGTGATGTCCAAAAATTAATTTCACTTTCTCATTGCTACCTTTTATTCTTCACAAGATGGCATCATCAGATCTTTCATGCGACGTTTCGTCTTTAGGGCACCATCATCAACTTAATTTTTTTAAGTACGGGCCTGGATTTTTTTGTTCAAATTATGAAAGAGGACCGAATCTACGTTCAGTGGTATACAACACTTACTGGTTTTCCGACGTTTTGTTCCTTAAATTGACCATCTTCATTAAAATACCCCTTGTACGTTCCTGTAATTTACTTTTGTGGATATTTTTAAATTATTATTGCTATTTATATCATGTGCTCTTTTTGGGTGAGATGGTAAAATCAAAATTCGAAAATTTTCGCTCGCTTAAGAGATACGGAGGAAAATCAACACATTGACAATTTCTAAATTACCCTATATTTTCTTAATTAAAAGAGATATAAAGTTTATTTATAATGATTGTTGAATAATCTGCCGTTTTCAGAATAAGTATACGGGGTCAGGTAAGAAAGTTATCGTACCTAACCTCATTTTTTTAAAATGGAACACCCTGTATATTTTAATCTAAAAAGATAGCATTTTAAACTCTCTTTTCAAATCTACCATGGATGATAGTTATCATCAAATTTTTCAAAATGTTGATAAGTATTTTTCAAAAATGAATATGTAAAAAATTGACGTTAAATGTTAATAACAACTAGAATGTCAACATAGTTGTCTTTAGGATATTAGTTTTTGTTTCATGGCATACTTTGGTTTAAAGTAATATAGTTTAATAAATCGCCTAGGAAACCAATATCATCCATGGTGTGTTATATATTTGAAAGGAGAATTTAAAATAGTATATTTTTAGATTAAAATATACAGGGTGTTGTATTTAAAAAAATGAGGTTAGGTCCGATAACTTTTTTACCTGACCCCGTATACTTATTCTGGCAGATTATCCAACAATCAATATAAAGAAACTTCTGTATAAAACATTTTTCCATATCTCTTTTAACTAAGAAAATATAGGGTAATTTTGAAATTGTCAATTTTTTGATTTTCACCCGTATCTCTTAAACGAGCCAAAATTTTCAAATTTTGATTTTATCATTTTAAGTTGGCCCAAAAAAAGTACATGACACACCCTATAAAAGTATCGAAAATGGGATACCCTGTACATACACAAATAAAATTTGACTCTTAAAGCCAGACTTTTGAAAGAGGCATTGAGTTTTACATGTTCGAATTATACCGGAACGAAACGTCGGAAAACCAATAAATGTTGTATACTTAGATTTCGGCCCTTTTTCATAAGTTGATGATGGTGACCCAAAGACGAAACGTCAAATGAAAGATCTGATAACGCCATTTTGTGGATAATAAAAAGTTGCAATGAGAAAGTGAAATTTATTTTTGGTTTCTCGTCGAACAGTCAGGAAAAACTAAAAACCAAAACGCCAAGTATCTCTTACCCTTTCCGAAATTCCAATGGTGAAGGCCGAATTTGTAACACCCTGTATATGGCGATACGTTACAATTACGTGAAGAATTTACATATATTAGGACTCTTCTAGCAAGGTATCGCTTTTGTCAGCCACCTCTAATACAAAAATAATTATGGAGTATAGATTTACCTCCTAGAAGCTTCGTTACAACATTACAACAACACAACATAGTAAACGGCCTCCCTGTATACTACAGGGTGTCCGATATATAAGTATAAGGAAATATCTCGCCAGCATATAGGAGATATCAAAATAATACTAGTAGTTCATATAATCATTTTTCCAAATGTCCCTCCTAGCTCCTAACGAAGATATCGGGCGCCAAAGACACATGTGAAGATTTAAAATTTTGGAAAAATATATTTTCTTAATTACACATTTGGCATTTCTCTTTAGAAATGGATGTTCATTTGCAACAAAAAAATCATCAAATTTCGAAAAAAATCGATTACTGCCATGAATTATTGAAATAAGTTGAAATACTACAATAGCCTAACAAAATATGACGTCACAACGGTTAAAGTGAGATAGAACAAGACTATATATATCAAAATAAGGAAGTTTTTTAATTTCAATTTGGTACGATAGTATCGATGGCTGCAAATACGTTTTATGTCTACGTGTTCCCTGAAACGTATGATAAGTTTAATTACCAAATAAGCAGGTAATAGATAATTTAGATGGATTAACTTTAAGCTAGTGATCTTTACAAATTCTAACGATATTTTCTAGATCATAGTTAAGATTTGAGTTAACAGAATTTAAGTTTATCAAATAACTAATAATATTATCAACGTAAAGGTGAATTTTAATGCGTAAATAGTCGAAATTAATGGCCATAAATTACTCCCCTGTGGCACGCCGGCAATTACATTAAGCGGAACTAAAAATTATCCCCCTACAATAACCATTTGCGATCTATCAGTGAAAATTTCGCACTAACATTCTTCAGCCAATCAGGAGCTTGCTTTTTGTTCCGTTACCACGGCAACTAAGAAAATTTCCGGAAATTTTTCTCCTCTCGAAGCAGCAGGAAGTGATTACCGTGGAAATTTTTTGACGTTTGTGTATAGAATGACATTTTGCTTGACTGAACACATCTTTCTTTAAATAATATGTTTTACCAACTTTAGTAGATCAAATATAAATAAAAATACAAATTTGAACTATTTTTAATTTGTTAATGACAATTGCATGCAACTAAAGTTGGTAAATAGGAAATTATTGCTCTTCGAACTAACAATTAACGCAATCCTCATTTTTTCTACCTTCAAATTAATAATTTAGTGCGAAATTTTCTTACCAAATCTCCCTCGTTCTTGAATTAATATACGTAAATTTTCCTTCTACACGATTTTTTTGAGAAAAGTATCCCTCGTCATCGACTTCGAGACTTGGAGAAAATTATCGTGTTTCAAGTACTAGGGAGATTATAAGTGAAAATATAACTGATTAGTTAGCTCTTTTTCCTAAACCAATATACTTAGATACCGTTTTTCCTGCTACATTCCTTATACATACAGGGTGTTATGGAAATGACGTATTATATTTAAATGGGTGACTTCTTGGATGTCCTAGAGAAGCGCTACATATTTTATTTTTTTCAAATCGACCGTTTTAACAGTGGGGTAATAATAATAATAAGGTGTACATATGACAATACCGGCCAGAATTCCTCGATTGCTTACATGTATCGCAGTGCCACACAGGTGTTTTTCTGGTTTGACGTCAGGTCACTTTTACCGCTGAATGAATTGAAAGCGCCATTTATGGGTATTTTTCTTCAATTTGTCTTTATCTCAGGAATTGCCGGTTTAAATATAATACGTCATTTCCATAACACCCTGTAGATTTTATAGATTAATTTTATTTCAGTAACCTTGACTCTATCAACGTAATGACGTACGACTTCCATGGAGCTTGGGACAATTTTACCGGACACAACTCACCTTTATACAGTACGTCCAGATTAGCCGGAACCGAATACGCTGACTACAGTATTGTATGTATACCAATAAAAATTTACATGCTAAGTATTAGTTTTAGAAAATAGTTTTCACAAAAGAATATGTCTAATAATGTAACCAAGCAGAAATCATCGAATATCATTTATTATAAAGAAGAAAACTTGCCTAGTCCCCCCCTTGAAGTATTGTACAGTCACGTGAGACCTATTATGACCATTCTATTTTCTTCAGCAAGCTTCGATCAACGGCTGGATAGCTAGAGGAGCTGCTGCATCAAAACTTACCGTGGGTATTCCACTTTACGGACGAACAGTGTTGCTATCTGATTCTAGCAACACCGCTCCGGGTGCAGCAACCACTTCTACTGGAGCTACCGCCGGTACTTACACTCAAACCGCTGGGTTCTTGGGGTATAATGAGGTAAATGCTCCATCAACTATGAAAGTAATGTCGATGTTAGTTTTGTAACGTTTGTGGTGTTTGTATAGTTGATATTTTATTCTCTGATCGAATTCTATTAAAATATAATATTTCGATTATTTTTTTTGTAGATTATTGAAGCATTCAACGCCGGTGGTTGGACCACAGCTTGGGACGACGAACAACAAGTACCGTACGCTTATAATGGGAACACTTGGCTGACGTACGATAATCCAACATCTATAGCTTTAAAGGTATAAAATTAAATTGATTACACAACCTGCTTCCCAAAAATGGAAATGGACAAGCATCATTTTCTATATAGCACCATCCAATCTGAATTATACTTTATTCATTCTACCAATTCAGGAACATTAACACACATTAGCGCGTGATAGCCACGTGCACGCACGAGGCATATACTTATTGCTATTGGCCAATCGCCGATAAAAGTTCCGGTGGGCGCTGCGCTATACTGACAAAAATGCATTTACCAATGTCGTGGGTTACCAAATTGGAGCTACTTCAATCCACCTCTCTATGTTGTTCTAACTGAGCCTACGAATTATCACAAATTATTTAAAAACGCTACAGTAATTCAGGTTCTTTTGGTTCGCCTCAACCCGGAAAGAGATTTTTTATCAACATTTTAAACATATTTGGGATCACCACAATTCCTCATCTTGTAACGTTATGAGTTACCTGAACTCAGTTTCTGGGTTGGGAAAACTTACTAATTGATTATAAAGTGCCGTTTTAACCCGGACGTGCATTATTTTAACTCATTTCCATGTGTAAATTATTTTGAGTTGGAATAATTCAGGAAACGTGCTCCAAAACCCCATGTCGAGGGTAAAGCGCAAGATCGTAAGGTCACGGAAAGTTCCGAATTCGTGCTTGTGCAGGTTTGGCGCGGTTCATTCCATTGTTATTCGTCAATTCTCCTTCGATCGCGCCTGTTGGCCGTTGCGCCGTTTGCGGGATTTTTTATATTTGTTCTCTGTGCGTGGAAATTTGTGTTTTGCATAATTTTGGTTAGTTTTCGTAAAATGGAGGGACAGGAGGGAGATGCATACAAATTGTGATTATTGGAATGGAGTCTTATTATTTATAAGCAATCGTCATCACGTCGTCCGCATGGTTTCTTAGCCGTAGCCGTAGTATGCTCTCGTGTCTATAATTCATTTGATTATTTTTTTTAAATATACAACAAAAATGTCATATCTTGAAAAAATAGAAGGCAATTGAAGTCCACAATATGCAGGCGTTAAATCAAAGAAATATTTTGAGTTCCGATAGTCCACAATTTAGGTACTGGTAGTCCAAAATTTGGAGTCTGGTAGCCCAAAGAGTGAGTTATTCCAGCCATCATCGTAAGCTAGAACAACTTAAATGTGAAATTTGTATAGCTCGAATCATGAATTAATCTAGCCTGACTAGTAACGCATCAAAATTCACATACTGGTAGCTACGATAGCTCATCAATAATTTAAGATGGTGGGGCGTGAGCTATTCCAACGCATAAAATAACCCATATTCTATGTTATCATAACTTATGAATAGTGAGTTGGTGCAATTTCTTCGATTTGGTTGCCGTAATTCAGAGGTCTGGGCTGTCCCCTGTTAGCAACACGCTTCGGTCTAGGACAACTCAGATTTGAGTTATATCAACTAGAAATTTCGCTCAGTGTGCATCTCTACAGGGTCATACACGTTACCACCCGATTCTTGATTCTCAATATCGTGCAAGGCACAGGCTCGGCAAAATTTATAAGACCCAATGATTAATCTATTTTGCCGAGCCGATGATGCCTTGCCGTTGCCGAGTTCGTACCTTACACGATAGTGCGAATCAGCCTTAACGGAGGTGTATGATTAATAGGTACTGCAGTATTCACCTGAAGACGACTGGAGATGTTTACCAGTTGAAACGTTGTGATATAAATAAATAAAGACAATGGAAGTCTAATAAAATACGTCTCATGATACAGCATTGTCTCTAACCGACAAACAAACACTACATTTCTTTATGAAGGTTGTAAGAATATTCTATTGAGCTTCAAGCTGGATAAAATTTAACTGAGACTGTTCTTGCAACCCCGATAAGCGATCTGTAAGCGCAAAAACCCCCGACTTTCCACATATTTCGTAACAGTGTAAACAATATTTGTTATTTTAGGTTGCCTATGCTAAATCTGTTGGTGTTAGTGGCGTCATAATATGGTCAATTGAGACTGACGATTTTAAAGGACTTTCAGGAACAGTAAATCCACTTTTGAATGCCATTACTAATGCTGTGGTAAGCAATATTTTTTTCTAAATAAAAATGGAATTAGGCGACATGGTAACTTGAGTTTGTTCGAGTTGTTCAAATTAAAAAAAAAATACCAAGAAAATTATTAAATTTTTATCAATAGAAAGTAAATATCTAATAAAACATATGAACCCTAAAAATAAAATGAGAAAGAAATTCGCTTTTCTGTTAAAAATATTTAAGATGGTCTGATTTATTCCTAAAGAGAATAAATCGAAAAGTTATTTAAAATCGATTAAGTAAAATTACATACAGTTGAACCGGGAAGGGAATGAGAGTGCGTTATCAGATATGTCAGTATAATTTAAATCGAGATTATACTATTGATCAAATAAGACATAATCACGTCATTATGAAGGTCCTATAGAACCCGAACACCACTGGCGCCTCTAAATCCATGCATGTGTAACTGCTCTTTTTTACACTTGCAAGTCTTGATTTTCTGTACGAATTTGTCATCACTGACGCCAGTGATTTCAGAAGGGTGCAATCTCTTTTGGTCTATGCATGCAAAAATAAATTTTTCTGCAAGTCGACTTGCTAATTTTATTTACTGGCGCGCCAGTTTTTATTGGCGCTACTAAATCCATGCATGTGTAAATGCACCTTAATGCCAATTTTCATCATTACCATACTCCAGAGGAGAATCTTTGAGAGCGACATAAACAATGAAATAATTTTTTTTTAAATTACAAATTTTGACGATATTATTTACAAAAATTAAAAAATCTCCAGACCATTCTGAAAAAGTACAGTCCTACGCCGAACGATATATGCATTTAAATCAACGCTAACTGTGGTCGCCGCATGTACACATGGCTTAGAATCATACGGGGTGTTTATGGAAATGACGTATTATATTTAAATCGGCAAATCCCGAGATGAAAATAAATTGAAGAAAAATAACCATAAATGGCGCTTTGAATTATTAAGCGAAATATACACTTTATACGAATCTCAAAATTTACGTGGCCACGCCTGAGGCCCTTCGCAATCAATATTTTATTGAGGCAGTCTCGAGGTTCAAAAGAGGTTAGCGCATTATACGCAATGTTATCATATTGCAACACAGAATTCTAAACGCACGTGTTCAGTTTTTGACAACAAAACGTCTTTGACGAGCGTTATCACTTCTTTTTCAAACTTTTTAGACAAAGAAAACTACAATTTTAAGGTACATACTCTCTTACCTTCGATCTTATTTATTTTAAAATAATCCGTTTTATAATTAAATTCCATAAAAAAATAAAACGCAAAAAGTGTGTTTTTCAACAGAACCAACAGCAGATAATATCACACAAATTTAAAATCACATCATCAACAAAACGTTTAAAATTCGCATACGTCAAGCACGTGGAACCCTTGACAACGTCGTTCTACACCCGAGTCTCGAAACATTCTGTATGAAGCGGCGCGCGGCCGGTATCCAAGAAAGGGCGAGACACGCGGTGTGATCTGACAACACTGTTAGTATACTCTAGTGACCCACATTGTTGCTAAGTGAGTCCAGATGGAACGGCGCGACTGTATGTGGGTAAAAAGGGTTTTACCTTAGTATTTAGATATTCGATTTAAAAAAAAAAAGAATGTAGACGTTCTCTAGGACACCCAAGCAGTCACCCATTTAAATATAATAAGTTATTTCCATAACATCCTGGTATAATGCGTGTGTCCTCAAGTGGTACCCATGGTGTAAGAATAAAATGATCTGTGTCCATATATGGTACACATGGCAGTTAACGTGTTAAAAAATAATGACTTTGATACTGTAACTTTACGGCGCACGTGCATTCTCGCGCCGTCCCAACTGTACCAGTAGCAAATCAGCAATCAGTATTAAAACTAATTAGGCATATCTATTTAGGGATCCGACACCAGTTCCGGCACGACCGTTGCAACTACAATCAACTCTGCTACTACTTTTTATTTAATTATATCAATTCAAATATTTATTGTTTAAAATATAGTATTAGTTCTAGACAACGGTAACTATTTACCTACAAAATATGCTAAAAAAATGTTTCGTTACCACCTTTCAATTTATGAATACTATTACGATTTACCTTCGTTTAGCAAAATTCATGAACCACACGAAACACAAAATATAAATGTCAATAATGACATGTCAATATTTTAAATGTTCCATTTCCTCATAATAAACAGAAAAAACGTTGTCTGTTTCATCCTTTTTCATTAACTGATAAAATAAAAAAAATAAAAAAGTAACAGGCTTTGATATTACTGTGCGTTATGGCACTGGTGGCTAGTAAATCAGCAATCAGTATTGAAACTAATTAGGTATATGTATTTAGGGATCCGACACCAGTTCCGACACTACCGTCAGTTCTGCTACTACTGTCAGCTCAGAAGCTGCTGCTACTACTGTCAGCTCAGAAGCTGCCGCTACGACTGTCAGTTCAGAAGCTGCTGCTACTACTGTCAGTTCAGAAGCTGCCGCTACTACTGTCAGTTCAGAAGCTGCTGCTGCTACTGTCTCATCATCTGACACCTGTACTGCAGCAGGATACTTTAGGGACTCCTCCGATTGTAGCAAGTACTACTACTGTAGCGCAGATACAAGTGGAAATTATGTCAAGAGTTCCTTTACTTGCGGGACCGGAACATACTATGATACGACATTGCTTGTCTGTAATTGGATAGCCAGTGTTGCCTGCTAAATGACCGCAACGTATTAGCTGTAGTAAAAATGTAGTAACAATAAGCAATAAGCAGTTTTAGTAAGACTTATGTAACGAAATTTGCACCACTATTATAAGGTTACAGCGACGGTACGACCATGACAACTAGCTGACGTATCTGACACGTTTACATTCATTCTAAGCGCGCCATAATCTTGCGACTACCTACTTTCATTTATGCTACAGCAAAGGAGTATAATATGAATTGACCGCCCGAAATATTGATTATCTGTATCCTGTATATAAAAATAACAAGAAAAATAGTACAAACTGTATGTTTTATATTTTATTTATAAAAATAATTTGTTTGGCAAAGGCATTAAATAAAAATGTACATTTAAAAAAGTTTTATTTATTTCCGCTCGTTGATTTGGATTTATTCGTATGTTCTATCGATATTACAAACTACAGATGAGAAAATGGACATTTCTAAATTACGCAACGACTGCAAACGGTCTTTCCCACCTCGGTCATTATTGCAGTATAGCCAGATTGACATATTTATCGCAAACGTATATTGCAAAATCCCAATTAAAAATTTGTTAATTTGGCAAATACAACTGGTTTAAGATTAATCAGCAATTGTTCTAAAAATAAATTCATTTTCCAATAATTTTACTATAAACTGTGAAAAGGCGATGAGAGATTCTTTAAAAAAAATATTATTCCAACTGCACTCTGGCAACATCTATTTTTATTTTACAACTGCGCTACGATTCGGACCTTTTTCGGAGCAAAAGGTGAATGAATTCTAATCTCGTAAAAATTGCGACGCTTGCGCTTTGATCTAATGGATTGGTTATATATTTTGGTTGATTTGTGTTTTTTTGTGATTATTGGGAAAAATCGTCTTATTATAAACAATCATGGTGCATTCATGCGTATTTGGTACACGAGTGGATCATTTAAATAAGGATTTATCCTTTCATTGGTAAGTATGGTTATGTTTCAATATTTAACCATCTGATATAACCAGACTTCAACATTGTTGCCATTCAGACAACAAACATGTAGTTCTCTCTTCCATCCATTACTGATTTTCAATAACATTTCACACAATCACATCTTCACTTTATAACTTATATACACTTTTTTTAAACTTTTTTAATGTTGTCATAATGTTTAATATGATGTGGAAGTCTATTGTATAGTTTAATACAGTTGTAATACCCACCGCTTTCGTACAATGTCAGTCAGTGTGTTTAGGAAATGTATAATTCAAAGTTCTTGTTAAATACACATTTTGTGATTCACTATTTCTATAAACTGTGCCAAGTTAACAACCTTAGTTTTCTTTCGATTTATGGGTACGAAAATTGGACCTTACTAGGCTACCGGGCCATAGGCGATCCCCTAGTCCGCTTAATGCTTAAACCAACTCTTCTTTTTTTTATGATCAAACACAAGCACTATAGGAAAAATCCTTTAGGGCACTCTGGGAGTGGTGCGTGTGCGCAAAAAGCGATTCACGTTGGTTTTGAATCGTTGGAGGTTATATTCGTTGGGAGAAACGACCTCGGGAAGGTCGTTCCACAAGGATGAAGTCCTCCAGATGAAAGAGTTCTTAAATAGTGAAGTTCGAGGAGTACTAAGCTTAACCACATATGGATGGGCGGCAGTGGTTCGTCGTGTATTTCTGCTATTCGTCGCTCTGGGCGGAATTAAGAGGGCAAGGTCAGCCGAGCACCTTCCGTGAAAATATCTGTAAAAGAGAGTCAAATCCCCAACCTGTCTTCGATGTTCTAGGCTGTCGAGGTTCTTCGTCAGCTCGTGGTCTCCGATCAGACGAATAGCCCTCCTTTCGATGGAATCCAGTAGCCGAAGAATATGTTTGGGTGCAGAGCTCCAGACATGAGAGCAGTATTCTAGTGATGGTCGAATCTGGGCTTTGTATAGTGTCAAAAGTTGTTGAGGTGTGTACAACTTTCTGGTTCGGAAGAGTACGCCAAGCTTCTGAGAAGCTATCTTGGCGATTGCCACAACGTGGTTATGCCAAGATATATTTCCTCCCAGATTGACACCCAGCAAATTAATAGATGAAGCCAGTGGGATTGAGTGTCCGGCCATGACTATTTCCGGTTCTGTAATGTTAACCTTTTTAGAGAAAACTGCTGCCTGGGTTTTCTTAGCGTTAAATTCGACTTGGTTACTGTCACCCCAAGCCAAAATTTCTTCCAGGTCTTTGTTGAGGCGTGATACTTCATGCTGTCTGCGAAGATGTGCGTCGGCAGCCGATGTTTGCGAATTCAAAGAGAAAGATGAGATAAGTGTGCTATCGTCAGCAAAACTAAATATCGAATTTTTAGTTTTCACCAGAAGGTCGTTAATGTAGAGTAAGAAGAGAGTGGGAGACAATATGGACCCTTGATGAACACCGGCATTGATGGTGAAGGTGTCTGAGAGAAATCCGTCAATCGCCACTTGCAGAGAGCGGTCCTTAAGAAAGCTAGACAACCATGCACAGAATCGACTGGGCATGCCATAAGATCGCAGTTTACTTAGAAGCCCCTCATGCCAAACACGATCAAAAGCTTTAGAAATATCCAGCGCAACAACCCGAGACTCCCCATGATGTTCGATTGCGTTGTTCCAAATATGGGTGACATAGGCTAGAAGATGTCCAGTTGATCTGGACTTCCGAAAACCATATTGATCATCGCTGATGATGTTGAAGCCTTCCAGGTACTTTAGAAGATGTTGGTTAATAGCTTTCTCCATTACTTTTGATGTAACTGAAAGCAATGCGACTGGCCGATAGTTGTTAGGCAGGGTTCTCTTACCTTTCTTTGGAATAGGCTGGACTCGCGCCGTCTTCCAGCAAGATGGAAATATTACTAACTCTGATCCTGATCCTAAGAGTTAATTTGATTACGATTTCGGCATTTCTCTTCAAAAAAGGACTCTTCATTTATTTCAGAAAGATCAACCATTTCCGAGGTATCAAATTCATATTAAATATTATATCAGCAGTAATTAATTACAAAATTTATTTACCGTCAATTTATAGAAACACAAAAGAAATGCAAAAATATTTAAAAAATGCTCTTTAGTTTTCGAAAATTTACATCTATCAAAATTACTTTACTCCCTGGATATGTACAAGAATGATTCTAGTAAGAGTTTCTTAGTCCATGTGGGTTGTACAAAGTTACAAAATATCAGTAAAATAAACAGAGGCCCTTAAAAGTTATAATCGAAAATGTAAAACTTCGTCTTTTGCGCCCAATATATTTTGTAAAGAAATTACAAATATACAGTGTGTACATAAAGTAAGGAACAAATTCATTATCTAGGAATCTAAAAATATTTCGGAAAAATCTTCGGACACGTGTATAATAATTTGTAATGGCGCATTTTTTCCCATACAAACTTAATATACAAGGTGGCTCATGTAGTAGATATGACATTATCGACGATTTTTTTAAATGGGAACCCCTATATTTTAGTTCAGATCTGTAATCTCCAAGAACAGCTGATTTCAAAAACATAACACACTTAGGGCCTAAAATTCATAGTTTCGTTACTACAAGGTAAAACAAATAATTTTATTTAAGATATTTTTAATTTAAAAAAATGTAAAAAAATTAAATAAGCTATTTAATTAAGTGTTGAAATTGTCCTCCTTCTGCTGCCTGACAGTACCCCAAACGATCAATAAATTCTTGTTGGACTTTTCTTATGGTTTCTTCTGAAATGTTCCTGCATTCTGTTGTTATTCGATTTTTTAAATCTTCAATATTGGCAGGTCTGACTTTATAAACAACATTTTTCAGGTGACCCCACAAGAAAAAGTCCAGAGGTGTAAGGTCTGGAGACCTAGGCGGCCATTCAACAAGCCCACGTCTTCCAATCCACTTGTTCGGAAAAACTTGGTTTATGTAATGGCGCACTACTGCTGCATAATGTGGAGGTGCGCCGTCTTGTTGGTACCACAAATTTTCATCTAGAATTCCTTGATTATTTCTACTAGGGTATAAGTTAACTAGCGTAGGGATAAGAAAGTTCTGAAGAAAATGAAGATAATTTAGCCCGTTTACATTGTTGTCAAAAAAATATGGCCCAATAATTTTGTTTTTCACAATACCAGCCCAAACATTAATTTTTTGAGGAAATTGAGTATGGTGCTCACGCATCCACCTGGGATTTTCTTTTGCCCAGTATCTACAGTTTTGCCGGTTCACTTCTCCATTTAATTTAAAGGTAGATTCATCCGAAAATAGGATATTTTCAACAAACAAAGGATCTTAGTTACATCTTTCCATTAATATTTGACAAAACTCCATCCTACGATCTGGATCATCTTCATTCAACTCATGAACCAATCGGATTTTAAACGGGTGCCATTTTTCTACCGTCAATAGGTTATGAACGGTCATAGCAGCCGCCCCATGATCAATGCTAATCTGGCGGACGCTTTTGTGGGGATCTTCTTCCATAGCCAATAAAATATCTAATTTCTTATCCGGAATAGTTGGACGGCCTTTTCTGGGAATATCTTCCACTGAACCCGTTGCCAGAAATTTTATTTCAAGTTTACTCACAGTTTATCTAGTAATTGGTCTTGCTGGATACTTAGTGTTAAACATCATCATAAGAATTTCTATTCTTTGTGTTAAAGATAAACGCATAGTAACTCAATATGTTTTAAAATAAAATTTATTACTTCTAATAAACTTACTAGAAAAATACAATGTAATGACAATGGCATTATCTAAATACCATAGTTACATAACAGCAAATAAGCCTACTTGAGAAAAAACATAAGTAACAGCAAATGATGGTGCGTCCATTAATACGTAAGGCTTTCAGGTAAAATTGGGTGATGGCGGAAGGGATTGAGCCAAATGTCACGAAATCTTTTATTGGGGGAAGGGGGGTTGAAAAATCGCTAAAAACGCCTCACGTAATTAATTGATGCCTCCCAAGCCAAAAAAAAATATCTTAAATAAAATTATTTGTTTTACCCTGTAGTAACGAAACTATGAATTTTAGGCCCTAAGTGTGTTATGTTTTTGAAATCAGCTGTTCTTGGAGATTACAGATCTGAACTAAAATATAGGGGTTCCCATTTAAAAAAAATCGTCGATAATGTCATATCTACTACATGAGCCACCTTGTATATTAAGTTTGTATGGGAAAAAATGCGCCATTAAAAATTATTATACACGTGTCCGAGGATTTTTCCGAAATATTTTTAGATTCCTAGATAATGAATTTGTTCCTTACTTTATGTACACACTGTATGTTCGAAAAATATAGTCAACAAACTTCCCCAAATCTACAAATTTCCGGATTTAATCAAACGCACACAAAACCAATGAAGTCACGCTTTCTCTTATCTATAGTGCGTTTTTCATAAAAATCCGTAAACAAACAAAAACAATATTTTGAATGTCATCACTTCTCGGTAATACCGCAGCATATTTCTTTAAAATATTGACACGAAATTATTACGAATCTAAAATTAATAAAAATGCACACTCGTACAAACATTTCAAGAACGTTTAGCATATTATGTAGAACATTTATAGTCCGGCAGCCCGTTACCAAAATGTCCTGTTATCACGCCTTCATCTAGTCAATGACTAATCGCTAGATTATTAAAAAATAAGAAAGTTTTACTCGAGCGAAAAAGTTCGGCAACGCTGCGCTTAGCGGTCAGAGTGATTTCAGTCCGTAAGAAAGCAGACGTGAATTCATCGACAACGGACGTTTTGAGTGTTGCAAAAATTCAATAGTTTAAATAAAAGATATAAAGAAAAGGGGTATAAAAAAGTTACAGCGCCCGGGTCAAAATTTTTTTTAAATTGTTGATAACACTCTAAAAAATCGAGTCGAACGAACATTTTCCGTGTTGCGCAGCTGCAGGGAGGGCAGCGGAGTAGGATCTCGTATCTGTATAATTCATGATCGGTAAACCGCACGCGGATGGGAATGGCTTGCTGTGTGGCTTGGTTGTCTATAACAACTCAGCATCAGCTATCTAACCATATTGCATTATTAGTGATACACATTTTTTCTTGACTGAAAACGGTTTTGCCAAAAAATGCGTGTGTAAAAATGTCAGTTCATATTTTTCCCCCATTTTCCGAGCCACAATACAGAATTTCTGCTTTGCTTGAAAACGGACGAGGCGCGATAATTCGAACAGCGTTAAAAAATTACATACCTAAGATCACACACTACGCTTGCGCGTCGATGAAAATATCCGTTCTCATTTTTTTCCTGTCACGACTAACGAAAGCTAACATCCGATAAGTAAAACGGACGAGGTCTGATAAGTTGAATTCTCCGTTGTAAACAATTTTCGATTTTTCTCAGACCAAAACTATTTACCTCACGGAAAATGTTACTATACTAATAGTTACTATTTTCATCTCATCAAAAACATCACTCTGAATCAAAAAATAAAAAGAACGGACGAGGCGCGATAACTATTACGACCACTTTTATTATGTAAAGATGATTCTCAATGATTTCGGAACGTTGCCAATGTCCGTTCTTGTTAATTCCCTGCTCAAGTCCTTATTAAATCACCAAAAAATTCAAAAAAATTTAGGTCGTGATCAGTCTGAAATCCTGGTAACGGACTGCCGTATTTTTAGGACGAAGGAGTGACATAAGGGCCAATACATAAATATATGTATATACAGTGAGTCCCAGAAGAAATGTCTAAATTCATTTAAAATTCAGCGGTAAGTTTTTTCAAAAAACGCTCGTACCCGTCGATTTTGATTTTTTAATTTTTTTTTTGTGGTAATTTCATGTATACAGGGTAGCTCAAAAATAAGTTACGATCATCAACTTCATTTTTTCAAATGAAAACATATATTTTTTATTTCATTTTTGAATTTTGCATGTTTCATGTACCATGTCCTATACATAAACTCAACAGTTATTGAAAAAATTAGGATTGAACATATCTGTAAGTAAGACCTGTTTATTAAAAAAAACACAACAAAATCAAATTAAATGTTGAAAATGTGCGCCATTTACGGCTTGACAATATCCAAGACGATCAATAAACTCTCTTTGCACGTTTCCAACCATTTCCGGAGTTATGACACGCACTTCTCTTCGGATCCTTTCTTTCAACTCCTGCATATTGTTTGGCCTGTTAACAAATACTTTTGATTTGAGGTAACCCCACAAAAAAAAGTCCAGCGGAGTTAGGTCTGGCGACTTAGCAGGCCATTCGATAGGCACAGTGGCCGCATAGTGCGGAGGAGCACCATCTTGTTGGAATATCAGTTCTTCGTCAGGGGAGTCTGGATCCAATGGATTCGGAAATAAAGCCACTAATGCTGGAATTAATTCTAGTTGGAGAAATTCGAGATATACTTGTCCAGTTAAAGACTGTTCAAAGAAAAATGGACCAATTACTCTTTCGCGTACGATTCCACACCAAACATTTATTTTCTTAGGGTACTGGCTGTGAACCTCTATCATCCAATGCGGATTTTCTGTTGCCCAATATCGACAATTTTGTCTGTTCACATTACCATTCAAATAGAACGTAGCTTCATCCGAAAAAATAATATTTTTTACTAAATTATTATCTAGATTGCACATATTTTGCATGCGTCCGCAAAACTCAGTTCGCCTATAGAAATCATCTTCAAATAACTCATGCACTGGAATAACTTTGTATGGGTGATATTTGTGCTTTTGAACTACTCGGTGAGCAACAGATTTCGGCATGTGTAAATCGGCCCCAATGTGCGACAGGGGAGGACATGGATTTTCTTCCAAGGAAAGCAAAACGTCAAGTTGTTCATTTTCATCTCGAGTAGGACGACCAGATTTAGGCAAATCTCTAACATGACCGAATTCTCTAAACTTAGCCTCTATTCTACTCACCATCTTTTGACATATGGGAGGACGATCAGGATGGATTTCAGTAAATAATTGGGCTGTTTCTATTTGAGTACGTGTTTTATCACCAAACCCAACCATGCATAGAATTTCAATTTTTTCCCGTTCCGTTAACTTCACCATTATTGTGAAAACCGCAACTTTGAAACTACGCTTGACAATAATATTATACTTATTTGAAATACAATTGTCATACAGTTTCTATGGAAATAAACGGTGACAGTGAGACAGTACACTCTTACTTATTATGGAGCCCATATGCCATATTGCCAGAAGATTTGATAGATCGTTGGATTCCCTAAATGATATGTTCAATCCTAATTTTTTCAATAACTGTTGAGTTTATGTATAGGACATGGTACATGAAACATGCTTAGCATTCAATGCAAAATTCAAAAATGAAATAAAAAATATATGTTTTCATTTGAAAAAATGAAGTTGATGGTCGTAACTTATTTTTGAGCTACCCTGTATACATGAAATTACCACAAAAAAAAATTAAAAAATCAAAATCGACGGGTACGAGCGTTCTTGAAAAAACTTACCGCTGAATTTTAAATGAATTTAGACATTTCTTCTGGGACTCACTGTATTTGTATACTTATGTATATATTATTCCAACGTAAATCGCTTTATTCGCAATCCCAAAGGATTTTTCCTACAGTGCTTGTGTTTGTTAAAAAAAATATGTATATAATTATTTACTTTTATAAATAGCTTCTTATATGAGTAGATACTCGAAATATAAATATTATTACGCTCTTAAGAAATATCACATGAATAATTATCAAAAATCAATCACTCAAATTACTTATTGATGGTCCTCACAGATACCTACTTACTTACATAACATGTTTTTCAATTTTGAGTGGAAAAAGATAAAGCCGTCTAACTATTTTTAGTATCTTTCAGATCCACTTTTCCACTTAACGCATGAAAAATATGTTTGCATTATTGTTACCACCGTGGCGCGACCCCTTTAAACAGTGCAAGCCGCAGTGTATTGTATACTATCAAGGTCTGTTCGCGGAAACTATAAAGACTTCAAAATTACTCAGGCATCTGGAAACAAATCATTGGTCTTTTCAAATCGAACCATTCGAATTATTCGAGCGAAAATCAACTTTTATTAACAATTCAAATCAAGCAATAGAGAGGCCAGTGGCGGTTCTTCCACAGGAGCACATGCGCACGTACACCCCCAAAACAAAACGAATAAAAAATATTAATTTATATTCATTGAATATTATTTATCGTATAAAGTCCGACCCTCCCTAATATTTTATCGTACCGTCAAACTAAAAAAGTCCGACCCTCCCTAATATTTTACCATCCCGTCAAATCAAACTGTATAGATCCGGCAACCGTGCCTCGGTCGAGGTAAATGACGATTATGACGAGACTTGCTCGCACGTGCGATTAAGTAGTGCAGTTTCTCTGTAGTAACAGGTGGCGGGGGATAGCGGGGCTATGGAGATTTAACATGGAAAAGGTGCACAGTTTTTGTGTGCACCGCGCTGTTGTCTGTTCGTGCATCTAATTAGAAATTCGAGCGTATATGTTTTAATATTTTAATATTACATATTTATTAAGTTGAAATGAATAGTTGACGGTGGACTATTTAAGAAATAACTTTAGCTCTTTGAGTTTGGAGCAAAAAATTGAAGTGACGAATGCGGGAACACCTAAACCCGAAATTAATTTAACGCAGACCACAAAGGGTAAATCTAAGGACTTTATTAGAAAGTTTAAAAATGAAATATATGAAAATAAATGTATAGAGGGTATTCCAAACTTAATGAGGCTCTTATTGATCAATTTTCTACAATTAAGAACCGAAGAATGGACTTTACGTTTAAGCACTATTGTGTAGGGTCGATAAATGTTGTGTATTTCGATAAATGATACTCGATATGATTTTAAACCATTTTATTTAAGGATTTAAACTAAAAAACACTGAAAATATGAAGAACTTGTCAGCCTCGTGGCTCGATTCGTTCTCGTCATAAAACAGTTAACTATCGTTCTCGTCTTGGTTGCGCCTAATGGCGTAGCCGTAGAGGGCGTAGTGGTATTAGACATCATTCGGGTTTCTTGATAGCTCGTAGATGGCTTTAGTAGTATTAGTAGTGGACTGTATAAATATTATTACGAGGGTTGCATGCGACGACGTTAAGATCTGACAGCTATACACACTAAGAAAACCTTTCTTATTTTCCAAAAGTTGTATTTCCTTGTGTAAAATTAAAAAATAAATAAAAATATGTTTTACCTAACGCATTTACTTTTTTTCTTTTCTACATTTAAAACGCCTAGAAATATTTCCCCATACATCTGATAACAGTGCATAAAATGCACAGAGTAGTCAAAAAATAGAGAATGTGCTAAAATGCTGTGTGAAGTAACATTAATTTACATGGTACAAAAGAACTTACTAGAAAAAATTTGTTAAGGATCAAATTTACTGTCAAAATATAAAATAACAGCCATCTACCAAAAAAAAATGTTAATCTATTTTTTTGCCGAAAATATGGAGACTATTTTTCTTTCCATTTTAATTGAAAGGTTTTTGTCTGAGACAAGAAAAAAAATAGATGAAATAATTTTTTTTCGTAGATGGCTGTTATTTTATATTTTGACATTAAATTTCATTCTTAACAACTTTTTTCTAATAAATTTTTTTGTATCATATAAATTAATGTTATATTACTCTTAGCATCTTATTTTTTGCCACTCTTTACGTTATATTTGTAATTGTCTCGGGTATTAGGAGTTTTTAAGATAAGGAAAACTTTTTATGACGAATAGTTTTTTTCTAAAATCACATTGTGTTAGGGCTTCCATGATTTTCGACCCCTCCTTCCTCTCACGTAAGAAAACATCAAATTTGTTTAACTCTCCATGACCCCCCCCCCCTCATCCCATTAAATAATTGAACATTTTAATGTATGTCTCAAAAATCATAATATGTTATCATAATTTTCAAGAACACTTTTAAAAATACTCAGTGGATGATACTATAAAAATCACTTAAATATTATCTGTTATCATTTTAATCATATATACTATTATTTGTTTTTTGCAAAATCCTGTTGCTACATATTGATTGTTTCTATGCGTCCGATAAGATACTGTCAAGTACCCCAGACCAAAAACTATAAAAGAAGACTTGGAAACATATATATCATTCGAGTGCGATTTTCTTGTAAAGCAACAATATGAATTTGTATTTGACCATCTTTGTTCTTTGCGCGAGCATTTTCGTTGCTCAATCAAAAAGTGTCGAAGCTGAAGGTGAGCAGTTAAATATAGTATTTCTACCACTAACTATCATAAGAAACTTATCAAAGATTCGCTGGGGCATTGTCTAGCCAAACCAAATAGAATTTATTTAATTATAAATTCTCAGCAATTAAATGGCAAAAAAATACAAAGGGAAGCCGCTCTTAGGGGGATTGTGCGCTAGCACATGCGAAGCGCTCTGATTTGATTAACAATTCTCAGTTATATAGGCCCGGTACATTTCTAGGTGGAAAACCCACTTGAAGTACCTACAAAATATATTATCATCGCATGCACTAAATGAGACATAAAAATATAAAATAGGATTTATTTAAAACAGTTAAACTTTTATCATTGCAGTGTGTTGTTTTTATTTTACTTGGGATAATCGATTTAAAAGGTTTTTACGATGTAAGAATATCATTCTCATACAGGATGGAATTTGAAATGGTGTAGGGGAAAAGGAAGCCCTTTGTTCGATAAATTACCAATTTATACACTCGATTAAAACATGCGCCCTCAAAAGTTTTGATTGAACTTACATATATGTACTTTATTTCGGCTCTCGATTTGACAGGTTTCTAAAAACTCAATTTTTGTACTGAATGTGACTGAAAAATATCTAGGGGAGAAGGAACCCCCTTTTTTGCGACCGTTTCGATTTATATGCCCGCTAGAGATACACGTGCACCCCAAAATTTTCAATTTTTTCCAGATTAAAGTTTTGTAATGTTTAATTTTTCGGGTTCGGGTTTGTTCGTACAGATAACCTTTTTTATTAAGTATTCTTTTGTCTTTAAAATAACATGTACCATTTCCAATTTTAATATTTAACATTTTTAACATTTTAACATTTTTAATATACAGTATGTCTACGAATGGGGTTTACAAGAGGATAAATGGACTAAAAATTTAAAGATAGGAAAAAAAGTCACTCTTAATAAACGTTTTTACTTGAATAATGAATAGGTGATACTTGTTGTCAATGTCTTTATTTAATGAAGTAATTATAATAATAATAATACGAACATTTTTATTAACATGAAAAGAATACGATGACGATTTCATAATTCAAAAACTCAACCCCCATACTCGACACATTTTTCTAATTGCTTCCTCAAATACGTGAAAGTATTTCTGATTTCTTCCTGAGATATCGATTGGACAGCCTGGATAATTCTGCCCTTCAGCACTTCAATATCATTTGGTATTGCAGTTGCAAAAACAATTTGTTTTAAACGGCCCCATAAAAACATATCGGCCAAGGTTAAGTCGGGACTTCTTGGGGGCCACAAAACTGGGCCATTCCTGCCAATCCACCTTGGACTAAATCTGCGGTTAAGCCATTCTCTAACCTCACGAGCGAAATGGGCTGGACAACCATCTTGCTGAAAATACATATTTTGTCGAAAATTTAATGGTAGATTTTCAAGTTCATCATTGAAAAATGTATACAGCATTTCTAAATATGATAATCTATTGCACGTGTTATCAAAAAAATATGACCCTATAATGCCATGCATGGATAGAAATATTGTCTTCTCGTCATAATTCTGAATTCGGGATTTTCTAAAGACCAGTACCTAACGTGCTGGATTGCAACGGTTCCATTTGTTGAAAATGTACTTTCATCAGAAAACATGATACATTTATAAAAATCAACATTTCCACTTAAAATATTGTCTCCTATCCACAGGCAAAAATCAAGTTGTTTCGCGTCGTCTCCCTCTTCCAATCTTTGATTAAAGTGCGGTTTATACGGATACAATTTATTTGCTTGAAGGATCTTATGAATTTGACTTTTTTTCACAACTTCCAACTGAGGAATACGATTTCTAAGGGACGTCATAGGATTTTCTTCAACAGAATGAAAAACTAGGACTGTAGCAGCATCATCATGGTCGTATTTCTTCTTTTTTTTTTGAGGTCCAAAACCGAACCAGTTTTTTTGAATTTTTTTATTAACTTACTGCTTGCCATCCTAGTTATTGGGATTCCTACAAATTTCTCGGTAAACTGTTCCATGACGTAGCGGTATGAAACTTGACCATCCCCATAACATTGTATTATAAAAACTCTTTGTTCAGTAGATAGCATTTCTACTTAAATAATAACTTCATTAAATAAAGACATTGACAACAAGTACCCATCACCTTAAGTGTCATTATTATTTTAAAAGGTTCACCAGTCAGAGGTGTGCCAGAGAATACTTTTTGGGAAATAATTTTTACATAGATAAACCTTTTAATGAATTGTTCTACTTCCGTTTGTTTTTCAAAATAAAGTATGTTTACTCTTAAGCAAAATATCATTTTTGCAGTTTTTACCCACCCTGTATAAAAAAATTGAAGTTTCTTATGATGAATCGTATTTTCTAGACAAGCAAAAACGTTGATTAAGGAGTGATTTTTTTTCGTATCTTTCAATTTTTAGTCCATTTGTCCTCTTGTAAACCCCATCCGTGGACATACTGTATATCTATTTTATAAGCTCGCTATGCGATATCAGACATTTTAAAATAAGCATAATTTCTTTTTTAATAAATTATTTTCTGTTTATTTAGGAAAAACTATTTTTTGCTATTTCGAAAGTTGGACTGTCTACCGACCTGGCAATGGCAAGTTTGACATAGACAACATAGATCCAAATCTTTGCACACATATTGCTTTCACATTTTTGGGAATTAACGAAGATGGTTCGATTTGGATTCTTGATCCATGGGAATCTGATCCATCCGGCTTGAGTAAGTTGAAACCACCAACAAAAACAACAATTCGATTGAAGAAGCCTTTACTATTCATGAAGACATTTTTTTTAAATCGAATTACATTCTTTATCTAATTGCTCTGTACCGGGTGTCCATTTTAAAGATAGAAGATGCGATTCTCGCAGCACTGTGCTACTTTCTTGTGGAACAAAAGGTGCCCCAATTAGAATTTTTCTATGCCTCCTTGATTTTGATATACGGGATGTTTTTGAGAATTTTACATTTTGCGACACCCCCCGATATTTCGGTTGCCCTGTAACTTATCAGAAAGAAAGAAACTGTTCTCTTTGCAGTTCTTTACATAGAATCCAGTGACGTACTCATTTTTTTCTACTTTAAAAACACTTGCTTTTTTTTTCAATGGGGTCACCCTATTATATATTTTTTAATAATGTAATTCACCTTTTAACAAGCTTCTCAGAAATATATAATACTTTATTTTTAAACTTAAGATTATAACCGAAATTTAGGTTTTTTAAAACAACAACAGTCTAACTATGTCGCAGTCAATTAGTGAAATCCGTCATTCCCAGAAATGCCTAGTCATTTCACGTATTGTCGGCGAATAGTGTAACTCTACGTTTGGTACACCGTTTGCCTAAGAGTATCAGGCATTTCTTGTAATGACGAAATTGTTTCAATCAAACGCTGTACTTAACTAAATGATTTGAGTTACCCTCTTTGCCGGTTTTAGTCGAACACTGTAATAATTGTTGTTAACATCTGTGTAGTGATTTTATTTTTGAAAATGAAGTGTTGAAGCATTCAGAATTGTTTTATGAGAAGTTAGATGACTATTACTCCCATCAAGTAGTTAGCAGTTATTTACAAACCTTTTAATGTAAAATACCTTATTTTCACGCACTTCTGGTAACACTGTCCTGTTTACAAGGATTGCCTAAAACCGGCAAACAGGGTAACTTAAATCATTCAGTTAAGTACAGCGTTTGACTGAAATAATTCCGTCTTTACAGGGTTATGCAAACGGTGTACCAAACGTAGAGCGAAGCCCTGGTTTTTATTACATTTCGTTACGAAATATTTCGGTGGATTGGAACGGAAAAGTTCGTCGTTGGTCATTTGGTCACATGTGTGGTTTTTACTGCAGTACAAGTGCGTGGTTAAAAATGGACGATATTAGTAGATTCATTTGTACAGGGTGATCACGTATTATGTCCCCCCATCTTAACCTTTTTATTTTACGTACTTGATAAAAATTAAAACGATTGGTATACAAGGTTTTTAAAGTAGTATTTGCAATGGGAACAAATATCATTTAGGTCTGTTGATTTACAAGTAGGGTTGAACATACCTGTTTTATTTGATCCAAATTCTACCGCTATTTTTTCCGAATATTCTCCTTCATTTGTATGTCTTTAAAAGTTTTTAATTTTGCATATATGGGTGGATTTTCTTTTACCCTCTATCTATCTACTTTTACTTTCTATCAACAAGTCATCTTCTAAGGCACTAAACTCTAGTTGATGGTATGTTACACTCATAGTTAATAAAATAAAAGTTCACAAATATAATAATCTGCAGCCGAAAAACTCCGTTCAATTCCAAAAGGTTGAACACCAACGAAATTTCGTCAACGAAAAGTTATTCCGCTTAACGTGTGTATATTATTAAGTGACACGGATTATCGGTTCTTTGTTTCCATAGCAATCACGATTTTCCACAATAATAATCTGCCGCCGAAAAACTCCGTTCAAATCCAAAAGGTTGGATGCCGACGAAATTTCGTCAACGTAAAGTTATTCCGCTTGACGTTTGTCATTATTAAGTGACACGGGTTATCGGTTCTTTGTTTTCGGATATATCATTAGGCATAGTAGGCTCTAGCTTAGTATGCCTAGTGATATATCCGAAAAAATAAAAGAGTTTAAAATAAAAAATACGATTTTAAATTGACAAATTAAATTAGGCGTGCGGTACCCCAAACTGACAACAGGGCAAGAAAATCTACGGCAGAATAAAGAATCGGAATATACAATGTGCCTATATTTGGTTATAGGGGGCCCTAGGCCCGTTACGCAATTCGGGGTCCCTTATCACATCAAAAAGTGTATTTTCCTTAATAAGTTATGCAAAAGTAATTTATTATGATTTACTAATATCATACGATCACAAGTTAGTGTCGTCTTATATCTCCTGTACATAACTCTGTAGGTTATTTCGTAAATTACTTGGTTGTATATTGTAAAATAGGTATCTAACAAAGGGCCTCAACATCATGTTGAGTAAAACTAACCCTACTTGTAAATCAACAGATCTAAATGATATTTGCTCCGATTGCAAATACTACTTTAAAAACCTTGTATACCAATCGTTTCAATTTTTCTCAAGTGCGTAAACTAAAAAAAAGTTAAAATGGGGGGACATAATACGTGATCACTCTGTATGTACAAATGAATCTACTAATATCGTCCATTTTTAACTGCACACTTGTACTGCAGTAAAAACCACACATGTGACCAAATGACCAACGACGAACTTTTCCGTTCCAATCCACCGAAATATTTCGTTACGATATGTAATAAAAACCAGGGCTTACACTATTTTCCGGCAATACGTGAAATGACTGCATTGCTGGGAATGACGGATTTCACTAATTGACGCCAACATATACACCACATTTTTGTTATTTATTAGTTTTATTCTTGTTCTTGTTGATTTCTGTAAGCCATCAAATTGTCACTTATTGACTTTATTTCTTAGATGGATTTGAAAGAGTTGTTGCGCTAAAACAAACGAATCCAAACCTCAAAGTTGTTATTTCAATGGGTGGATGGAACGAAGGTTCTATAAAGTACTCCGAGGTTGTTGCTGATCCGGCTAAAAGGGCAATTTTGGTTGAACAAGTGGTCGCACTAATTGACCAATATGGTTTCGATGGTTTTGACTTCGATTGGGAATATCCTTCTAGAAGAGACAGTACCAATCCAGATGATAAGGTAAACCTCAACGATAACTCAAAAATGTTTTGCTTTTAAAATCTCAAATAATTTCTGATTCATTTCTGTCAGCAAATAGTGCATCAGATTCCTCTTTTTATGGGCCTCTCTAATGAAGTAGCTTACGAACTATCATTTTGAAGAATTGGAGATTACAACCTCTAAATTTGGAAAAAAAAAGACACGAAGGAATTTTTTCAAGCGGAACGTACGTACATTATACCATGATATGAGTGGAGTACGTAGCCCGAAACGTCCGTCCGTTTTGCGCTTAATAAATGATAGGTAACTCTAAACATTCTCCTTATCTGCGCGTTTCACGTAAGACGTTTTTTGATAACCCCCGTATAACCAATTTAACCCTTATAGAATTTCATTTGAATTTAATTTAATCAGATTATTAAGTAGACGGCAATTTTTTGGCAATTTAATTTTGTACCCATTTTTGAATTCTATCCAGACGTGAATTCCCCACCCAGGAATTAGTTATTTAGAGCCAATCTACTTTCTTAATCTTTTTAAATTTTAAAAATGTATGATTGCTGGTCGACACTATCAGTTATGTCGCAAGTCTTGATAATTAATGAAAAAGTCATTGCAACCGAAGACGTTCCTACTTAATTAGTTTTACGGACGCTTATCCTGGTCGATTACGATTTTTCGTTGTTTATGGTCAGGGATGCCAGGCATAATGCCATTGCCGGCTTGACACGCACGTGTCAGTCGGTCTTTGGTGGGCCCACCATCCATTCCCCGCCAACTGGAAGTTGTCAGCAGTCCACCAGAGCGCATAAAGAAATGAGGGCAAATTTTATGTCTCAGGAAGTAAAATGACTGATTTTAATTTAAAAGTATAGTTAGTTGAACGTAGGACGAGGCCTAACTTTTGTTCAGACTATACTTTTGATTGTATCGGCTCGGGCGCGTCCAATGTAATATAACACAATTCAAGTTGTTATATTAGAACATCGAGGGCTTTATTTATTTAATTTTATTGTCTGTTGTCATTGAGGGTAATGAAGAGGTTAGTCCTGTCGTTAGTCGAGTCTCGCGAACCGGAAACCTCGGGGGTTAATTATTTTTATGTACAATAATAATTTAACCTATACTAACATGATTTCTCTCATAGAGAACCCAACCATCCTAACATTCATCCTATCACGAACTTGCAACTTAAATTTTGTTATTTATTTATATACATTAGAAAATTATCCTAAGCTAGTATTTTCCCAACTAAAGCGATCTCAACTATCCTGTCATTTCCAAAATATTCTCAGAATGTCTTTTGCCACGATCGGGTAAATTTGAAGATCGCGTGTGGACCGTTACTGGGGTACACACCAGTCTGCTTTCTCCAACGAAGATGATAAACGTCAAAACGATGGTGTTTAGACTCTGTATTAAAAAGAGTGTCTCTCCCACGTTGCATTAAAGAAATTTCTAGATATGTAGGTTTTTATTTATACTCGCACCAAATACACGAGTGTTTGAAGACGAGTCAGCGTTATTTATACTCGCACTGAAACATACGAGTGTTTGAAAATAAAATTTACTGAAGGAAAGAATCTCGGTTTGACTTTTCTCGAAATTTTCGGTGATAAACACTCTTAAACCTGTAGCCGAAAATACGGATCCCCCTTCTTACGTAAAAATTAATAAGAAAAAGTTAAATCGCGTTTGAGTACGACTCTGGGAATCCCCAATCGATGGTATACCGCGTACTTGAAGAATCCAAAATCGACTAAAATTACTGCCTCCTGCAGAATTTCTTTATCCGTCTGTTTTAACGTTACATTGCGTTATCCTGGCCGATTTAATCTACCAGTGACGCCGTGCCCGTTGCGGCAACAGAGATAAGGAACCAAATACTGCCGACACCGCAAAACTATAAAAGCCCGTCTAATTTTGCATGTGGAATTATTTAGAATAATTTGACAGGAAAAATGAATTCATTAACTTTCTGAAACTGGAAAAAAAGTATTTTTACAACAAAAGAGAAATCCGATAAAACTGAAAAATAAAGATTGTCTCGTCTTTCCTTTTCTAGTTCCACACTTTATAAGTTTGGTCCCGTATTTCTTATGAGATATCACTAAAATCAAATATTGATTTAAAATCCGAACTTTTCTTTTACATTTCCTGTTCATTTTTAGCAAAACTTCGTTCTGATTCTTCAAGAATTGAAAGCAGCCCTCCAACCTAAAGGTTTGATTCTTTCCGCCGCCGTTAACGCAGGAAAATCAAATATCGATATTTCCTATGATGTCCCTGCAATAAACGCGTAAGTAGTAGAATTATCTCATTATGCTATACAGGGTGTAACAAATTCGTCCTTCACCATTGGGATATCGGGAACGGGCAAAGTTACGTAATTATGGGCCCAAAAATAAATTTCACGTTCTCATTGCTACACCACGAGATAGCATCATGGAATTCTTAATGCTGAAGATGCTTAAACTGAAGATTATTAAAGAATTAATTGACTCGTCCGTTACTTTGTGACAATACATTTTAAATATATAAAATGGAAGAAAAGTTTACTTTGTTATTTGTCACTATATTAAAATATATTTAGCGTTACGGCCGTTTCGTAGTACAACTACATCTTCAAGACGCTTATAATATTTATATATATTAACTATCATTTTTACTACTACCTATATTATATAGACTTAGTTTGGGATCACTCTCGTGTGAGTGTCTTGAAGAAGAAACGGCCGTAACGCCAAATCTCTTTTAATATAGGGACAAATAACAAAGTAAGCTTTTGGTTCATTTTATATATTTGAAGATTATTAATTTATTATTGCTATCATTGTCGTTAATTATTATTATTCCGTACTATTAACATTTTTATTTCAATCTGAAGGTTGTATCAAATTTCGCTTAGTGTTAGTACAAGTAATTTATTTAATTAATACAAATATAATATGACTCTTAAAACCAGCCCATTCTAAATCCTTTTAAGAAGGGCATTGGGTTTTGGGTTTTATCATCATTATATGTGGTGATTTTAATTGCCCAGCCATAGAATGGGGTTATGCCAACAATCAAAATTTCTTAGTTTCTATTAATTCAGATGTTAAATCCGCAGACATTGTTGATAATCTGTCTTTTTGTGGTCTGGTCCAGTTCAATTATGTAAATAATAGATTGGGAAGAACTTTGGACTTAATCTTATCTAATGACGATGACGTAATAACGTCGCTCTCTCAGTGTACTATGCCAATGGTGACTGAGGATGGTCATCATCCTGCTTTGGAATTTCTTCTTTCAGTGAGATTCATTAAATCGCTTCCAATACCCAATTACAAATTTCTTAATTTCCATAAAGCTGATCACCTTCAGATTAACAATACTCTATCAAGTATCCCGTGGGAAGAATTATTAGGCAGCAACAGCTTGGAGATCAATATTGCAAAATTTTACAATACTCTAAGAAACGTAATATCACAATTTGTTCCCGCAGGATTTCGTAATAACAAATTTCCTGTACATTTTTCCAGTTCAACTATTAAAGTCATTAAAGAAAAAAACAAATTTCATAACAAATGAAAAATATATAGAAATCTAGCTGACTTTGACACCTTCAAACTACTTCGTAATCGATCAAAATGATTGATTAAGGAGGATTACCAAAATTATTTGCATCACATAGAGGCAGAAATTCCAAACAATTATAAAAAATTCTGGCACTTTGTATCAGCCAATCGTGGTAAGTCTGGCTCCACTATTCCCTCAGATATGTTCTGCGAGACCATTAATGCAAGTGACAATAAAAGTATTTGTGGATTATTTGCAAAATATTTTCATAGTGTATTTGAACGACCTGGTAATGTCGTCCCAAGGGATGCTTCCAGTACCGGGAATGCAAATTTCAGTCGACTCCAGCTCCGCGAATCTGAAATCATTTCAGTACTTCGTGAGCTCGACACTAAAAAAGGCGCTGGCTCTGACGATATCCCAGCTGTCTTTGTTAAGCGGTGTGCCACTTACCTGAGTCGTCCGCTGCTTATGTTATTTAATCAGTCATTATCTCTGGGCATTTTTTCAACAATTTGGAAGAAGGCTATTATTGTGCCAGTGTTTAAGTCCGGTGACAAGAAAAATATCAAGAACTATAGGCCCATTTGTAAACTTTGTACATTTGCAAAAATATTTGAAAAAGTAGTATACAAGCATTTATTTTTTTTAGTAAAAAGAATCATAATCCCTGAACAGCATGGTTTTTTTGCAAACAGGTCAATCGATTCTAATCTTATTAATTACTGCCAATACATTCTTAGTAGCCTTGATGGGCGTGTTCAGGTTGACTCCGTCTACACCGACTTTAGCAAAGCCTTTGACAAAATCGAGCATGCTTTACTTTTGATCAAACTAGCAGAGGTCGGAGTGGGCGGGGTATGCTCGAGTGGTTTAGGTCATATTTGTCGAATCGAGAAAATATTGTTTCAGTCGCTGGTTCTTATTCAGAACCTTTCGTCTCTACGTCGGGGGTACCCCAGGGAAGTCACTTGGGGCCACTTATGTTTATTATTTTCATAAATGATATAAGCGATTGTTTCAGATTTTCTAAACATTTATTTTATGCAGATGACCTAAAATTTTTTAAAACAATACGCAATTATAACGACTGCCAGGAGTTACAACAAGATCTCATCAGGTTTAAAAATTACTGTGATAACAATAAATTATTTTTAAATGCTGAAAAGTGTTTTGCAATTAGTTTCACTCGAAATTATAACAAAACAATTTTTAACTACACTATAGGCGCAAATGTACTAAGGAAAGAACGTGGAGCTAGGTAGATCTTGGTGTGCTTTTTGGCGAGAAAATGATTTTTGATGAACACATCGAGGCTGCTGTTAACAGCGCGTACCGCATGCTTGGCTTTATCAACAGGCAGACTAACCAGCTGCGAAGTAACAATGCGTTACTAACCCTCTATTATGCCTACGTATTCAGTCGCCTGAACTTTGCATCCTCAGTTTGGAATCCAATGTATAACATCTATATACAGAGGCTTGAGCGTGTGCAAAACAAATTTCTTAAAACATTGGCTTATAGAAATAATCTAGATGTAAACTATAATTTATTGCGTAAAACGTTCAAAATCTTAAGTTTAGAAAATCGTAGGCCACTAAACGATATATTATTTTTATATAAGACTGTTAACTCGAGGGTTGACTCTATGGACTTTTTAATGTTAATACCTGTGACTGTGCCACCAAGGACTTTAAGACTTACACAGACATTTAATGTGCCATTTAGCCATACTAATAGTAGTGCAAATTCACCTTTGAATAGAATGCTAAAACTCGCAAATACGTACTGCAACAATATAGATCTATTTTTCATGTCCCTTGATACCGTTAAAAAATCACTTAAATCTATTTTTCTGGAAATATAATTTATATATTTTTTTTTTCTTTGTGTAATTCAATAAAAGATTTTTCTCATGCTTGATTCTAATATTATATTAAATGTGTTTTGAAACTTTTCATGTTATTGTTAGTTGTTAGTTGTAGAACTTAAACTAAAATGTAAATTGTGGACCTACTGTTGGGTATATCCTGTTTGTGTCCCAAAGAAATAAATAAATAAATAAATCATACCGCATTTACGCAACTTTCCCCCAATTTATCCGACGTCGTATCTCTTACCTTTTTCCAAATACCAATGGTGAAGGACGAATTTGTTACACCCTGTATAAATGGAGAGGATATCACTTGGGAAGACCAAGCAATCGTTTAATTCCAGCCATTTAGGCAGCTGAAGAGATGTATAGACAGTGTGGTCACAAACATGTTGATTAATACGAAGCATACAGTCTTTTATTGTGAAGGAAGTATATCCTTCCTGTCAAATGTAAACAGCTGATTAAAAATTAAACAATAACTCATACTACACGATGTATAATACACCACCAATATAATTAGTCGATTCATGATAACAATTGACCAAAGGACGATAATCTGAGTGAAACGACGTCACTGAACCCGCTAATGTCAACTCCAGAATTTGATTATGACGATTATTTTTATGATTATATTGAAATTTTAATTTCTTTTTAGAGTTTTGGACTATATTAATGTAATGACATACGATTTCCATGGAGCTTTTGATGATTATGTAGGCCACCACACTCTTCTTTACTCCGACGATGCAGATACTGCACACAATAACGCTGAATGGAACATTGTAAGTGAAATATTACTTTAATCGCGACTATTGAATGAAATGTTCATTATCCATGTGTTTCTTTAATTATTCACTAGTGAACCGTATCGATTCGATTTTTCCACGTGTAATGTATTTCGTAAAGTTTTATTTGTCAGTTTCGTAAAAGGTACATATGTTCTTCTTCCTTTTTAAGGATTCCGGTATTAACTACTGGATTCAGTCTGGTGCAACGCCATCCAAACTTAACTTTGGAATTGCGACATACGCCAGAACTTTTACTCTCCTGGATCCTACCAAGACTGACTTGTATGCTAATATTACTGGCGGTGGAACAGCTGGACCTTACACCAGAAGTGCAGGCGTTTTAGGATATAACGAGGTAAATGGTTGATTTAGTAGGGAAAAGAATTAATAGATTTATTTTTTAAATAGTTTTAACATGAAAAATAGAAAGTCTATATTTTTCAAGTGGTATTAATATCAAATACCAATGTATGGGAAAATTATTATTTCCCAGACCACCCGATGATATCTTATACAATAAGGGCGTATTTTTGTCTACACAGTAGCACTTTAAAATACTACCAAGAAAGGGAAGCCTTTTCCACTGATAGGATGTAACCACCTGCAGACCGGTTTCGAACTCTTTTGTTCTCGTCAGTACAGGGTAGGTGTACATACCTATCATCGGAGAAAACTAATACTTCATTACTCATACTCTCTACTCGTTCATACTCGTATTTTCTCGACTACCGTTGATAATACAGCGTGAAGTATTAGTCTTCTCCGATGATAGGTATGTACACCTACTCTGTACTGACGAGAACAAAAAGAGTTCGAAACCGGTCTGCATGTGGTTACATCCTATCAATGGAAAAGGCTTCCTTTTCTTGGTAGTACCATTCAATCTGAATGAAAAGTAGTAATCATGCAAATTCTCACTACTTATTTGGAACAAGCTAAAGAAACTATTTTCTTATAAACATTTTTTTATAGATCTGCGAGCTTCATCCAGGTATTGCAGATATCTGGAATGACGTACAAAGAGTGCCCCACAAAGTAATCGCCGACCAATGGATCGGCTATGAAAACACCGAATCGATCGCAATCAAAGTTAACTATGCAGTGGACAAACAATTGGGCGGCTTCATGGTATGGAGCTTTGACACCGACGACTTTTTGGGGCTTTGCGGGGGAGGAACTTATCCTTTGATCAATACCATTCATACTACTTTGGCTAAGAGAGGATACAAAGTGAAAACAAACAACTAATTACCTAATCAGAAATAATACCTACAATTTTGATACTCTTCAAATAAAAAAATAATAAAAAAATAATAAAAAACTTTTTTATTTTTTTTTCCCGTTGGAGTAATAAAATTGGATACTTAATAAGGAGAACAATGTACAGAGCAAGAAATAATCACAGAACGAATAGACGCATTTGGGAACAAACCCGAGCGATCTCGAACAAACCCAAACAATATCCGACATAATATGCAGTGTCCTTATAGCATGTTTTTTTTAATATGCCATCGCTCTTGTGGTGATTCCTTACCCAAAAATAAGGCAAATAGTTCCTGTCAACATGGGTCAGCGCATGCTTTGTTTGAAAATACAGGGTGTTCAAAATTTCTCGGTATTTTCAAGATATTTTCGAAACGGATTTAGAAATTTTAGTGAAATTTGGGTTAAGAAAAGTATCTAAAAGGTTTATGGTCGTGCGTGTTGTCAATAATTTTTTAATAAAATAGGTACGACACTGACTTCTCAGATTTTAATAGCACAATTTGTTAAAAAATTAAAATGCCTAAAACAACATCTCTTAATACACTAAGCAGCAAAAATAACGCAAAACCGAAAATTATGCTCAATTTCAAACCTGATTTTCTCACGAACCAATAAACCGATTTCGCTAATTTTTCTTCTGAACTGTAGCTTTTTTCTTTGGTAATTGCACTGTTGCAATTTTTTATTCAGATTTTAGGCTTATACAGGGTGAAAAAATGAGAATAGTTTTTTACATTAAATTTGAGACGCCCCGTAGGGAGCATTAGTAACAAAAACGGGTGTATGATGAAATCATACTGTAGCCTCATGTTTTCTAAACATTATGTTTCTTTAATTTCTCTAATATCTGCAATATCATTATACCACAACATGTTATGCGCAGTGCAACATGCGCGAAACAACTTTATTTAATGGAGACTCTGTGATGTTTTGAGCTGGAATTTGCTTAACAGCACGGACGGATATGGTACCTTCACGTGGGGGTTCTTTAAATAGCGAGAGCTATATCAGTGACATTTTGTCTGAGCACGTTGTCTATTTCGCTCAGTACATTGGGAATAATTGTTTACTAATGCACGATAACGCAAGACATCATGTTGCGAGCATCGTCAATGAATATTTACATGAAGTAAATTACTAAATTGGCCACCGCGCAGTCCCGATTTGAATCCTATAGTGCACTTATGAGATATTATTGGTAGGGCACCGAGACAGCATCAACCCCCTCCTGCCAACCTGCAAGATGTCCAAATAATGGTTACCGATATTTGGAATGGACTTGACCAAAATGAAATATCCAATTTAATATCGAGTATGCCGAGGCGATGTGAAGCAGTCTTTAGAAGTAGAGATGGGAAGAACACTGCTAATGTACTTTTTTTGCTATTTATTGTTAAATGGCGTTAGTGTTATTCTATTTTAATTAAAAAAAAAAACATGTTCTGGTATAAAACTCTGTATTTTTTTGATATTACAGATATCAGAGAAATTAAAGGAACAAACCCGAACAAATTTCTCATACACTCGTTGTTGCTACTAATGCTCCCTACAGGATGTCTCAAATTTAACATAAAAAAACTATTCTGATTTTTGCACCCTGTATAAGCCTAAAACTGAAACATGAATTAAAAATTCTATCACAGTGCAATTACCAAAGAAAAAAGCTACAGTTCAAAAGAAAAATTAGCGAAATCAATTTATCGATTCGCGAGAAAATCAAGTTCGAAATTGAGCATAATTTTTGGTTGTGCGTTATATTTGCTGCTAAGTGTATTTATTTAAAATTAGCTTCGTTTACAAGATAAACTCACTTTTATTAGGTAGCATATGCAGACAGCGTGACACGGTTTTAGCAAATTAGGCATTTATTGCTATGAAAAGATATCTACCTAAATAAAATTACAGTAAATGTACCGGGTGGGTCAATAACAGAGGCGTTTATTTCTCGGAAACCATTAATCTTACAGCTTTATGAAAAATATATTTTTAAGAAAGTGGCAAAGAGAAAGAGCTGAAAATAGTTTTCAAGTTCCTAGATTGGCCGCTAGAGGGCGTCACACTAATTACACATTAGAAAAACGAAGTTTCGACTTAATTTTCCTAGTTAAGGTATACTTAAAAAATTTTCATTGAAATCTTTAGAAAATTCTACATGATTTTGGTCCTGAATGTTTTTCTCCAGCTCGCCAAATAAAGTGGTGGGGGGAGGGCAAACATTAATTTTTAAATGTTGATTTCCGGTTAGTCTCATTTTAATGAGTTTCTGCAATTTGTTTTAATCTAAGGATTGCCGGGTTTAAATGCAGGGTGATTCACGACGAGTTTGCATTAGAACTTTATGGAGAACCACTGAACATATCTTTCTTACATCGCTATTCGAAAGCACGTAGCGCGCTTCGCCCTTCCGTGCTGGGTGACTTGCGAACGAAAATATTTAGTAACTACCGATCTAATAGAGGTGCCACTTTATCGTTTTTGCAGATAAGAGGATAAAGAACAAAACAGTATTTTTAAAATTAATTTTTTTGGAGGGGGGGGTTGTTCGGGTTTGCTCTATTTAAGCAATAAACAATGGTATTATTTTGCATTTGTTCACAATGACAATTTTTTTTAATAGACTTTGTAAGCTAATATAACAAAGTGTTAAAAAAAATACCGACATTGATACGATCAGTATAACATATTAAATTTCTGGTATGAGAATATTGGAGTAAATCTAGCAAATTATCAAAAATTCATGTGTGGATCTTTTGGAAAATACATTTTTTTCAGCAATATCCTGAAATACGTCATCAACTAATTGTATGTATGTATATAGGTTTCGGACGATTCTAAAATGCCAAGGTTAAAAAGTTTTCGGTTTGTTAAAGAGTGACCCAAATACGTCATGATGCGGAGAGTAGAAAATACTTTATCTTTGCTTATTATAATATATTCTTTAAAAATTACAATATTTAAAAATTATACACTTATATTTATTTAGCCGCGTTGTTTATCTGTTTCAAGAGTAGCTGAGCATCTCCACAATCACCGTTCATATCGTCCTGATTCATAGCCCAAATCATAACAGCAAAAAATCCGTTATCTTTTATCCAAGAAGCCTAAAATTTAAAAAAAAATCCAAACGTTGCCTAGTTTAATAGGAAATTAATACTCAAATTTATACAATTTTTAGTAGTTTGAGGTTAGAATATCATATCGTTGGTTACTACTTCTTGTACATAACTAACAGCGCTTTAAAAATTGATTTGGCAGTTTAATAGCCCATGGTCAACGACTATCCTTGTATAATCGCCTTAACTCAACAATTATATCATCAGAAACTTGGAAAATGTTTGATGAGCGGGCAGCGTCACTCGAAACTATCAATATGCATCGCCATGGCGCAGGGGTTATCTGGCTGTGAAAGTTTTAAAATTTTACCTTAGCCGATATAGAATCTGCATCATCATATCCAATCCACTGATCTCCGGATATTTTATAGGGGCTCTTTTGTTCATCATCCCATACTCTTGTCCAACCACTGTATTGACTGCAAATCTGTTGAAAAAAATCTTTTACACATTTCTTAAGAACCAACAGTAGATAATATCACATAAATTTGAAATCACATCACAACATTTATGAATTATTTCACAACAGAAAAAAAGTCAGGTAATACTACAACTAACGCAACGTTCAAAATTCATACACATCAAGCACGCAGAACCCTCGGCAACGTCGTTCCAACACCGAGTATCGAAACATACTAAAGCAACGACACTGAAGGTTAAACATATCAGTATGCGCGCGGCGGTTATTCAAGCGAAGGGGGAGACACGCGGTGTGATCTGGCGTCACTGTACTTTATTCTAGTGACCTAGATTGTTGCGATAGAGCGGAACGACAGTATGTAGGCAGACAGGGTATTTACCTTAGTATTAGATATTCGAGTTAAAAAAAAGTATTTAGAAAAACCGAACCCCACTCCTATCATTTTTTTTTAACAAATATATTATTTAAATTGATTTCTTTCAAACAAGTCATCTCGCGCAACATTTTAAAACAGTATTATATTCTCGGATAAAGGGGGGGGGGGGATTATTACTCCACTCAATACCTCCTCTCCCGCATAATCTCCCTAGTACGATCCAGCGGGAGTGTGACGTCCTTGAATTCCGACTTTCCAGTCTTGATCGATCCACGGTAATTGTCATTTTACTTTGGCTAACTACAAACCACAAATCCTTTACTTACAGTTGAGTAAGCAACTGCTCCTCCATCGGCCCCTACTCCGGAAATAGGTGCATGAAGTCCGTGATTGTCGGCACTTTGTAAAGTGAAAGACCTGCCATAGAATGCAGTGCCCACAGCCAGTTTCGATTTTGGAATACCGGCATTTACCCAGTTATTCGCTGATGCTAGAATAATAAAAATAGATTGAAATGTAATTTTACATTAGTATCTATATTAAGATACAAGTTTCATAAGACATTTTCTTAGAGCACGCGTTTAATTTAGAAAACGACCCGCGAAGCGGAGAGTTTTCTAAAGTACAAGTGCTCTAATTGTCTTATGAACCGTGTATTTTATATTACTTTTTCTATTTGGGTCTTTAAAGTCTGAAAAACTTTTAAAAATATAGTAGATTTTTTCCATTTGAATTAATATTTTCTTTTTGGGTTGGCCATACTTTTACAATTTCATAAAATGTTGCCAGTATCAAATATGCCATGATAGAAGCAATTGAACACAACAAAGCTCCTTCCCATCCGTCATAATTAAAAATAAATATGGTATTAAAGTTAATAAAAATGAGTCAGGAAGAAAGTTGTACTCCGTCAGAAATACGAGAAATTGCAGAAAATAATCGAGAAATATGAATTGAGTTATGGTGCGAGCAGAACAAAGTTCAAAATATTGAACAAAATATTAAATAATACTATTGAACAAAATATTGTGTCAACACAGAATCTGGCAGGAATAACAATTAATGCCCAGGAAATGTCTACAGTAACTATAAATATGTATATATATAGATAAAGTAATATGTATAACACTATATTGAATTAAAAATAAAAATTAGTACTTTATTGAATAAAACTTTAGAAACTAGAAATAGAGCATAAACTGGAAGATATTTCTGTTATTTTTAGGTTGTGTTATTTTATAGTTGTGACTAGAAATTAGTTGACGGACACCGTCAGCATGTTATACGAGTATATTTCCGAGTATAGGTATTTCAGGAAAATAGCTAGTAAAAATGATCTATTTGCAAGGTTAAAGATTAGTATTTTAAAGTTCTCTATAAAAAATTTTTGTCGAATCCATAATGCCAAGAAAACTAATTTTAACGAAATCAAAGTAAGCCCAAAATTCGAACCCTACTTGCTGCCAACATAAAAAAAATAAAATTTCAGTTTCATAAAGTGGCAGGTTATTCAATTTTTGTGCATTTCATAATGTAGTCATTATGAAGCCCAAATAGAAAAAAAATTAATTATATGTTTATGTCTACGGTCTATAAGGTTTGTCCTTCGCCATTTAAATCTCGGAAACGATAATAGATACTAAGTCGGTTAAATTGGGGCAAAGTTGCATAAGTATGGGTCCAATAATATGCCGCAAAAAAATCAAAATTAAATTCAGGGGCTTTCAAAATATTTGGAAAAATTTAAAATTCTCGGTTTTTATTTCTTCCTAACTTTATTCGAAGAGACGTCCAAATTTTAATTTCTCATTGCTACTTTTTATTCTCCACAAGATGACTACTAATGCTATGTTTCATCTTTAGGTCACCATTATCAACTTAATTTTTTTTTCAATACGGGCCTGGAGTTTTTTTATAAATTATGAAATAGGACCGAAATCTACGTTCAGTGGTATACAACACTTACTGGTTCTCCGACGTTTTGTTCCTTAAATTGACCATCTTCATTAAAATACCCCTAGTGCGTTCCTGTAATTTACTTTTGTTAAGATTTAAGTAATTTATTTAATTAATACAAATAAGATCGGACTTTAGCACTTTCTTAAGATTTTTAAAAGAGGCATTGAGTTTTATATTTTCGAATATACCGAATTCAAAAAAAAAAAGTAAATTACAGGAACCTACTAGGGAAATTTGAATGAAGATGCTCGATTTAAGGAACAAAACGTCAGAAAACCAGTAAATGTTGTATATCACTGAACGTAGATTTGGGTCCTCTTTCATAATTTAAACAAAAACATACAGGCCCGTATTTTAAAAAAATTAAGTGGATGATGGTGACCCAAAGACGAAACGTCGCATGAAAGATCTGATAATGTCGTCTTGTGGAAAATAGAAAGTACCAGTGAGAAAGTGAAATTTATTTTTGAACATCTCTTCGAACAAAGTCAGGAAAAAATAAAAACCGAAACGAGAAATTTTCCAAATATTTTGAAAACCCTTGTATTTATTTTAGATTTTTTTTCGGGATATTATTGGGCCTATAATTACGCAACTTTGTCCCAATTTAACCGACTTCGTATCTCTTACCGTTTCCGAAATACCAATGGTGAAGGCCGCGTAATGTTAGAAAATTAGGTATTTATTGCTATGAAAGGATATCTAAATAAAATTACAATAACTGTAAATATTGCAAAAGTTTGTGCTATTTTAGGTACTTTTCATAACGCAAATTTCACTAAAATTACTAAGCCGTTGCGAAAATATCTTGAAAAAGGCAAAGGAATCACCACACGAGCGATTGCAGATGTTTTTTTAAACACCCTGTATAGTTTACCTGCTATATTAAGGTTAGCTTTTTCCCAGTCCGATTCCACACTTGACGCGTACAATGGTGAATTTTGGCCGGTGTACTGGCTCCATGGGCCATAGAAGTCATACGTCATTAAGTTAATAAAGTCCAGGTAACTAAAAAAGAATTTTTTTTGCTAATACCCTCTACTACCGCAAATCTCAGGTTCGTTCCAACCACCCTAAAAATCGAAAAAAACCGAAAGGCGTTCCAACCGACACAAAACGGTGTAGCTGGCGATCCCTTTGGTGTTCCAACCAAATTGTGATCGTTCGCAAACCAGTTCCTGAACGGTAAAAACGATACATGGCCAAGACCAGGAACCGCTTGTACTGACTTGCGCCCTAAGAATTTTAACCGTTGTTTTTGTATTCCTGGCATTCATGGCAGTTCTTTTAGCCTTGTTTTGTAGGAGTTGTTGCTTAATATTTTGATTATTTAATTTATTCTTATTAAATTTGTACAATCCGGTTCCCAAACCTACAAGATATTCTTAACATTAAACGTTATTCTCTTTCATGATTATTAAATACAACAAAACGGAACGAAAAAAGATAATACTCAAGCTTAGACGAAGAAATAAAAACAACATAAGTAGGGTTGTGATTTATGAATGTTATGATAATTATCTAATTACTAAACTTCTTTCCTAGAATCAGACAGGCGATCAGCTGAGATTTTTACACAGAATGGTCACAAAAACGTACCAACCTTGCCTCCCTTGTGCATCGGCAACAAACAGTGCAAAATTAACGCCTGCGCACAAAATCGATTCCAACAGTTTCGTGACGGTTCTAGAACGATACAAAAATAGGGTGTTGGAACAAACCTCTCATCTCCGAAACTAAGAAGAGCATCAATTTTGTGACACTTATTTCCAGATGAGGTTGAAACTTCATGATACAATAACTAAATTTTCATAACTTATGTGTCTTACGTATTCATTTGGGCATAGTCGTAACCATGATCAGCTCCGTCAGACGACACAGCTGCGGTCAGTAACCATCCGTTGGGTTCAAATGTTTCTCTGAGTTCTCTTAATAAAGTTATATAATTTTCCTAAAAAAACATTTTTAAGTTAAAAAGGACGGGTTTGTTCGGGTTTGTTCGGCAAAACTTTTATGATTGCCAATTAATCTAATCAATAAATTAGATCGTATTTATTAGTAGTAATAGGTGCGTCTCTTTTCGTACGATAGATTTTATAAATTTCTTTATACACCCTGTATAATGTTATGGAAATGACTTATTATATTTAAACCAGCAAATCCTGAGATGAAAATGAATTAAAGAAAAATAACCTTAAATGGCGCTTTGAACTATTGTACGAGATATACACTTTATAGGAAATCTGAAAATGTACGTGGCCGCTACTGACGACGTTCACAATCAATAGTTTATTGAGGCGGTGTTGTCATATATTACAATACAGAATTGGAAACGCACGTGTTCAGTTTTTGACAACAAGACGTCTTAGACTCGCGTTATCACTTCTTTTTCAAACCTTTTAGGAAAAGAAAGCTACAATTTTAAGGTACATACTCTATTAGCTTCGATCTTATAATCCGTTTTCTAATTAAATTCCATAAAAAAATAAAACACAAATAGTATGTTTTGCAACAGAACCAACAATAGGTAATATCACAGAAATTTGAAATCACATCACAATATTTCTTATTATGAATTATTTCAAAACTGAAAAAAAATCGGGTAATGCTACAACTAACAAAACGTTTAAAATTCGTATACATGAAGCACGTGGAACCCTCGACAGCGTCATTCCACCCCCGAGTCTCGAAACATACTGAAGCAACGATAGTCGCGCGCGGCAGTTATCCAAGCAAGGGCGAAACATACGGTGTGATCTGACAACACTGTTAGTTTACTCTAGTGACCTGTGGGTGACTGAATCCAGATGGAACGGCGCGACAGTATGTGGGTAAAAAGGGATTTTAACTTAGTATTTAGATATTCGTTTAAAAAAAAAGTATGTATACTTTCTCTAGGACACCCTAGGAGTCACCATTTAAATATAATAAGTAATTCCATTACCCTATCGGCACTTTCAGGATACTCCCAATCGACATCGAGTCCGTCAAAACCATAAGTTGAGATAAAATATGAGGCACTGCCAACAAATGGTCCCCTTTTGTCTGCGTCAGCAGCAATGGCTAAAAGTATACAAAAAAATAACTTCTTAATATCGATAGGTACACTACTCCAATTAATTATCGAACATTCAAAAATGCAAGTCCAAATAGCACTCTGTATATGTTTATTTATTGAAATGATTGTTATTTTTAATTTAGTAAAACCACACGTGAAGTGAAGTGAAGAAATGGTAATTTTTTTTGTTACCTAGAGCAGTGGTCTCCAAACTTTTTCCCGACGGACCGGTAAATAACTAATATTTATTTGCGGATCGCTTACACTAAAGGAGAAAACTATTACTTTATTCTACACTGAAGGACATATGAAACGGTAAGAGATACGAAGTCGGTTAAATTGGGGCAAAGTTTCGTAATTATGGGCCCAATAATATTCCGCAAAGAAATCTAAAATACGTACAGAGGCTTTCAAAATATCTGCAAAAATCTAAAATCTTGCGTTTCGGTCTTTATTTTTTCCTGACTTTGTTCGACGAATACTTTCTATTTTCCACAAGAGTTATGAAAGAGGACTGAAATCTACGTTCGTTCCTTAAATTTACCGTCTTCATTAAAATACCCCTAGTTGTTGTAGTGTTGTTTACCACTGAACCTAGATTTCGATCATCTTTCATAATTTAATTAAACAAAGAAATCCAGGACCGTATTTAAAAAATTAAGTTGATGATTGTGAGCTAAAGACGAAACGTCGCATGAAAGATCTGATGATGCCATTTTGTGTAGAATAAATAGTAGCAATCAGAAAGTAAAAAAAAATAGAAGCCGCAACGTAAGATTTTAGATTTTTTCAAATATTTTGAAAGCCCCTGTATTTATTTTAGATTTTTTTACAGCATATTATTGGGCCGACTTCGTACCGTACCGTTTCCGAAATCCCAATGGCGAAGGTCGAATTTGTAACACCCTGCATATTATTATATTGCAGCAAAATAACAAATTAGGTACTTACCACTAAATAGTGCTGAATCTCCTGATACACTAAGTAGAACCTTCATGTTGCTATTTCTTGTCTTCAACTCAGTCACTCTTTGATAGAGCCCTAAAAATTTGCAGCTAATTAACTATATTGCAACATTTTACAAGTTTACTTTGTTTTTATTTTTTATTTTTAATAATAATATAATTGGCACTGCAAGAAATTGAACAATCGAATCGATATATAACGACAGAACCCTCAAATTATGCACAACGTAACCCTCAAGTTATTCACAACGTAACCCTCAAGTTATGTACAACGTAACCCTCAAATTGTGCACAACGTAACCCTCCACAACGTAACTCTCAAGTTATGTACAACGTAATCCTCAAATTGTGCACAACGTAACCATCCACAACGTAACCCTCAAGTTATTCACAACGTAACCCTCAAATTGTGCACAACGTAACCCTCCACAACGTAACCCTCAAGTTATGTACAACGTAACCCTCAAATTTTGCACAACGTAACCCTCCACAACGTAACCCTCAAGTTATGTACAACGTAACCCTCAAATTTTGCACAACGTAACCCTCCTCAACGTAACCGTCAAGTTATGCACAACGTAACCCTCAAATTATGCACAACGTAATCGTTACAGATATTTTGTGTTTTAAAATTTACTTTGATTAATATCCAAGTCGTCATCTTCAACTTTTAGGTTACCATCTTCCCATATATTGATAAAGGCATAGTTGACGTGAGTACAAAGACTGGCATCGAAATTCTCTGGGATTATTCCATCGGCGGCTGCCCAGCTTTCGTAATAACATACGACATTTACTAAAAACATAAAATATTCAGTTTCACATACAAAATTTTGAAAAGAGAAATTTAGCGAAAAACTAAATTTTCGAACAATTATTTTTTCATTATTTCTATTTTATCTGCGAGAAAATAACCATTTCATAACAGCACAATCCAACACCTGTTAGTTATAGAGTTAATAGTTATGTAATTTTAGATAAGTAGACAAATAGTGAGCTAGTGGGCTACTAAAAGAAAAATTAACTTTTTAATTTCTTGAAGCGTTATTTATTAATATTACACACTATTATTAAAGAGCGGGATATTGTCAAATATTCTTTATAATTTTCTGCAGATGTAGACATAGAATAGTATTTAGGTTTGTTCCTTTTACCTTTTACCTTTCTTGAATATAACCATTCCTCAAAAACTTAGAACACTTTATCGTAAGAAATACGAGATTTTTCAGGTGATATTTGCAACGCTGCTATCTCAGCTTCAGTAAAAAGCTAGTCAAGACATAATTTTCGCTGTTTTCGTCCATTTTCGCAAAAAATTGTTGAATTCTTTATTATACCGATTACATTTGCTATGTGAGAGCAAAGGTCAAAATTTATTTAAAAAATTCCTTACAAATGCTAGAATTTTATAGCAACAAAAACCTAGTCGACCCATTGTCAAAACTCAGTATGAATGACCAGTTGTACTTTTCAGTAACAGTTCGGATTATGTTCAAAAAGAAAGAATAAATTATTGCATAAAAATTTATTATTTGCAGTGGTGGGATAAAAGTTTCTAAGCTACACAAGTGTTATGATTCATAAGACAAACCAAACCCGAACAAGTCCCTTAGCAAAATCCTTCCAAGCACCAACCCTCCCTAACGGGCTTAAGGTTTATAAACATTTGTTTTTAAAGAATTTTTCTCCAAGCACTAGATTATTCAGTAGCGCTTGCAAGCCTTCTAAAATGACTCGAATCTTCTAAAGGGATTGAACCTCATTATAAAGGTCCATTTTCAAGTACAAATTATACCAAGCACTTTTAAAGTTATTCATTTATAAAGTCACAAATATAGTATAAGTGTAAATAATACCATTGACTCCTACTGCAATTAATCTATTACTTATTTAATGCCCCATCGTTTGGCCTAAACATCTTCAAACTACAATAAACCGCTGCAGGGTCAACCACGACTACGAAAATATAGATTCTACATAATGAGCAAATAATCTTTGTAAAGAGACAAAAATACTTGAATTATTGTTAATGATCCACTACGAAGACAAATATCGGCACGTAGTAAAATTGTTCGGATTACACATGGAAAGAATACGATACGCAATTATTTTCAAATTTAAACTATTACTGAATATTAAAAAAATATATTATACGGGGGTAATTCAAAATTAAAAGTTGCTTCTCATTATGGTGCACGGCATGTGCTCGGCAACGGCAAAGCACCGGCTCGGAAAAATCTAATATTTATCATTGAATCTTTATAATATAATATAGGTTAATCATTGCTTCTTATGAATTGATCAACGCTATATTGTAAACTAAACTATACATGTTTTTAAAAGGGCTGTCCAGGTCTGTAAAATATTACGTAAAAAAAAATTAAAAAATATCCAAACCTGAATTTACTCCACCAAGAACTACTAGGAAAATGTTCAAACTAACAAAGAAACTTAACTCCATTTTTGGACAGCTATATCATATGTATGTATATATTACTATATAATATAGGATAAAGAGACGTGTTAGTATCTACTCCAACATCACTTAGTTATATAAGTATAGGTAGGTACTTAAGTAGGTTTAATCAATCCTTTTAAAATAGATAATTGATATTATTGGACATTAAAATCGATAATAATGAAAAACAATGGCGTGGTTATAGTAACCCATCGAGTCCAAAAAACATTTACCACTGTATACCTAGCCCATGCATAGTGTTCCAAAACGTAATAGAAACTGCCGAATGTTTTACCTTTCTTGAAAATACGTTAACAACGCTGAAACTCTTCACTTGCTCTTGGTCCAATTCAATTTAATAAACTATATTCCTTTTTGTAAGCTTCTTTCGATTTTTCAGGCAATACATTTTGTGTTGCTTCATTGGCTTTATTAATTATCTCGTCTGCAGCGCACTGAAATGAGTTTTCTTCTTCTGAATCGTTATTTCTTTCAATTTAAATTGACATTTGTAAGGTAACAATAACAATGCGGCGCCCAGGCAACGAACGTCGCGGATGCTGTTTCAACTTGATATTATTCATTCAGAGAGGAGTGAGAAAACGATACGCTACAGCACTCTTTTTAACTCTAAATTACTTTTGTTCCCTTTTTTTAATTTACCAATTTTATGCATTTGCATAGTTTTTATAATGTTCGTAGAAAATAGTATATTGTACAGGGTGAGTCAACGATAGAGTAAAGTTCATTTTCTCCTTTATGTTAAGAATTAGATAAAAGCTCGAAATATAAAAGTTGTAGAGATCATTAACACATTCACACATTCTCAAATTATATTGGAGTATACAGGGTGACCCACAAAGAAGTGGTCAATATAACTTACGTTTTATTAAATGGAACACCCTGTATTTCTATCAATTTTTGGATTATGCATAAGATTCTGAATATTTTTTATTTATAATGTTGTATATATCTAAATCTTATAGTTTTTCCAATATTTCCATTTTTTCAGAAAAACTTTAGTTTTCAGCGTTTGCAAATTAAAAGTTCATATTTGCAATGGACATTATATGAGTTAAGGCAAATAAATTATGGAAACAAATTTACCTCACTTTTTACAGGGTGTTCAAAATAAATTTTCTAATTTCAGTACGTTTAAACAAAAAAATCGCGTTTTTTTTAAATGGTACACCCTGTATATTTTTCAGATAGAATACGTAATTCCCTTTAACTTTTATTTAATATATCACATGTTTATTTTTAATACTTTGCGACATATTTTAATTTTTCTCTATTTTTCGTCGTAGTTGCCATGAAAAAACAAAAAAACCTGTGGAGTCCCCAGGACAAAATCAAACGAGGTAAATTTTCAAAACATATCACATAATAAACTCAACGCAACCATTTTCATCGAACCTTTCCATTAAACACTGAAAAGAATTTTTAGTCGGATGACGCCTATGAGGAGGGTACTTTGCTGCATAAAGCCTAACTGCCAAAGGACAATTTTTTTCTGACTCGCCAAGTGTGTAAATCATATCAATCAGCTCATTTTTAGGAAAATCCATACTTAATTTCTTTCTAAAAGCTTCTTACATCGAATAACAAACGTTTCTAGGTATTTCAGTATTAAGTACTTGTGTCAGTCTTGACACCTTTTGTTATTTCATGGCAAATACGACGTTATAATATAAATATAGAAAATGAACAATGAAAAATAGAGAAAAATGAAAATATGTCGAAAAGCATTAAAAATAAACATATGATATATTAAATAAAAGTTAAAGAGAATTACAAATTCTATCAGAAAGAAATAAAATATACAGGGTGTACCATTTAAAAAAACCGAGATTGTTTTGTTTAAAGGAACTGCAATTCGAAAATTTATTTTGAGCACCCAGTAAAAAGTGAGTTAAATTTGTTTCCATAATTTATTTGCCTTAACTTCATATAATGTCTATTCCAAATATGAAGTTTTAATTTGCAAAGGTAGTGTAAGTATTAACAATTAAATCCAACGCTGGAAACTGACATTTTTCTGAAAAAATGGAATTATTGGAAAAACTATAAGATTTAGATATATAACATTATAAATAAAAAATATTCAGAATCTTATGCATAATCCAAAAATTGATAGAAATACAGGGTGTTCCATTTAAAAAAACGTAAGTTATATTCACCACTTCTTTGTGGGCCACCCTGCATACTCCAATATAATTTTAGAATGTGCACCTTAATGATCTCTACAACTTTTATATTTTGAATTTTTATCTAATTCTTAATATAAAGGAGAAAATGAACTTTACTCTATCGTTGACTCACCCTGTACAACAAGTGAGAAAAATGACATATTTCTCCCGAGCGCAGAATCAAGCGAGGGACAAACATGCCATATTCTCACGTGTCGTACACTGTACTTTTTCTACGGGTGCGTTCTTTTTACGTGTTTAAAACGACGTTCAGAATTAATAATTGATTGTCCAACAAGTACAACACCCGTTTGGCAAGTTGACAGCAATAGTAATTGTGCAGTGTTTTGGTTGTGTTGTTATGGAAACGCCGGCAAATGTTTTCATGGCCTAAGGAGATATTGCGCGCTAATCGTCCATGTTGCGTCGTCCACATGGAAAACGTGCCGTATCAATTTGCCATGTAACAATTCATGGCTGCCTTGGGTTATCATAATAACAGTGAGAAATTATTTCTCACTATAATGGCGGATATTTCTCACTGCGTGAGAAATTCTCCGTTTTGAACGTATGGAAGCGATGAGAGAAGTGGACCATTTCATAGCATCCGTAGAAAAAGATTTATTCCTATAGTGCTAGCATCTGCAAAAAAGTGTTTTATATAACAGACTCTTAAAATTATAGAGATCCGGGACATCATCATCCTTGGAAACTATTTCTATTTTTAGGTCACATTCTGATTAAATATTAAAGATGCGAGATGTGATTAGACATTAACGGTGTATTTTTGAAGTGTTTTTTATGTTCATTATCAGATATTACTTAAGCAGGTGAAGATGGGGGGGGAGCAAACATTTTTTGTGGAAGATACACATATAATAAAATAAGGAAACTAATTTCAAATAAAAGAAATCTTTTAATGTATGATACTCCAGATGAAATCTCCAGATCGACATACATAGATACAGAGATAGACGAATTCAGTGTACAAATAAGATTGTTTATTTTTTTTTTTTTTATGATCAAACACAAGCACTATAGGAAAAATCCTTTAGGGCACTCTGGGAGTGGTGCGTGTGCGCAAAAAGGGATTGGAGGTTATATTCGTTAGGAAAAACGACCTCGGGAAGGTCGTTCCACAAAGATGCAGTCCTCCAGATGAAATCTGTAGGATAATGAAGTTCGAGGATTACTAAGCTTAACCACATATGGATGGGCGGCAGTGGTTCGTCGTGTATTTCTGCAAATCGTCGCTCTGAGCGGAATTAAGAGGGCAAGGTCAGCCGAGCACCTTCCATGAAAATATCTGTAAAAGAGAGTCAAATCCCCAACCTGTCTTCGATGTTCTAGGCTGTCGAGGTTCTTCGTCAGCTCGTGGTCTCCGATCAGACGAATAGCCCAACTTTCGATGGAATCCAGCAGCCGAAGAGTATGTTTGGGTGCAGAGCTCCAGACATGAGAGCAGTATTCTAGTGATGGTCGAATCTGGGCTTTGTATGGTGTCAAAAGTTGTTGATGTGTGTACAACTTTCTGGTTCGGAAGAGTACCCCAAGCTTCTGAGAAGCTATCTTGGCGATTGCCACAACGTGGTTATGCCAAGACATATTTCCTCCGAGATTGACGCCCAGCAAATTAATAGATGAAGCCAGTGGGATTGCGAGTCCGTCCATGACTATTTCCGGTTCTGTAATGTTAACCTTTTTAGAGAAAACTGCTGCCTGGGTCTTTTTAGCGTCAAATTCGACTTGGTTACTGTCACCCCAAGCCAAAATTTCTTCCAGGTCTTTGTTGAGGCGTGATACTTCATGCTGTCTGCGAAGATGTGCGTCGGCAGTCGATGTTTGTGCATTCAAAGAGGAAGATGAGATAAGTGTGCTATCATCAGCAAAACTAAATATCGGATTTTTAGTTTTCACTAGAAGGTCGTTAATGTAGAGCAAGAAGAGAGTGGGAGACAATATGGACCCTTGAGGAACACTGGCATTTAGTTTAAAATAAAAAATTACAACTTAATCTTAATAGTTATTTATGATATTTATGATGTTTTATGATCAAATGAGACTTTTAACACTCATTGTTAAGCAGCGTATATCAAAAAACGTAAACGTTCATATTCGGTGGAGTTCTACCGCTAGAATCTCCGTTTCCTTTCATTCCCTGTCTGTCTCTGTTTCCTTCCTAACAGCTGATGGCAAAACAATACAATCGACGTACCATATTGACTTAAGAATTACTTTTTTTCACAAACATTACTTAAATTTAACACACAAACACTCAAAAACCACAAACATTTATTTCAAATGTAACGACAGTTGTTAATCTGGTAATGTTAAAGTCAAAGCAGATAGGAATGACGGGCGCCCATAAGGGCTTTATAAAAGTTACACTCGAATGCAACTTTATCTAATTAACACAAAACTATAAAGAAAAATAACACAAATTGTCAGACTGCCCCAATTCGTTTACAACAACGGTAACAATCCTCAAAAACTGTGACCCAAAGCCATACCCCCTTTTGGTTTAAGATTCTTTGTCCGGCGTCATGCAAAAAATAGGAAAAAGTGAAAATTATATCATCGTCTATGCGGTACGCACTTCCTAATCAATAGTCGATACCCTAATGTGAGAAACCAAGGGTTGATAGTCCTTGGGGGAGCAGCGTATGACCTTCGATCGGGGTTCTGAGCCCACGTTAAGCTGCAAACGAAGAGAAACGCGTTAAGAAAAAATAAAAAACAACATCCCGGGAAACATTAATCGGAAAACGAAAAACTCCTAAAGCATAAAATTAATTGAAATATAAAAATTATGACGAAGTGGCAAGATAACTTGGCCACTGTAAGATCTAGATATGTACAGGGTGTCCCGTTTTCGACACTTTTATAGGGTATCTCCGTAATTGTTAGTGCTATAAAAAAAGTAATGTAGGTGTCAAAATCAACAAATTGACAATTCCTAAATTACCCTATATTTTCTTAGTTAAAAGAGATACAGAAAAATGTTTTATACAGAAGTTTCTTTATATTGATTGTTGATTAATCTTACGTTTTCAGAATAAGTATATGGTGTCAGGTAAAAAGTTATCAGATCTAATCTCATTTTTTTAAATGACCTTGTATATTTTAATCTAAGAAGATACTATTTTAAATTTTCCTTTCAAATATACTATAACACACCATGGACGATATTGGTTTCCTATTCGATTTATTTAAACTTTATTACTTTGAAACGAAATAAAAGATTCAAATTAAGGTAAAAAATAACGGGAATCATCGCAAATGTTCGGAATATGTCCTTAAATGGTTACCGTCTCTCCGGATATACATTTTGCGCCATTTCTTTCGATATAAACTGATATTATATCAAATTTTTCAAAATGTTGATAAGTCATTTTGACAAATGAATATATAAAAATGAAATTGTAAATGTTAATAGTCAACATAGTTGTTTCTAGGATATTAGCTTCTGTTTCATGGTCTACTGTGGTTTAAAGCAATAAAGTTTAATAAATCGCTTAGGAAACCAATATCATCAATGGTGATTGAAAAGAGAATTTAAAATGATATCTTCTTAGATTAAAAAATACAGGTTGTTCCATTTAAAATAAATGAGGTTAGGTCCGATAACTTTTTTACCTGGCCCCTTATACTTATTCTGAATACGGCAAATTATTCAACAATCGATATAAAGAAACTTCTGTATAAAACTTTTTTTTTGTATCTCTTTTAACTAAGACAATATAGGGTAATTTTGAAATTGTCAATTTTTTGATTTTGCCCCGTATCTCTTAAGCGAGCGAACATTTTCAAATTTTGATTTTACCATTTTAAGTTTGACCCAAAAAGAGCACATGACACCTGCATTACTTTTTTGATAGCACTAACAATTACGAGGATACCCTATAAAAGTATCGAAAATGGAACACCGTGTACCTTGATGTACTAAATTTAAACCTCTTTATGGAACAATGGAATTAGTTAATATAGGACATAATTGGGAGTTTACCCAAGAGTTCTAAGGGCCTATACCTACTTTGCCGTTAAAAATAACTTTGTATTATTTTCGAACCATTTTTCCTAAATCCTTTAAAAATATTACTAAGATAAAATATCGATCACTCAAATACTTCTGTTTGAGATGATGCCTGATAGATAAAAATTTTTAATTTTGAGTGGAAAAAAAATATGGCCACTCAACATTTTTTGTATTTTTTCAATTCCAAATACAAATAAAGAACAAAATCTATTTCATACGTAGTAAGGGATAAGGATAATTTACTTCTATTTGTACATAAAACTAAACATTTTAATTATTAAATTCTCGAGCGCGAGCACTGTTTTACAACCAGGGGAAAGCATATAGGAATCAGCGGGCCAGTGGTGTATGTGGTAGGAGCAGAGCTTGAAAATGACCAATGGTCGTTTTAAAAACCAAAGTTCAATACAATTTCTGTCTTCGGTGGTTTCCGAACAACCAAACTTGGAATTGTTCAATTACGAAACGCCCAAAGCTTAAAATCTTATTTAGTTGTTAAGTTTAGTTATCGCAGTGTTTCATTATTTTGTAAATATTATAGTATGCAGGTACCTACCCATTTGTTTGACCGAGTGTTATAGAATTTTCCTTGCGGTGGTGACACATTATCTGTGAGATGCAGCCACCGATCTATAACTATGGATACGTGAAACTTATGGGATGAGCAGTAAAAAGTTAAATTGTACGAGTGAAAAAATGGATTTGTGCGCACGGTTTACCGCTCATATTTTAAAGGTTTGTCATCGGTTGTCTTGCGCACAATGTTCTCGCCGTCATATAGGCAACCCCGCCGTATTGGTGCCGGTTTGGTTGCCAACCAACGATGTGAACCAACGACGTCGTAGGGATATACGATATTATAAATCTATCGATACGTGGACAATAGATATCAAAGTTAATTCTAAAAGTGGCTTTTAGAACATATATTGTGTATTTCCCAGTAAAGAAGGTCTTGATGTACCAAAATATTGTCGTGTAATCATTTTCATTAAGGGCGAAGTACGGTCCTGTTCGTCGGATAAGGTAAATACACATAGATTCAAAAGTTTTGCATCACTCTGATTCTCTAATAAGTAATTACGTCATGGTGAAAATAGACTAAATATTAGTTCATTGATAAGTTTAAAATAAAAATCAATGAGTTTTAAAAATTTTTACTTTACCACAACATTTTAAACGTTCCAAAAAGAAAATTAACAAAATTAAATTTATTTATATTGTATAATTTGTGAAGTTTAAAATAATATAGCTTCTAATAAAGTGTATTTCCTCCTCTGGCCTCAATGCAAGCTTGAAGACGATGCCGCATGCTATGCGTAAGGTTAGCAATCCGTTCTTGTGGAATAGCTAGACTGCCATTCCTCGGTAGCAGCGACGACAAGCTCCTGGAGAGTTCTAGGGGGATTTCTTCTAACGCGAACTGCCCTAGTGAACATGTCCCAAGCATGTTCTATCGGGTTCATGTCAGGGGACAAAGCAGGCCACTCCAAGCGATTGATTCCCTAACTTTCTAGGTATTCATCCACATCTCTAGTACGATTGGGACGGGCATTGTCGTCCTTAAACACAAAATTGTTACCATTCCTGAAATTATCTTAACATGCCAAAATCAGAGTGATGCAAAACTTTTGAATCTATGTGTAATTTATCAATCGGCATTACGCATGACATTTGACGATCAGCTTTGTTTACATGCGCGAAGCATTAAATTTGCCACTATTGCTTCTTTAGGTTGGGCTATCCATAGATATAGATCGGTGAGTGTAGCCGAATATGGGAAGTCACTCAAAAGCGAAAAAATCCATTTCTAGACGTGTAATGAACGGTATTTTTTATTATACCCTGCCTGAAAACAACATAATTAAAAAAAAATTTGAAGGTGAATTATTACCATTTCTTTATTTTTATTTTTAAAACAATGAAAAAGTATAGCCAATTACTTAAAGATTTGCCTGGGTTTTTTTGCATAGTTGCACAAATCAATCTAAATAATACTTAATAGATGATACCATTAAGACTTAAATCACATGTGTTTCATTATCATTTTAATCCTTGTGTACGATTGATTTCGATCCTCGCAAATTCCCGTTTGACACATTGATATTGATTATTTTCTTTTTCTTTGATAAGATGTTATCTCATACCCCAGACAAAAGTATAAAAGGAAACCATCAAGGTTTGAGATTTCTTTGAAGGCTATAACATGAATTTGTATTTGACTATTTTTGTTGTTGCTACGAGCATTTTTGTTGCTCACGCAAAAAGTGTCCAGGCCGATGGTAAGTTTTTTCTATTAAATCATATATAGAATTTTGAAAAACCTTCCTTTTATTTTGTTCAGAACAATGATTGAGCATGTTCGGGTTTGTTCTTGGTTCTACAGTGAGTCCCAGAAGAAATGTCTAAATTCATTTAAAATTCAGCGGTAAGTTTTTTCAAAAAACGCTCGTACCCGTCGATTTTGATTTTTTAATTTCTTTTTTTTTTGTGGTAATTTCATGTATACAGGGTAGCTCAAAATTAAGTTACGACCATCAACTTCATTTTTTCAAATGAAAACATATATTTTTTATTTCATTTTTGAATTTTGAATTGAATTCTAAGCATGTTTCATGTACCATGTCCTATACATAAACTGAACAGTTATTGAAAAAATTAGGATTGAACATATCTATAAGTAAGACCTGTTTATTAAAAAAAAACACAACAAAGTCAAATTAAATGTTGAAAATGTGCAAAGAGAGTTTATTGATCGTCTTGGATATTGTCAAGCCGTAAATGGCGCACATTTTCAACATTTAATTTGATTTTGTTGTGTTTTTTTTTTAATAAACAGGTCTTACTTATAGATATGTTCAATCCTAATTTTTTCAATAATTGTTGAGTTTATGTATAGGACATGGTACATGAAACATGCTTAGAATTCAATGCAAAATTCAAAAATGAATTAAAAAATATATGTTTTCATTTGAAAAAATGAAGTTGATGGTCGTAACTTAATTTTGAGCTACCCTGTATACATGAAATTACCACAAAAAAAATAAATTAAAAAATCAAAATCGACGGGTACGAGCGTTTTTTGAAAAAACTTACCGCTGAATTTTAAATGAATTTAGACATTTCTTCTGGGACTCACTGTATATTAAACGCTCTAGTTAATAATTTTATTACTAATGTGATTGATTTTTAACACAAGAAGAAATTAGATTTTATTTAATTTTCTTTCAATCGTCGGGTCACTGGAACTGTATTTTTTTGAAGAAGAAGAAAAAGTTGTATGTTTTATTCTCTTTTATTAACTGATAAAATACAAAGAAATTATAAATCGACGTGCGAAGATCATTCTTTTGCCGAGGTGTTAATTTTCTAGTGGTTCACACAATATCGAATAGGTTGTAGCATTATTATATCTACAAAATATAGGAAGAAACAGCTTGCATATTTACATCTTAGTTCTTCAGTATCTATTAGTTTCCTTCTGTTTGGGCGTTTTAATAATAATTAAAATAATAATTAGGCAACTCCACAGTTACCTCTAAGTGCCTGTTTTCACCAAAGCAACTGGCAACCGCAACACAACCGAAACGCAACCGAAACGCAACATCAACGCGACACAGACTAATGTTTAAATACGCGTGTTCCCACTGACTTAAGACAACTCAACTGCAACGTAACTAGCTGCTTATCAGTTGCCCGGCATACCGCGTCGCCGTCGTCAGTTGCTGCCAGTCGCATTTTCATGGCGGACGAGGCAGCAAAATATTTAACTTTTGTGGCTCATTCGGTAAAACATATGGAATTTAACCGGATCATTATTTAATTCCTGTGCCACTATATAACAACTATGTCGCAAATTTATGGTATGGTTGACAGTTGCTTTGGTGAGAACAGGCACTAAAAGAACTTATTCAATTTAATCGAGGTTCTACATAGTATGCCTTTGGATTCTTTCACTGGAAATAGACTTAACCCATCGACTTGAAACAAACATGGATCAGGTATTTCTATATACTTTGTACATACTTTGTCAATGTGATGCCTGTTATTACGAAAATAAACAGAACAAGAAGTGATAGGGATTCTATCTGTAGAATCTCCATCCCTTTTTGTCTTCTGTCTGTTTCTGTCTTAATTCTAACAGATAATCGGTTTGATATATTTTGGTTAGGAAAACCAAACAATCGACGGACGTGACTCAAAAGTCTATATTTTTATCCAGTTTACGGCAAACTTGGCACTGTCTTACCATATTGAGTACTACTACTATTTTTCAATAAACAATTAGTGTTGTGATCGCTCGAGCGAAAAACCGCTTGATCACTCGATTATTGAAATAACCGACATCGCTCGATTATTAAAAAAAACCGCTCGAGTTATCTATTCAGGCAAAAACCGTCGCTCGTCACTTATCATCTTTCACTCGATACCCGAGCTTCGCTTGACGCCGGCGGAAATATACCGCTGTAGTGTGATCGAGTTAAAAAACTGCTCGTATATTCGAACAGTTTCTCGCTCGATAGGAAATTCTGTCACTTGATACGCGCCGCGCCATCCGATTGGCGACGTTCGAGTTTGACGCTGAGCAGGCATACGACATACGTCTTTCTTAAAAGCACACAAACGAGAAGGTGCATATAAAAAAGTATGCCGAATCCCTTAGCGGAGTCATCGCGACATGGATTTTGTAACGTTTTGTTTTAACTGGCTAGCCAGCGGCGTAGTTTAGGTCTCCAATTGTAAATATTAAAAAATTAAAGGATGTAATTTTAAAATTTTTAATTACTATAAACACGACCAAACTTCCCAAAAATAACATAATAATAGAAATTGTTAATGAAAAATAACAAAATGAACAAAATGGTTGATGGGGCAGGGCTTACTAATCCGCTGGACCGTCGTGTTTTGGTCTTACCGTCAATCCGTAGGTTGGGTCGCTGGTTCAATGCGACTATGTAAAAGCAGGAAAGAAAGACAATTCGTGTATGACAAAAAGATTTATTTTCTTCACTTATTCTTATAAAGAATGGGTTCTATCCGTACATGGAACCCCGTGTCATGAAGAATTCTTGCTTTACGTTGGTCGGGCAAGTTGAATGTAAATTAAAGTAGGAAAAATAATATAGTCGCTGAAAGCGACCTCCTTAATCAAACTGGACTACCTGTTACCGCTACCTTATTTCTTGGTTCAGCCGGCGCACGTCGGCGGGTATAACACAGTTATTAACAACACTTCACTTCAAATACTTAGAATTTGCAACCCGTTAATGCCACCTTACAAAGGACTGGTCATATACTGGGATGATATTAACACTTTACTTCAAATACATAAGCTTAAAGAAGGATCGCTTAAGGCTTTCCTTAGTGAATGTGTCCTACCCTGTTATCGCCACCTCAAATGTGGTACGACGATGCTCTTTTCTGGCGGGGTCTAGAAACAGCACTGATCAAATAATTAAACTTAAAACAAGCTCGCTAAGTGCGTTCTCTTGAGTGACCGGGCTCTAGTTCAGCAGTGATTTTTGATGGGTGAAAAGTGCGCTCGCCGTCCCAAGATGGGTTACAGGCAGGGGTAAAAGGTCGGCCAATCAGAACGATATGACGCTTCGGTCGCAACGACACGTGAGGCGGGGATGGTAATTTCCTGGAACTCATCGCCGTATAAGGAGATTTATTGATTTCTGCGTTTTAAAACACGTCAAAGTTCGAACAGCTGTTTTACATAATGTGTGCATTTGTTGTTTTCGACGAGACACAATTGTAGGAGGTACAGTTTTGCATAAAAAAACACGTTGCTTTGTTTTGACATGTATAAATTGGAAATGTTTTGTTTTTGATGAAAATATGGTCGTTAGAGGCGATATTCGCGTGAACTTACAGTATTACAGTATTGATTTTGAGACATTGGGAACGAAAGTTAATATTGGTAGACAGCAAAAAATGCGCTTACGACCGGGTTTTGATATTAAATTGTATTATTTAGACCGTCGGTATGACGTAATTCTTAACTTGTTAGATATTGCTAGGACGTGTATTTTATCTGAATTTTATTATAAAACTGAATATTTACAGGCTTAACGGGCATCAATAGCAAGATCCAAACAATGGTTATCAAAATATATAGAAAAATTCGTTGGTAATCTTATAGTAAACATTTTTAAATCTAAACAGGAACTTATTATTATTAAACTCAAGAAGACTTCTTAAAAATAACATACATTATAGAAAAAGTTAATGGAAAATAAGAAAACGAGCAAAATAGTTAACAAAACATAGGTATCGACACATTTTTTGGTAACCAAAAGTAAACATTCTTAAATTTAAACAGGAACTTTTAGGTAACTATGAATACATGAGTACATGACTTTAAAAAAATAATAACCAATTTTCTTATTTTGCCAGTCGCGTAACTAAGCCTAAATTTTTGAAGTGCACACAGTGGGCACCTGATAATTTAAAGTGGAAGAATTAGACAAGCTATTTTAAATATCTACTTATTTTATGGTCGTAGATTGAGAAAGATGTGAAGAAAATAACTCTTGGTAATACATTTTGTTCGGGTTAAAAACGCACAATAATAAACCCGAACAATAAATACATATTTTGGTGATTTTTTGCATTTTTGACACGTGGTAAAAATTCATTATTCACAAATAAATAAATTTCTGGAATTTTTTTGGTGGCTAATACAATTTTTTAGCTAAACCTGTGCCCACCCGTAGTTACGTGCCTGCTAAATACCCTACCTGATCACATGGCTAGGCTACTGTCGAGCAGTCAGTGACGTCATCGCTTGGTGAATTGGAATTTCAAGCGATTCACTCGAGCGATTCACTCGATTATAAAAATCGCTCGAGTATCAAGTACTCGATTATTAAAATCATCGGTTTTTCCCAACACTATAAACAATACTTAAATTTAACATACAAACACTGAAAAAGAACAAATAATTTTATTTAACAATAACGACAAATATGACAGAAAACGGCAAAGAAACATTATACTAATTTTCAGAGCTCCCCGATTGCTTTTATGGGAAGTTGTTTACAATCTACCGAAGAATGTGAATTGTTTATTCTTCTTTTCCGTAAGTTCAATTTTTGTTAACTTATTTTCCATTGGTGTAGAGAAAGTAATCTACTGCTACTTCGAAAGTTGGACCGTCTACAGACCAGGCAATGGCAAGTTCGACGTAGAGAACATAGATCCATCTCTCTGCACACATATCGCTTTCACCTTCCTGGGCATTAACACTAATGGTACGATTTGGATTCTCGATCCATGGGAATCTGATCCAGATGGCCTGGGTAAGTTGAAACCACCACGCAACTGTTCCGAATTCGAGTATTCTGTGGTATGTCGTTATCGATAATTTATTTTTAGATGGATTCAGAAGAGTGGTTGCCTTAAAACAAACGAATCCGAACCTCAAAGTTCTTATTTCGATGGGTGGATGGAATGAAGGTTCTATAAAGTATTCCGAAGTGGCTGCTGATCCGGCTAAAAGGACCATTTTGGTTAATGAAGTAGTCGCAATCATCCAGAAATATAGTTTTGATGGTTTTGACTTTGATTGGGAGTATCCTTCTAGGAGAGACAGTGAAAATTTAGACGATAAGGTATAGATTAAAAAAAATATACAGGGTGTAACATATTCGGTGATCATCAGATGTCATGCGCAATACGGACGGATAAACTATTTCGCTTAACCGGCGAGCAGGACCGTAGTTCGCCCTTAATGAAAATGATTACGCGGCAATATTGCTTTCTTTACTGGGACATAAACAATCTATTTTCTCGCATAAAAGAAGTCCTTGTGGTCAACACTGAAACGCCACTTTTAGAATTACTTTTGATATCTATTGTCCACGTATCGATAGATTTTTAATATCGTTACATCCCTACGACTGATTTCGGTTCTGGACACTCCTCGTTGATTCACGTCGTTGGTTGGCAACCAAACCGGTACCGGCATGGCAGGGCTGCATATTTATTATATGATGGCGACAACATTGTGCGCAAGACAACCCACGAGCAACCTTTAAAATTATGGTTTTGCGTGAAAGATGTGACAGTGGCGATAAGATATAATATTTAGCATGCAGTATCACGCCTCAACAAAGACCTGGAAGAAATTTTGCCTTGGGGTGACAGTAACCAAGTCGAATTTAACGCCTAAAAAACCGAGGCAGCAGTTTTCTCTAAAATGGTTAACATTACAGAACCGGATATAGTCATGGACGGACACGCAATCCCACTGGCGCCAAGATAGCTTCTCAGAAACTTGATGTACTCTTCCGAACCAGAAAGTTGTACACATCTCATCAACTTTTGACACTATACAAAGCCCAGATTCGACCATCACTAGAGTACTGCTCTCATGTCTGGAGCTCTGCACCCAAACATACTCTTCGGCTACTGGATTCCATCGAACGGAGGGCCATTCGTTTGATTGGAGACCACGAGCTGACGAAGAACCTCGACAGCCTAGAACATCGAAGGCAGGTTGGGGATTTGACTCTCTTTTACAGATATATTCATGGAAAGTGCTCGGCTGACCTTGCCCTCTTAATTTCGCCACATTGACGAATACCAGAAATACACGACGAACTACTGCCGCCCATCCATATGTGGTTAAGCTTAGTACTCCACGAACGTCATTATTTAAGAACTCTTTCATCTGGAGGACTTCATCCTTATGGAACGACCTTCCCGAGGTCGTTTTTCCCAACGAATATAACCTTCAACGATTCAAAACCAACGTGAATCGCTTTTTTCGCACACTCACCACTCCCCCATAGTGCCCTAAAGGAATTTTCCTATAGTGCTTGTGTTTGATCAATGTTGCGTAACTATTGGCCCAATAATATGCTAAAATAAAAAATAAATACAGGGGCTTTCAAAATATTTGAAGAAATCGAAAATTTTGCGTTTTGGTTTTTATTTTTTTCTGACTTGCGACCATAAATTTCACTTCCTCGTTGCTATTTTTTATTCTCCAAGGGTGGCATCATCAGATCTTTAATTCCACGTCATCGCCATCATCAACTTAATTTTTTTAAATACTGGCCTTTGTCGAAAGATAGATAAAGATTGTTTCAAGAAAAATGGATATAACCTAATGACTGCCGTAAAAGTATCTGGGCCATCCTATTATTTATGACCGTTTGTTATTATTATGTGGAAAGGACCGGATTGTAATAATTATAATTAAATATAGGCACATCAGGTAGGTTAGGTTGCTTAATTTATATTTAAATATCTTTTTGTGGTAAAATTTGTTAGTTTTTGAGGAATGGTTCAAGAATTGTCTTTTACCAAACATTCCTCAGAATAGCGTGATAGTAATGGACAATGCGAGCTATCACAGTCGCCAATTACATAAAGCTCCAAGCTCAAATAATACAAAATTGGAGATTCAGAACTACATGGCGGCGAATGATATATATTTTGAAGACAGTTATAAAAAAGTGATCTTTTAGAAGTTTTAAAGACATTTTGTATCAAAAAAGTATATGTTTGTGGCTCCCACCCTATTATTGCATTTTTAACCCCATATCATTGCATCGGTTTAGGTGGCGTGAAGTTTGCTCCTTGAGCTAACTTTTGCTCATTGAGTTGACATTTCGTTGCTGTGCCGATGTTTCCGGTTACCAGGGTGGGACCCCCCAAAAATAGCATGATGGAAGCTCCAGGCCCAAAATACTCCGGAGGTAAACTCGCCCCCCATTCGGATCTCCGGGCGGGGGCTGGACTTGGGGCCCCATCAAGCGAAGTTCATCAAAAAACAACCATTTCCGACAATTTACTGGGATCTAACAACACTCAACGAAGAAATGGTGTGGCACCTGTAGTTGCTAACCAACCCAGAACTAGCAACTTCAAAATTGATTTCTGCAATATTAGAGGGCTTAACACGAACATCAATTCAGTCCACCAGCACTTACAATCTTCCAAGCCTCACGTACTCGCACTGACCGAGACAAAGGTCAGATCGTCAACAAACACCGTCAGCTATTTATACCCTGGATACGATTTTCATTTCCGATTCCGACGCAACTTCGGCGTGTGTCTTTTTATTCGAGATGATCTCTGCTGCCAACGAGAACCTACACTGGAACCGAAAGACTTTGATGTAATGTGGTTTAAAATATCAACACCGAAAATCACCAAGTTTATCTGCTGCCTTTACCGTCCTCCAAGTGATACCCATTACAGAGACCTTTTCTCATCACTAGCCAATACAATCGACTTCGTGCAAACCAACTATCCAAATGCCGAGATTGCTATCTTTGGTGACTTTAACGTCCACAATGTCAACTGGCTTAAATATTCAAATACAGACGATGAGCAAGGCCGCGAGGCCGAATCCTTCGCGATCAGTTCTGGTCTAACTCAACTCGTAGAAGAACCAACGCGGATTCCAGACCGAGCTGGAGATTTTGCTAGTCTTTTGGATCTTTTCTTAACGTCAAATCCCGATCTATATACAGTCACCGTACAGCCTCCGTTAGGATCTTCCGATCACAAACTTATTTCAACTCTAAGCGAACTACCAATTAATTCTGAACAACCTCCTAAACCTCGCAAGATATGGCATTATAGATCGGCCAAGTGGGAAGACCTGAAAGACCATTTTCGGACTTTTCCTTGGATGAGCGTATGCTTCTCTTCTGATGATCCATCCGTCTGTGCTGGGGAGGTCTCCGACGTCATTCTAACGAGCATGGAAGCATTTATCCCCTCCTCCCAAAAACGCCCTTCCAACGGCAAGCCCTGGTTTAGCAAGGATTGTGAGTGTGCTGTCAAATCAAAAAATCTGGCTTACCGACAGTGGCGTAAAAACCCTACCACTGAGAATCGTACCATCTTTATTACCGCTCGAAACCAATGTAAGCTAACAATAGATCAAAGCAAAGAAGCCCATAACGTGAGGATCAAAAACAAACTTCTTGACTGTCCAAACGGATCAAGGTCCTTTTGGTCAGTCGCTAAGGCCGTCAGCCAAAATTTTACCAAATCAACTATTCCACCTCTAATACGTCCCGATGGTACAATTGCATCCACAGCCGGAGACAAAGCAAACTTACTTCCTGAACTATTTTCTTCGCATTCCACTGTAGATTTCCAGGGAAGAACACCACCCGACATTCCTGCAGTTGAATCCGAAATGACCGAAATCGTGTTCCGTCAACGTCCCGTCAAACGAATCCTGAAAGGACTCGACGTCAAAAAAGCTACTGGTCCAGACGAAATTCCTATTATAGTTCTCAAGACATGCGCCGATGAACTAACACCAGTATTTTGTAGACTTTTCAACTTATCCTACAAAAAAGGAATATTTCCATCTTGCTGGAAGACGGCGCGAGTCCAGCCTATTCCAAAGAAAGGTAAGAGAACCCTACCTAACAACTATCGACCAGTCGCATTGCTTTCAGTTATATCAAAAGTAATGGAGAAAGCTATTAACCAACATCTTCTAAAGTACCTGGAAGGCTTCAGCATCATCAGCGATCATCAATATGGTTTTCGGAAGTCCAGATCAACTGGAGATCTTCTAGCCTATGTCACCCATATTTGGAACAACGCAATCGAACATCATGGGGAGTCTCGGGTTGTTGCGCTGGATATTTCTAAAGCTTTTGATCGTGTTTGGCATGAGGGGCTTCTAGGTAAACTGCGATCCTATGGTATGCCCAGTCGATTCTGTGCATGGTTGTCTAGTTTTCTTAAGGACCGCTCTCTGCAAGTGGGGATTGACGGATTTCTCTCAGACACCTTCACCATCAATGCCGGTGTTCCTCAAGGGTCCATATTGTCTCCCACTCTCTTCTTACTCTACATTAACGACCTTCTAGTGAAAACTAAAAATCCGATATTTAGTTTTGCTGACGATAGCACACTTTTCTCATCTTTCTCTTTGAATGCGCAAACATCGGCTGCCGACGCACATCTTCGCAGACAGCATGAAGTATCACGCCTCAACAAAGACCTGGAAGAAATTTTGGCTTGGGGTGACAGTAACCAAGTCGAATTTAACGCTAAAAAAACCCAGGCAGCAGTTTTCTCTAAAAAGGTTAACATTACAGAACCGGAAATAGTCATGGCCGGACACGCAATCCCACTGGCTTCATCTATTAATTTGCTGGGTGTCAATCTGGGAGGAAATATGTCTTGGCATAACCACGTTGTGGCAATCGCCAAGATAGCTTCTCAGAAGCTTGGCGTACTCTTTCGAACCAGAAAGTTGTATACACCTCAACAACTTTTGACACTATACAAAGCCCAGATTCGACCATCACTAGAATACTGCTCTCATGTCTGGAGCTCTGCACCCAAACATACTCTTCGGCTACTGGATTCCATCGAAAGGAGGGCTATTCGTCTGATCGGAGACCACGAGCTGACGAAGAACCTCGACAGCCTAGAACATCGAAGACAGGTTGGGGATTTGACTCTCTTTTACAGATATTTTCATGGAAGGTGCTCGGCTGACCTTGCCCTCTTAATTCCGCCCAGAGCGACGAATAGCAGAAATACACGACGAACCACTGCCGCCCATCCGTATGTGGTTAAGCTTAGTACTCCTCGAACTTCATTATTTAAAAATTCTTTCATCTGGAGGACTTCATCCTTGTGGAACGACCTTCCCGAGGTCGTTTTTCCCAACGAATATAACCTCCAACGATTCAAATCCAACGTGAATCGCTTTCTCCGCACACGCACCACTCCCAGAGTGCCCTAAAGGATTTTTCCTATAGTGCTTGTGTTTGATCATATATAAAAAAAAAAAAAAAAAAAAAAAAAAAAAAAAAGAGCATATTATGTGGCACCAGTTAAAATCACTGGTTAGGTCTGAAAATATTTCTCGGACTCTAAGTTCTAGTGTTGTAGAATTAATACGAAAATGCTTTAATGATATTCCCCCAGGTAGTTGAAAAAATTCAGTCCGTCACGTAATTACTGTAGAAGATTCGTATATTAGTCTGGATCGTATAATTAATCAAATTATAATTAATTTTGATGAGGATAGCGATAGCGAAACAGAACTATCTATAGAATGACATTATAAATGTAAATAAATATGACTAGTAATATTTAAAAAAATGTTATTTAATTTCATTACATTAATATAATCATATCATTACTTGTTTTCCTTAGTCCGTCCCTTCATACTTCACTTGTTTATTGCCAAGCTCTTGTCGACACAATGGGACCGACCCAGGAAATCATTAAGTCGTATCCAAATTTCGTGAAACGTACTGTACAATTTTTGTTTCGGAACCGGAAATTTGGTTTCCATATAAACCACATTTAGGCTAAATCGATTCAATAATTTTTTAGTTATCCTGCTCATAGAAGCTTTTCACGGAATTTCCAATTTATTTTTAGCAAAACTTCGTTTTGATACTCCAAGAACTAAAAGCAGCTTTCGAACCCTACGGATGGATTCTGTCCGCAGCCGTCAACGGAGCAAAAGCAAATGTCGATATTTCTTACGATGTACCTGCGTTAAATGAGTAAGTAATAAAATTCGTTGAACCTTATAAGATTTATTTGGTTCACGCGGATCTATCTAACTCGACTCACCAGCACCCGATTTTAATGATTTTAAATACGGTCAAAAAGTTTGCCTGTGGCACTAATTTCATAATAACTTTAATTTATAAATATTTTTTTAAATTTTAGGGTTTTGGATCATATTAATGTTATGTCGTATGATTTTCATGGCGCTTTCGATGAATATGTCGGCCACCATACTCCTCTTTACTCCGCTGCTGTAGATGCTTTGTACAATAACTCTGAATGGAACATTGTAAGTTATATTTTAGTTCATATAGCTACACTGGCAAAAATGCATTTACCAATATCGAGGGTTAGAAAATTGGAGCTACCTCAACCCACCTCTCTATGTTGTTCTCACTGAGCCTACGAATTATCACAAATTATTTTAAAACGCTACAGTAATTAAGGTTCTTTTGGTTCGCCTCAACCCAGAAAGAGATTTTTTATCAACATTTTAAACATATTTGGCATCACCACAATTCCTCATCTTGTAACTATTTTATGAGTTACCTGAACTCAGTTTCTGGGTTGGGAAAACTTACTAATTCATTATAAAGTGTCGTGTTAACCCGGACGTGCATTATTTTAACTCATTACCATGTGTAAATTATTTTGAATTGGAATAATTCAGGAAACGTGCTCCAAAACCCCATATCGAGGGTAAATTGCAAGATCGTAAGGTCACGGAAAGTTCCGAATCCGTGCTTGTGCAGGTTTGGCGCGGTTCATTCCATTGTTATTCGGGTTCTCCTTCGATCGCGCGTGTAGACACCTGTTGGCCATTGCGCCGTTTGCGGGATTTTTCATATTTGTTCTCTGTGCGTGAAAATTTGTGTATTGCATAATTTTAGTCAGTTGGCGTAAAATGGAGGGACAGGAGGGAGATGCATACAAATTGTTATTATTGGAATGGAGCCTTATTATTTATAAGCAATCGTCATCGCTTCTTCCACATGGTTTCTTAGCCGTAGTATGCTCTCCTGTCTATAATTCATATGATTATTTTTTTTCTAAATATACAACAAAAATGTCATATCTTGAAAAAACAAAAGGCAATTGAAGTCCACAATATGCAGGCGTTAAATCAAAGACAAATTTAAGTTCCGATAGTCCACAATTTAGGTACTGGTAGTCCAAAATTTGGAGTCTGGTCCAAAGAGTGAGTTATTCCAGCCACCATCAACTTAAATGTCTAAAAGTCTTGATAGCTCGAATCATGAATTGATCTATCCCAACTAGTAACGCATCACAATTCACATACTGATAGCTACGGTAGCCCATCAATAATTTAAGACGGTGGGGCGTGAGCTATTCCAACGCATAAAATAACCCATCTTCTGTGCTATCATAACTTATAAATAGTGAGTTGATGCAATTTCTTCGATTTGGTTGCCGTAATTCAGAGGTCTGGGCTGTCCCCTATTAGCAACACGCTTCGGTCTAGGACAACTCATATTTGAGTTATATCAACTCGAAATTTCGCTCAGTGTATCATTGATAGCTACGTCCGCTTACAATATAGTAGCCGCGTTCTTTATTGTAAGCTAGATGTGGGGCGATTTCTGGTCACATCCCGAGATAAGTTGGAGTAATCTGCCATAAAAGACCTATATAGACCAGATATTAGGAAACATAACCTTGTGTGAAAATAATGAAATTTGGGGCGTTCATTTTATAAACTTTTATAAAATTATTTTCTTTACTTCGTCGTTCGACTTGCTTCCTCAGTTAATTTATATGTTTGTTAGCTTTCAGCGTCAAAAAAGTTTATTTCCTTCATTTTCTTTAAACAAATATTCAAAATAACCCGAATATAATCAAACTGGAACACAATTTAAGGTTATAAACCTCACGTTATTGTCACTTCGCTCGCAATCGTCGGTCCAAAAGGTTCGAGCAAATCAAACCTGATCTGTTAAGTCCAGATTTAAATAAAAGAACGATCTAGATTACCTCCGCTACATCCTGACTCAATAAAAGAACGATTCAGAGCGATCGAAGCAGTCTGGCATAAATAAAGAGCGCGACTAGTAAAATCGCTGTCAAAGTCAGCATTACCACACGTCAACTTTGAAGCAACGAATACTTATAACCAGGAAGAAGACAAACTGCCGTGTTAAATAATCGAAGCAGGCATGATACGGCGACATCCGTTATGCCTGGCGCGCACTTTTGTCCAAATTTGTATTACTGTCAATATTTTAAAGTGACATTTAATCAAAGAAAACATCAAAACCCTTTCATTTGATTTACTAAGTAGAGAAAATCAAATATTAGGATTTTGAGGCTTGAGGTTTTCAGCTGTAAATATCGCTTTAAAATTGTCCTTACATACTTTTATATTATTATTGAGCTAGCAACGAAACTAGAAATAAAGAATTCAGAGATTGAAGGTTGTAATTAGTTTTACTAAAAAATAGGAAATAAATCATAATTCACATAAAATATTTTACCATCTTCAACTTCAAACAAATCAAGGTAAATACAATACTATATGTACAGCTACTAACCAAGTAAATATATCCACCATCATTATGATTATGGGCTTCCAATTTGTTTGTTTCGTAGCATACTCCTGGCAACATTAGTGATCGAAGTCCTCTGTTCAGTCATTATGGGATTCTCAATTAAACTATGAAAAGAAAGAATTATTATAATAATATATTACCGGACTTATCAAAATTCTGACTGTAAATATTATGTTGTAGCTTTTGACTCGTAGATTGTAAAATTTAAGTAAAATTCGGTTTTAAAAATGTGTTTGTTGCTAGTTTACGTGAGAAGTTTGGGACATAATGGGACAATTTTATAATTTAAAATAACAATAACGAATAAAAATTAGTTAAAAAATATTTCAATCATAAATTACTTACCTGCAACAAAACGAAAACGTCCGTTTTCGTGAAAAGAATAGAAAATTAAAAATTATTTTAGAATTTAATGACGCTTCCTCCACCATTTTCAATCACATTATAAATCATATGTTACTTGATTTTATCCCCTTCCAGATGAAGGATGTTCGGTTGTGAAATAATTTAAGAACGTGTGCTGCTCGCATTCTATATATGTCTCTATCTGCATCAACCTTCTCCGATTCAATAAAGGGAGACAAATATGGCTTAGATTAAATCGAACAAACCCAAAGGCTGATATTGACACAGAACGATCGACACAAAAGGATAAACGTATGGAGTAACCTGCCTGGCTGTGACGTCACTTGCACGGCCTACTTATATGCTTCGATCCCCGCCATAAGCGGTCTCACCGGGCTGCTTTGAAGCATCCTCGCCTACTATTTAAAATCAAGCCATAATGCGAATTGATTGTTATACGGTATTTAAATTTAAGATATTCCAGCCGATATGAATTAATTGTACCAACACTTTTTGACGTAACATCTTTGATTTTTCTGGACTATTCTGCCTTAAACGGAGCATTTATTTGATAATCTTGACTTGATTTATGCTAATTTGACAGCGCTCTATTACTATCTTAAAAGTGGGGCATAGCTATCATAGGAATCTAATAGCTGATGAAAAACACGGTCAAAACTGCATCAATTGCCGTCTCTGTATTTTCAATTTGGCACTACAATATTAAATCTATTTTCTCCTTTTAAGGACGATGGTATTAAATACTGGATCGAGTCAGGTGCGGATCCAGTCAAACTTAACCTTGGAATTGGCACGTACGCTAGAACTTTTACACTTCTGGATGCCAGCAACACTTCCTTATACGCTAATATAACTGGAGGAGGTACCGCTGGACCTTACACTCGAACAGAAGGTATTTTAGGATACAATGAGGTAAATAGTGTATTCAGCAATTAGTTGGAAAACCCTGAGAGAGATGATTTCTGCAATCTCGCAAATTAAATTAATTTTTTTATAGATTTGCGAACTTCATCCAGATGCTCCCGATATCTGGAACGACGAACAAAAAGTCCCCCACAAAGTAATCGGGGATCAATGGATCGGCTATGAAAATAGCGAATCCGTCGCAATCAAAGTTAACTATGCATTGGAAAAGCAATTGGGCGGCTTCATGGTATGGAGCTTTGACACTGACGACTTTAGAGGACTTTGTGGTGGCGGGGCTTATCCTTTGATCAATGCCATTCATAATACCATGGCTAAGAACGGATACAAACTAAAAATAAACCACTAATCAGAGAGAAACTTATTACATAGTTTTATTTTATGGAAATATATTTATTTTAAATTACACCTTTAATACTTTTTAAAAAATAAATGATGTGATACAATCATCGTCATTAAGCTATTGTGCAAATTTACATCCTAAGCACAATACAGGGTGTTATGGAAATTATATTTAAATGGGTGACTCCTGGGGTGTCCTGGAGAAGCGCTACATATTTTTTATTTAAATCGAACGTTTAAAAAGTGGGGTAATTCACCCCTAAACCACGCACAACTCCTCGGCACATTCATATGTTTAAAAGTGTAAAACTTTAGTTTCTTATAAAAATAAATATTTAGCTTAATTAGAAAGTAATTCCAGGACGCGATTAAGGAATCCAGGGCACAGACACTTTCAGTTCTTTTTCTATGGGAAAAACTTTATGCTCATCACGTGTGCTGATGATAGTGTGGGAGTGCATAACAAGCTTATCACTAAACCTCAACACTAACGCATAATTACACTTTACAATAACACACATAGAACAAGAGCACTTAATCATTTCGCAATAGAAATAATAAAAACGCTAATTTCTATGGGCCATTAACCCTGTACTAAAGATAAAATGAAACAATTATGTTAACAATTGACAGGAACTACCCTTTGAAATAATGGTCTAGTCTTCGGACCAGTGGTCGAACTTTCTTTCCGAGAACTCTCCGCTACTAGAGCCAGCGCGGTTGCCATTTCCGAGACTATAATTATACAGGAAAGTAATATTATAGAAGGAAATTCGGCAATTTATTATAGTCGCTTATAAAACATCGAAAGTGGCAACGCTGTATATTTAAATATTAGCCCGATTGTCCACAATCAGCTGTTTAAAGAAGCCGGCCGATATCGATCGAGAGAACCAACGTGTTATTTATTTAAAAAAATTTAGATGTTAAATACACTATTTCCCAGACAATAAGGGCGTATTTTTTGTCTACACAGTAGCACTTTAAAATACTAATTCAGATTGAACGGTACTTAGAGGTATTGTGACGCGAAAAATAATGCGATTTTGTGGTGTAAGTACTTGGTGTTTTTTATAAATTAACTTGGTTTTAAATAAGTCCGAAAAGGTAAATAAAATTGAATTTTTTTTTTTCTAAAGGGTAAGTGACATTTATAACCTTTTAAGTTGTCCAGATCTGATAGGTGTCGTTCGAATTGAACAAATGAGAACATAACTGACCATTTGTAAACTCCGCGGCGGTTCGTTCGAGTCAGTTCAAGTTTATAAATCAGAGATTGTTTCCCATCGAACTGAACGTAAAAGTTTATAATAATGTACCCTGAAAAATAAACAACTTGAAATCTGTCAATGTCAAACGGTTATTGACTTTCTAAAGAGTTTACCCTGAAGATATGACAACACTGTTCAAGATTCACTGCCATATGTTGCTGTGTTTACTTTCCGAACAGGGGCACCACGTGGTGATTTTTGGTTTGACATAAGGTCATGTACAGGGCATATTACATTAAAGCACCATTTTTGGATATTTTTCTTCAATTTGTTTTCATCTCAGGAATTGCCGGTTTAAATATTATAATACGTCATTTCCATAACACCCTGTATACACTATGGGTGAATTTTTAAATATTCGATAATTAATTGCGTAGTGTATATTATATTATATACGGGGTGTCAACTCACCCTTAATCTCACACTTCCAGTAAGCAATGTTATAAATCGGAAAGACGCTTCAATTTTATTGGGAGGGAATGCTTTTATAGAATATTTACTAGTGTTGGGAAAAGCCGATGATTCTAATAATCAAGTACTTGATACTCGAGCGAATCGCTCGAGCAATTTCACTCGAAATTCATAATCATCAAGCCATCAGGTATTATAGCTAGGGTTCGGATTGCTGTGTATAATCTCGGAATTTTGTACGAATTATATTACCTTTTTTTATTTATTTTTTTCAAAATTATAATAATCTGCCAGAGAGATTCAATTCCCGACGGAAACAAAATTTGTCCCAGAAAACTGTGAAGACAATCTGGCAACTATAATTGTTTTGAGCCTCCGGCGACGGTTTTCGCTTGAATGTATCGCTCGAGCGGTTATACAGGGTGTCCGCTAATTAATGGGACATGGAAAAACCACAGACTCCTTAGGTAAAAATATTAGGATTTAATAATAGTTACCTATATCCAAAAGTTGATATTAACTGAGATACAGGGTGTTAAAGTTAAAACTTAATTTTTGTTTTTCTCTAATAACTTTGACAGAAACCAACGGTTTTTTATAAAATTTGGCCAATTATGGTTTTTTTAGGACGAGGAACTGACTTTTTGGTGACATTTTAATGTACAATGTAGGGGGCGCTGTCTACGGCCTATTTTGCACATTTATTGCCTCAGTGTATTTAAGTTTTTAATAAAAATAATACTTTTCTTTATTACGTAAAAAAGGTATACTAAGTTCAGGTCGCCCAAAGTTACCGCTTCGGAGATATTTGCATTTAAATTGTTTAGTACGTTAGCTCAGACAAGCAAATAATATTTTGTTACTTCTTACCAATTAACTTCTACATGATAATTAATGTTCTAGTAATGGTAATTGGGAATAATAAATACAATAATTGGATTTTTCTTTAACTTATTTTAATTAAAATAACTTTGACCCTAGAAAATATCATGTCGAAAGAAACCAACAACAATGAAAACACAAACTTCCGATAAACTTAAAACTGAAACATTCTCTGTTCCATAGAAACTGCATCTCTAAATTTCATTTGTTTTCTCATAGGTTACTTTGAGAAAAAAATTTTGTTTGCAAATTAATAGTAATTGCACTGAACAATTTAAATGCAAATATCTCCGAAACGGTAAGTTTGGGCGACCTGAAATTAGTATAGCTTTTTTACGTAATAAATATGAGGAAAGTATTATTTTCATTAAAAACTTAAATACACTGAGGCACAAAGTAGTTATGACCTAATAAATGTGCAAAATATGCCGCAGACATTGTACAAAAAATCAGGTTTTCGTCCTAAAAAAACGAGAATTGCAAAATTTTATAAAAAACACGTTAGTTTCTCTCAAAGTTATTAGAGAAAACAAAAATTAAGTTTTGTTTTAACACCCTGTATCTCAGTTAATATAAACTTTCGCATATAGGTATAATTAAATCCTATATTTTTACGTAAGGAGTATGTGGTTTTCTCATGTACCATTAATTAGCGGACATCCTGTATAATCACTTGAAACTCCGATTCATCGAACGATGATGTCACCGAAGGCTCGAACGGTGGCGCGTATCGAGTGAAAAGTTATAAGCGAATCGAATCGCTTGAATTTATAACTCGAGCAGTTTTTCAATAATCGAGCGATGTCGGATATTTCAATAATCGAGTACTTGAGCGGTTTTTCACTCGAGCGATCCGAACACTGGAATTACACAACAGCCATTGTGGTTTAATTTCCTGGAAGCGGTAGATCTTATCCTTAACAGCTTAAATGGGAAGTTATTATATCGTTTGTAAGAAAAGCCTGTTATTAAAAAAGAAAACAAAATTTTATATCAAATCGATTTATTTAATTAATTGCGTTGTTGATCTGCTTTAAAAGGTGTTGAACCTCTCCACAATCTCCATTCATATCATCATTATCGATTGCCCAAATCATAACTCCAAAGAATCCGTTATCTTTTACCCAAGCAGCCTAAAAATGAAATATATCTAAAGTGATAGTTCTATCCAAACTTTTTTACGGTTAAAAGTTTTAGCTATGATTTGTACACATTGCCATGTCCAGGGATGCGCCAAACATCTTCGGCACCATCGTGCGAAAATACTGACAGGCGTTTTTACCCTATACAGTGAGGACGTAAAGTAAGGAATAAATTCATTATCTCGCAAACTACAATTTTTTTTAAAAATCGCTCGGACCCTTCGATTTTGTTTTTCGAACGCGCATATTCTGACATAAAATGTAGATATACAGGGTGTTGCAAATAAGAGTGACACAAAAAAAATTTTTTTCTTAAATAGAACCCACTGTATATTATTGCATGTACGGATTCTTCGGAAAATCCTAAACATTTTTCATGTAGCATGTGCTATACCTTAGCCCAAGCGTTTTGGAGTTATTCTCATTCAAAATTTGAAAAGTGGAAAAAGTCAGGAGAATAAAATTATTTTAAAAATGTCTCATTTATCGAAAAAACAGTTGAACAGGTGAACTTAAAAATAATTTTTCTAAAGTAAATGTTCGAAGTGTCTTCCGTTGGTCAACTGACAATAGCCTAACCGATCTACAAATTCTCGCTGAACATTTCGAACCATTTGGGGTGTAATTTGCCGAATTTCTTGCCGGATGCGATCTTTTAAATCATCTGCAGGCTGGCTTTTGAATACTTTTCCCTTAAGGTATCCCTATAAAAAAAGTCGAGTGGTGTTAAATCGGGTGACCTTGGCGGCCACTCAATAAAACCACCTCTTCCAATCCACCTGTTTGGAAAAGTATCGTCCAAATATGTACGAAATCCCACAGCGAAATGTGGGGGAGCACCATCTTGTTGCAACCAGATATTATGATGTGGCAAATCGGGACGTTCTAACTCAGGAAAAAGGGTGGCCAGGGCTGGAACAAGTTCTTGTTCTAAAAAACTCAAGTATCTCTCGCCTGTTAAATTTCCGTCAAAAAAGAAAGGCCCTATAACAATGTCATCGACAACGCCAGCCCACACATTGATCTTTTGATTAAATTGTGTGTGTCCTTCCCTCATCCAGTGTGGATTTACATCGGACCAATATCGATAATTTTGGGTATTTACGTCACCATTCAAGCAAAATGTGGACTCATCGGAAAAAATTATATTTTTTACAAAATTTCTGTTTACGAAACACATATCCTGTAAACGCTCACAAAATTCAAGGCGCCTCTCAAAGTCCCTTTCCAAAAGTTCTTGGAGAACTTGCATTTTATAAGGATGGTATTTGTATGCAGTATTTTAAGAACTGTTGTTTTTCCAATATCCACGTCACTTGCTACCTGCCTAGACACCACATGCTGGTTATCTTGAACTGCCAGTAAGACTTCTAATTGTTGATTTTCAGCAACTTGAGGACGACCAAATCTAGGGACATCTCTTACATGACCGAATTGCCTAAACTTGTACTCAATTTTGCTTACTGTTGATTGTGATATTGGCGGACGATTGGGGTATTTTTGATTAAATAACTCACAAGTTTCTTGCTGTGTTCTAACCCTATCACCGTAGCCCATCCTCATCAAAACCTCTATGCGCTGTTTCTCAGTGAGCCGCATTTTAATTTGATTTAGTTATTAAAAAACGAAATGAGTCGTTTGAAAACTAGTAAAACGTTAGGAAAATACACATAAAACTGACAATAACAGTAACTATTGACATTAATTCTTTTTGTTCTTGCATCATAACTCTAAAGAGTCTAAAGCCTACTTGACTTTTCTTGCGCTTCACGCATGCTGACTATAGGTTTTCCTCAGCGTGCATGAATCAATGTAAGTCTTGATTGATTGCGAAATATCTGATTTTCAAATTTTGAATGAGAATAACTCCAAAACGCTTGGGATAAGGTATAGCACATGCTACATGAAAAATTTTAGAATTTTCCGAAGAATCCGTACATGCAATAATATACAGTGGGTTCTATTTAAGAAAAAAAAATTTTTGTGTCACTCTTATTTGCAACACCCTGTATATCTGCATTTTATGTCAGAATATGCGCGTTCGAAAAACAAAATCGAAGGGTCCGAGCGATTTTTAAAAAAAATTGTAGTTTGCGAGATAATGAATTTATTCCTTACTTTACGTCCTCACTGTATGTATAACCTGCCACAGGCGACCATAGGCGCATGCACGACCTTGCCCATATAGACAGTCCGTCCCAGGCCATAGATATTAATAAAAAAGCAGATTTTTTGAAAATCTGTATCGCAAAAGTTAAGACATATGAAGTATATCGTCCTTAAATATTAGCACTTTATTATGAAACACTTTGTATAAATATACAGGGTGTTTCCTAACCGCTCTAAAAAAATAAAGGAGGTCGATCCTCGCCTTATTTTAAGACGAAAATGTGCTATAAAAGTTTTTCGCATGTCGCTTCGTTTTCGAAATACAGGGTTTTAAAAAAAATATTGTATTTTTCATTTTATTAATTAATGCCAATGAATTGATAATGCATATGATTTAAAAACTTTGAATAATGAACTCATGTGAACAAAAGTCAAATAAATTGCTGTAAATGTCCTCCATGAGCTAACAAACACACATGTACAACGGCGTGCTAAATTGTATCTTACGTGTTGGAAATTTTCAGGATGGGCGCTAATCGTATTAAAAAATGAATTTCTTGATTGGTAAACTCAGCGAAAAAAAAAATGTCACAGAGTAAACAAATGTGGTTGCCATGGAACGAAGCAAAGCCTACTCGTATAATTTAACGATAAAAATACGAAAATAGCTAAAAAATTAAGGTAGTCTTTTACCCAAATGAACCGCAAATGAATTAATTGTAAAATTTAAAATTGACCCAAAGTAAAGTGCGAATATTGTTTGGCATTAATTAATAAAATGAAAAATACAATGTTTTTTTAACACCCTGTATTTCGAAAACGAAGCGACATGCGAAAAACTTTTATAGCACATTTTCGTCTTAAAATAAAGTGAGGAATCACATCCATTTATTCAGAGAGTTTAGGAAACACCCTGTATATATACAGGGTGCCCGGGAACATGTGGGAAATCTCCCAGATATGAAGAAAACACGTGAAAAGAATACTATAGGTTCATATAAACTTTCGTATCGGCCTCCTCTTCGGAGATACGGGCTTCCAAAGAGCACCAATGGAATCAAGTTTTTTACACATAATTATTGAACCACCTGGTATATTTAAATTATTTTTTAATATGATGTATACCAGGTAAGACCCGTCAAATTACTACCCAAGAAACTGTTCTGAATTACTCACAGCTGCAGGGACGGACTAGCTGTAACACTCATGGGCCCATTTTTTTACGCCCTGTATGATGAGAACTTTGGACAATGTTTTTTACATGCCTTTAACTATTGGCTAAAAATTAAGTACTGTTTATTCTTGTCGCTAATCCTAACCGTTTTCGGAAAAAACGTCATTTTATTTACACCAGTCCCCTAAATTCTCAGGGGTTAAATATGAAAAAGCAGAATTTTGAAGGTTGATCGGAACAAAGATGTATCTTTTACTGAAATACGCCAAATACATGATGTACATGAAATGCCGTTTTTTCGAAAACGGTTAGGATTAGCGACATGAATGAAGAGTACTTAAGTTTTAGCCAATAGTTAAGGGTATGTAAAAAACATTTTCCAAAGTTCTCATCATACAGGGCGTAAAAAAAGGGCGTAAAAAATGGGCCCATGAGTGTTACAGCTAGTCCGTCCCTGCAGCTGTGAGTAATTCACAACAGTTTCTTGGGTAGTAATTTGACGGGTCTTACCTGGTATACATCATATTAAAAAATAATTGAAATATACCAGGTGGTTCAATAATTATGTGTAAAGAACTTGATTTCATTGGTGCTCTTTGGGAGCCCATATCTCCGAAGAGGAGGCCGATCCGAAAGAAGTTTATATGAACCTATAGTATTCTTTTCACGTGTTTTCTTCATATCCGGGAGATTTCCCACATGTTCCCGGACACCCTGTATATATAAATTCAATTGAAAATATATTTATTTGCGTAAGATTTATTCTATTTGCGTAGGTATTATATTTTTAAACTTAATACTTATTCCTTTTTTGTGTGTAATACTGTCATTGATTTACCTTCGCCCATATAGAGTCAGGATCGTCGTATCCAATCCACTGATTTCCAGAATGTCTATAGGGATTTTTTTGTTCATCATCCCACACTCTTGTCCAGCTACTATATTGAGTACAAATCTAGAGATAAATATAAAAACATTTTAAAGTTCGTTCTCTCCCCGAACAACGGCGTATCATAAGTTTGAATTTTACTTTAACTCCTTTATTCTTATCCGAGAAAAACACGCGACCGTTTTAATGTAGACTTGATCAGGCTAATCAGAAGAATATCCACATATACGTGATTCTCGTAATTTTTCGTTTACGTTTTTGTTTGAAAATTAATACAATGTTCTTTCTTTAAAAAATCATATCTGCTACAAACATTAAAGTATCGAAATGTACCGAAAACGAATATGTTAAGAATTGATGTCATTTGATAACTAAATGACAAAACAAAAAGTTTGACATCTCCATCACTCTACAGAGTGTTTTAAAGTCAAAAAACAGTTCTTGTTTTAAACTGTATATTATGGACATATTTCTAACTTTTTTTAGATCTCACACACGTGCGAGATATTCGATAAATTTACCAACAATATAAAAAAAGAATAATAAAAATCGGACTTAAAATAAGACAATTATTCACGATCAAAATATTCCGTGGATCGATTATTTTGGCCGTGAGTGTACCAAGATATGCCTGAATTGAAAATAATATATACAGGGTGTTATGGAAATGACTTATTATATTTAAATGGGTGACTCCTAGGGTGTCCTCGAGAAAGTCTACATACCTTTTTTTTAAATCGAATATCTAAATACGAAGGTAAAAACCCTTTTTACCCACATACTGGTGCGCCGTTCCATCTGGATTCAGTTAGCAACAATATCAGGTCACTAGAGTATACTAACAGTATTGTCAGATCACACCGCATGTTTCGCCCTTGCTTGGATACCTGTCGCGCGCGACTATCGTTGCTTCAGTATGTTTCGAAACTCGGGAGTGGAATGACGCTGTCGAGGGTTCCACGTGCTTGATGTATACGATTTTCAAAACGTTTTGATAGTTGTAGCATCACCCGATTTTTTTCTGTTGTGAAATAATTCATAATAAGAAATATGATGATGTGATTTCAAATTTCTGTGATATTACCTATTGTTGGTTTTGTTGCAAAACATACTTTTTTTTATGGAATTTAATTATAAAACGGATTATAAGATCGAAGGTAAGAGAGTATGTACATAAAAATTGTAAAAAAGGTATTTTTTTCTAAAAGGTTTGAAAAATAATTGATAACGCGGGTCAAAGAAGTCTTGTTGTCAAAAACTGAACACGTGCATTTCAAATTCTGTGTTGCAATGTATGACAACACCGCCCTCAATAAACTATTGATTGCGAACGTCCTCAGTAGGGGCCACGTAAATTTTCAGATTTCATATAAAGTGTATATTTCGTACAATAATTCAAAGCGCCATTTAAGATTATTTTTCTTCAATTTATTTTCATCTCAGGATTTTTCGGTTTTAATATAATAAGTCATTTCGATAACGCCCTGTATATGAAGTACTTTTGAAGATCTTAAAAAATAACGATTTAATAAGTTCACAGGAATAAAATTAAGTCGTCGCTGACATATTATGTCCATATGAACGTTCTTCATAAAATGACCTAGGGAATCGGAAAAAGTCATTAAGGAACACCCTGTATATCCAAATTCGTAACGGGTTTACTTACAGCAGAGTAAGCAGCTTCTCCACCATCGGCCCCTACCCCAGAAATAGGCGCATGGATACCGTAATTGTCGGCACTTTGTAAAGTGAACGACCTTCCATAGAATCCAGTTCCAACAGCTAGTTTCGATTTTGAAATACCGGCATTTGCCCAGTTATTCGCTGATGCTAAAATATAATAATAATTTAAAAAAGTGTCCTATATCTAAAATTGTGAATGGAAATATTTCGATTGAAACGGAAATATTGGAACCTCCGAAGGGGTCTGGAGATATTGGAAACATTGAACGATTCAAAACAAACGTTTATATATCTTTTAAAGCCGTTTTAGAGTCGGCAATTCTTTTGCGCCTGCAATGGCAATTATAATTGCACGTATTCATGCGCACTAAACCGTTCTCGATCAGCTGGCGCATTGCCAACAGTCAGAACAGCAGTTGGTACTGTCGAAATTCCTAAAATACCCCCAGAACTAGAAATGGGCAAACCTGTTCGTCTTGTTTACCATTTAAAGCAGCTACTGCTACTTACAAATAGCAATTCAAAAAAGTTGCGAGGAATTAGCAGCACATAATATGCTTAATAAATAATGTGAACTGCTAATGTAAGTACCAGTTAGTTTAAATAGCCATTAGCTGTTCATAGCTGCTTCAACCAACTAATAAACAGTTAAAAATAAAAGAATAATCCACCTCTACTCAGACGCGCAGCGACAATGGCAATTAAAATGGCGCTTGCCCCATTTCTGGCAATGAGAGACAGCTGATCGGGAACGGTGTACTGCGCATGAATCCGTGCAATTTTAATTGCCAGCAGATGAGAATTGCCGACTGTAATACGGATTCCAGTCTCGCATTGCGCCCGCAATGCGAGCAGTATTGGACCAGCTGATCGAGGACGGTGTACTGTGCATGACTTCGTGCAATTATAATTGCCATTGCTGGCGCAAGAGACAAAAATTGCCGACTCTAATACGGCTTTTATAATTTTATGCAGTAGAAATATCACATTGAACCTGTGACGCGGGCCCTACCGGGAGAAAAATTTTCGGGGCAACAAATTTAAACTAAAACGACTAAACCAGCATGCAATAAAATCATTTTTCTAGCCAAGGTGTGTGCAAAATATTTAATTTACCACAATGATCATAATTACCTGCTACATTAAGATTGGCCTTCTCCCAGTCCGATTCCGCACTGGACGCGTACAATGGTGAATTTTGGCCGGTGTATTGGCTCCATGAACCATAGAAGTCATACGTCATTATGTTTACAATATCCAAGTAACTAAAAAGGAGCGATTAAACATTTATTTATTATTTTTTTTAAATTTAATAGTTTCTCATACAGGGTGTTATATTGAAATAGCTATTATATTTAAATGGATGACTCCTTGGGTGTACTAGAGCACCACTGCATATTTTTTTTAATCGAATGCGTAAATACTTGGGTAATAAAACCTTACGATACTCGATATGCTGCTTTCCAGTGCGACGCCATACATATCTATTTTCAGCCAACAAGCGTAACGAACGAGAACGTTTATCAATCGCCTCGCGGTACTGTTTCTTCAGTACATGTTCGTCCGCCTAAGGAGTATGTCGCGTCGCGTGAAAATACCCACATGTCTAATGTCTATACGAATTTTTAACCTTTTTTTGCGAAATAATATATAATAATTAATGTGATGTGATTTCAAATTTGTGTGATACTACTATCGGTTGTGTTGCTAAACATACATTTTGTGCTGTATTTTTTTATGGAAATTTTTAAATAATACTCTTACAACGTAAAAAAACATGTATCTTAAAATTGTGAATTTTGTTCTAAAGAGTTTGATAAACTGACAATGCGGATCAAAGATCTTTTATTGGCAAAAACTGGCCACATGCGTTTGCAATTCTTTGTTACAATATGACAATACCGCCTAACACGCGCTGACCTCTTTTGAGACTTGACCTATGTCAATAAATTATTGATTGTGTACGTCGCTAGTGGCGCCCACGTGAATTTTCAGATTACACATAGTGTTATTTTTCTTCAAATTGGTTTCATCTCAAGATTTGCGGGTTGAAATATAATAAGTCATTTCCATAAAACCCTATATACAGGGTGATTCACGACGAGCGTGCATTAGAACTTTATGGAGAACTACTGAATATATGTTCCTGAAACTTTGGGGATTTGGGTTTATCGATATGCTCTCTTTAACTAAAATATTGACATGTTCCTGTCATTTCCGGTTATACCGGAAGTAGCTGCCAACTTTCATTTTTTAAATACAACATGGTAATTTTTATTACATTTTTCGATTAAGCATTAAATATTAAGCACATTTTATAGAAAATGTTTTTGTCAGACTCTATTAGTTTTTCAGATATCTGGACTTTTTGTAATTATTTGGCAAATGCATAACGATGAAATAGTCCATATAATTTTTTTACCTTAGCGCTTGGACTAAAAAAAATTTCTCGCCGAATAGCTAGAAGATCATCAAGTCTCTAAAACATTTCAAATTCGGCATAAAATGTACAGGGTGGTCACAATTCAAGCCTCATTGTGAAAGAATTCAACCATTAAAAACTTTCTTATTTTAAATGGAACACCCTGTATATTTTTATTTAATTTGATGGCAAATTAGTTGTTCTTTATAAATAGTATTTACTGTCCTATACCTATATCAAAGCGTTTTCTAAAAAAATCCAATTTTATTCCGAAAATACTATTTGTTCAAGTGTGCTATGAAAACAATTGCACATGGGGGTTGTATACTGATCTCTATATCGAGGAAAAGTGATTGGTATCAAAACGATGGGGCTCCAGCACACAACGCCCAAGTTATTAAGACTGCCCTAACCAGACTTTTTCATGACCAGTAGGTCGCAAACCAAGGTCCCTTCCACTGGCCAGCTCGTTCGCCAGACTTAACTCCACTGGACTTTTTCATCTGGGGAACCATTAAAGATAAAGTTTACGCCCGTCCCATCACCACGAAGGAAAATCTAATTGAAAGGGTGAAGGCAGCATTTCAATCTCTCACAAGAAATTAGGAATGCTACAAGAAATAACATGATGAAAAGAATACATAAATGCTTGAAAATAAATGGCAATCACTTCGAACATATTTTAAAAATATAATCAAAAGATATTAGGTATAATTTTCAAACACATTTTTAATTAAAGAATTTAAAGTTTATAAACTTGTTTCCTTGCTATTTTTTAAAAAATAATATTTAAACCATTAAATTTAAAACAATCAACTACATTTTATTTATAAATTATTAAGAAACACTTTAGAATATTGTATTTTCCAGCAATCAATCACTTTTCCTCCGTTTAGACATCAGTATACAGCCTCTAAGTACAATTGTTTTCATAACACACTTGAACAAATAGTATTTTCGGAATAAAATTGGATTTTTTGAGAAAACGCTTTGATATAGGTATAGGACAGTAAATACTATTTATAAAGAACAACTAATTTGCTATCAAATTAAATAAAAATATACAGGGTGTTCCATTTAAAATAAGAAAGTTCTTAATGGTTGAATTCTTTAACAATTAGGCTTGAATTGTGACCACCCTGTACATTTTATGACGAATTTGAAATGTTTTTGAGACTTGATGATCTTCTAGCTATTCGGTGAGAAAGATTTTTTAGTCCAAGCGCTAAGGTAAAAAAATTATATGGATTATTTCATCGTCATGCATTTGCCAAATAATTACAAAAAGTCCAGATCTCAAAAACTAATAGAGTCTGACAAAAACATTTTCTATAAAATGTGCTTAGTATTTAATGCTTAATCGAAAAATCTAATAAAAATTACCATGTTGTATTTAAAAAACGAAAGTTGGCAGCTACTTCCGGTATAACCGGAAATGACCGAAAAATGTCAATATTTTAGTTAAAGAGAGCATATCGATAAACCCAAATTCTCAAAGTTTCAGGAACATATATTCAGTAGTTCTCCATAAAGTTCTAATGCACGCTCGTCGTGAATCACCCTGTATAGGTACATTATTATACACAATGCATTCCTATTCTAGTTTTCCAATTTAGCTTTTAAACCCGAAAAACCGGATATACGAACTATAACAAGCTGGTTTAGTGGTCAGCCTGGTTAAGAAATTATAAACTCTATTACTCACGTATTCATTTGCGCATAATCGTAACCATGATCGGCTCCTTCTGACGACACAGCTGCTGTTAGCAGCCATCCATTAGGTTGCAACGTTTCTCTGAGTTCTCTTAATAAAGTTATATAATTTTCCTAAAAATTATTAGATCTATGGTTAATATTCACCCGAAATACATGAACGCTATTATACCCATGCTATTCAGTAGTACTGTGTGATCAAAAATCGAGAGGGCTCTGATTAATACACTCAATCATATCGTCGGTTTTGATATTCCGTAAAAAGTTTTAATTATTCAATTCTTATAAATATTTTCACAATTGGTTTTACGGAGGAATATAAAAAATTCATGACGGAAATGGCGTAAGACTACAAGGTGAATGGCAGTAAGATCGGCATTTCTCCAAGAATGATTTTGAAAATATGAGGTGACCCGCGAATTTATGCTTAGAACATAATGATGAAGTTTTTTTATTATGTTGATCATACGTACTTAATTTTGTAACAATAAAATAAGTTTGTGTTTGAGTGATAATTTTAAAACATTATTTTATGTCATTATTTTAACCTAAATGTGGCTGGGCGTTTCTTTCTCTATAACATCGACCTAAATGAAGCCCTGCGTTTATAAAACTAAAGCCCTCTCGATCGATTTTGATCGCACGGTAGAATGGTTCAGTAACATCAACCACATCGCCATCTTTAAATTTCGATCTTCAAAGGTGGCGGGCACTTGTTTCGAGTGTGCATTTGTTCCGATCTCTTAATGGCCATTTTGATAATTTTCAGGAACAGATTTATCGTTTTTATCGATTTATCATGAATCATTACCCTATCACCACTTTCCGGATACTCCCAATCGATATCGATTCCATCAAAACCATAGGTCGTAATAAAATATGAGGCGCTTCCCACAAACGCTCCTCTCTTCGATGAATCAGCGGCAACGGCTATAATTTGGGAGAATATTTTTGTTTAATTCATCAGCAGTTTGATTTACATAGGTATGCAATTTTTAAACCTATGTATTATGGAAATGGTTTATTATACAGGGTATTATGGAAATAACTTATTATATTTAAACCGGCAAATCCTGAGATGAAAATAAATTAAAGAAAAATAACTTTAAATGGCGCTTTGAATTATTGTACGAAATATACACTTTATATGAAATATAATTTACGTGGCCCCTACTGGGGACGTTCGCAATCAATAGTTTATTGAGGCGGTGTTGTCAGAATTGTAAACGCACGTGTTCAGTTTCTTACAACAAGACGACTTTGACCCTCATTATCACTTCTTTATCAACTTTTAAAACCCGAACAAACCCTAGGAGTCACTCATTTAAATCTAATAAGTCATTTCCATAACACCCTGAATTTAAATGGGTGACTCCTTGGGTGTCCTAGAGAGAGCCTACATACTTTCTTTTATGTCGAATGTTTAAATACTTAGGTAAAAAGTAGGTTAGCAGTGATGCCAGATCATAACGCCTTCACCTTGGTCGTTGGAAACCGCTCAAACACGTATTCAGTTTGTGTTGCTAATGCGAGAGGAACACGTGGCGCCCTGCTTGAATTCCCATGTGTTTGCTCGTTTTTATACGAATTTGAAACGTTAAGGTATTTTTGGGTTAATAAATATTATCATAAATTTATCAGTTGTATAGTTATACAGTTTTTGTTCTGTCTTGAAGTAATTTATAGTAATAAATGTTTTGATGTGACCTCAAACTTGTGCGATATTGCTATTGGTTGTGTTGCAAAACGTTTTTCGCCGCCTGTGAAAAGAATTGTGCAAAAAGGTATAGTTGACTTGTAAATAAGACAATACCGACCAACATACAAAGAGCATAACATGACCTACAACAGTGCCTACCTAGTGATTTTATGAATTTGACATAATAATCTTGCGTAATAACTCAAAGCGCCATTTATGGTCACTGTTCTTCAATCAGGAGATGCGTGTTTAAATATAATAAGTCATTTCCATACCCTGTATATACAGGGTCCGCAAACGAAGCGTGGACGGAAGATTAAATCGTTATCGAAGAACTTATCAACAATACTAAAACAGCTTGAGATATTGGATTAAAAGCGGCATGTTTTAAAAATATTTTACATTATACAGGGTGGCCCAAAAAAGTGTGACAGCATAAAGTTATATTTTTTTAAATGGGACACCCAGTATTTTATTGCATATTTAGGTTCGTATTACTATCGTTTATAAGTGCCTCAAATTTAATTTTATTTGGTTCTGTAGTTTCGGAGAAATAAATTAAAAACTAAAAAAAAAAGTTTTGCAGTCCTGAATAAAAAAATCAAAAAAAACAATCCAGAACTATTTTTTTATCCTCGGCATTGAATAAAATTTATGACAAGAGGTCTAGAGATACTATGAATGTAATTGCGTTTATTTATTTTATACAGGGTGTTCATAATAAGCTTTCAAAAACCCCACATTTTAAAATAATTTTTCTCAAGTTTTTCAATTTGGCTATTTGACGTAGAATTCATAGACAATTTTTTTTGTAACACAAGCATATAAGTTATATGAAGCCGTTTTCGAAATAATTATAAATATCATAAATTATGTTGTTTAAATATAGTTTTTATTGGAAAATTTTGTTATAGGCGACTAGACTAATAATTGTAAACTAAAGAAAATGTTCAAAAGAGCTTCCTTTTACTCTTAGAGTTTACCGTATTTAAGTTATTTCGATATAACTTTTAAAAGCCTACATTTTTGCTACTTTTATTTATATAATTTTATTTTGTATTCTTAATCGAGTTGCCATGATTTTTTTTGTTTAGATTGTCACTATGACAGCCAAATAAAATTATTTATATTTGTTCAGTCGTCGAAATTAAGTACTAACTTACACAAAATGTCGAATTTTACAACTTTAGAAATGATAAATATGATTTTTATACTGGGTGAATGTGCAAGAAATTGCCTCCTCGCGAGCCGTGTGTATGCTGAAAGATATCCAGATATTGAGAGAAAGCCGAGACCAAAAGCCTTCGAGAAGTTGTTGCAAGGATTTGTAGCAACAGGAAGCATTGCGTACACAAAAAGGAGATAATCAATAAACCCGTTATTAATGAAGAAAATGAATTAAGAATTATGTTGGCAGTAGAGGAAAATCATTAAATTAAGTAAATTGAAGCTATTTTGAACATTTACTTTAGTTTACAATTATTAGTCTAGTCGCCTATAACAAAATTTCCCAATAAAAACTCTATTTAAACAACATAATTTATGATATTTATAATTATTTCGAAAATGGCTAGATATAACTTATATGCTTGTATTACAAAAAAAAATTGTCTATGATTTCTACGTCAAATAGCCAAATAATATACAGGGTGTTCCATTTAAAAAACTTGAGAAAAATTATTTTAAAATGGGGGGTTTTTGAAAGCTTATTATGAACACCCTGTATAAAATAAATAAACGCAATTACATTCAAAGTATCTCTAGACCTCTTGTCATAAATTTCACTCAATGCCGAGTTTTAAAAATAGTTCTGGATTGTTTTTTCTGATTTTTTTATTCAGGACTGCAAAACTTTTTTTTTAGTTTTTAATTTATTTCTCCGAAACTACAGAACCAAATAAAATAAAATTTGGGGCACTTATAAACTATAGTAATACGAACCTAAATATGCAATAATATACTGGGTGTCCCATTTAAAAAAATATAACTTTATGCTGTCACACTTTTTTGGGCCACCCTGTATAATGTAAAATATTTTTAAAACATGCCGCATTTAATCCAATATCGGAAGCTGTTTTAGTATTGTTGATAAGTTCTTCGATAACGATTTAATCTTCCGTCCACGCTTCGTTTGCGGACCCTGTATAGGCATAGCAATAAATAATTTACCACTAAATGTTGCGGCAGATGCTTGTACGCTGAGGAGCACTTTCAAGTTGCTATTTCGTTTCTTCATATCGGTCACCCGTTGATAAAGTCCTAAAAATAAATTTTAATAACGTTTTTCAACTAACTATGACACATGCCAGTTTCGTTTGAAATCGTTGATGAACCTCCACAATTTGCCAACATCAGCACTAAAAAAGTTTGATATTTTAAAATGTTTTAAATTTTCACATCATTATATTCTACAATTTTGCTTCCTCGATATAACCATATAATCACTCATCTGTAAATATTACAAAATAAGCATTTTTTTGCTACTGCAACCCCAAAATTTTGAAAGTCCACCAGAATTTTTTTAATTTAGTCGTGTGTGTTTAATAAATTTCTATGTATAGATAATTGTTCTATGCTATATATCTATATATTTTTTCATAAAATGAGGTGCGCTCTATTTGGTTGTGATATGGATAACCAGACAAAGAAATTTGATAGAAATATAAGATTTTTACAGTTTTCTAAGGATGAAAACAAAAAAATAGAATGGATACGGTTGTGTAAACGGAAAGATCCAATGCAACTTTCGCACGAATATGCTCAACCCATTTTAATAAAGATAAATGTGCGAAATATAAAGGACGAAAGGACGTATTCAACTAAAAGCATTACAGTGCGAGTACTGAAAGAAGAAACCATCCCTTCTATAATAATTTGCCTTTAGCAAGAAAAGATAGCACAGCACAGCACTGTGGTAAAATATCACCAGGAACAAAGAGGGAAAAGGCAACTTGTGGAAGGCTTTGTTAGAGGGTATCTAATTAATAAATAAATAATCTTAAAATTGTAATAAGTAAATGTTAAAACTTTACAACATCAGTTTCTGAAACTTGTGTAGAATGTTATGGTTCCATACTATATAAAAAGTGAAAATTTAAAGCATACGTTGTTGTTTCATTTATTTTGTTAACATTTACTTATTAAGTATTTTCCATCGAAGCTGATGAGGGTATATGCCCTCCAAACATGTATGGAACTTAAAATATTGTTTATTTAATTACTGAAGCAGACCATGAGTTTCTTTACCTCTTCATAATTTCACTCCACTGAGAGATGGACTATTTAAAAAAGAAATAGTTTAATTGGTTTCTAACTACTTAGGCATTATTTTAGCTTTAATCTTTGTTCATGAAATAAATATACCTCAATACCATGATATTATTCTTTCATTTCACATATAATTAAATGCGCAAAACCTTTTAATACCTTTAAAAGAAAGTTAAAAACGCTGACAGCAATGTAAATCTTCATAAGAGATTTAAAAATCACTCGCCCGTTGACGTCACGAGTCATGCCTCCATCGGCGTGGAATCATACCTCTAGTTATTTATACCATGATATCCTACCTTCATTAATATCCAACTCATCATCTTCGACTTTAAGGTTGCCATTGTCCCATACCGATATAAACGCATAGTTGACGTGAGTGCAAAGACTTGCATCAAAATTTTCCGGAACTATTCCATCATAGGCTGCCCAACTTTCGTAATAACATATGACAGCAACTAAAACAATAAGTACAGATTTGATGATTTCTGTTTTTGGTTTGGTCAAACACAAGCATTATAAGTAGGAAAAATCCTTTAAGGCTCTCGTTGTGTGCTTCTAGGGTCGACTAGTCCTTCCTTGACTTTCTCTTAACAAATCTGAAACCAGGGATCAATAAACCAGCCCCCCATAAAGAAAAGTCTAGTGGTGTGAGGTATGAAGATCTTGGAACCCGACTAATAGGACTACCGCGACCAATCCAAAGCCCTGGAAAATTTTCGTACAAAAGTTGCTTGACCTGATGAGCGAAATGTGCGGGCGCTCCATCGTGCTGTTAATTCTGATGTTTATAGGGCCATCGTCTAGTAGTCGTTGTAATACATTTTGCAAAAAATTTAAGTAGAGCTAATTTTTGTATACATATTATGACCAGGAAATTTCCAAATGGTTGAAGGCAAACCATGGAAGAGTTGTCACTCAGTTTCAGATTGCCTCGTTATTTTCAGCTGCATAGGGTAAAGCTGCACAAACTAGTGTTGCTCAGAATGGATTAGCTAAAACTGGGATTTGGCCAGTGAACCCTGAAATATTTTCGGATTATCTTTTTGCTCTAGCAGAAACCACTAATGTAGAAGAAACTGAAGTCCAAACTTCCCAACAAAATTTAAATGAAGTTCAACCTCCGCAACAAAACCAAAATATCCCTGAAGCAATTCAATCAACTTCGAGAGCAATCCAGACAACATTAAAAGCTGCAGAGAGAGCGCCTAACGTGACGCTTTCAGAAATATCACCACTACCTCATGTAACTTCAAGGGACATAAAAAGAAAACGAAAATCCACTGGTTCATAAATTTTAACAAGCTCTCCTAATTTGGAGGAACAAAAACAGAAAGCGGACGATGACGATGACGTGGCATGCCTTTTTGGAATGATGTCTATTCGAGGTCTAAGCCTCATGTATTTTGGTTAAAATGCCAAATCTGCTCGTCATGGGCACACGCAGAATGTACTGGAAAGTCTGTGAAAATTAAATCGTTCATATGTGACCTATGTATATAAAAGAGATTTAGAAATTTGTACCTATTTTTTTAATAAACGTGTGTAAATACTAGTTTTTTCCCACCTTTCCCGCTAAAACGACATAGTATATCATTTTATACCATAGTTTCCGCCTAAAATGACACAGTCGGCCATTTACACCTGTAAATAATATATGGGTTGAATTAATGGTATTTTTATTATCTTTATTGAAAATGGAATATTTGTAGCTAAGTTTAAAAAAGAAAAGGTAGTGTTTGAATCAAGCTGAGGCTAGATATAAGCCCCAATGTTTAGGGTGTGTCATTTTAGGCAGAACTCCCCTATCTACGCTATAACTTGAAAACAAATGAAAATCGGATAAGGACCATAATATGAGTTTTTACATTATAAATCTGAAGAAAAAAATATTAAAAAATTATAATCAAACCTGAGTTTACACCACCAACAATTACTATAAAGGCCGCTAAACCAACAAATAAACTTAAACCCATTTTAGTACCGGTATATCATAGTTTTTCTATAGAAGGGATAAACGTTAATACTGATCTAATAAAATCAGGCGGTCTAAATAATTTGTATCTCGTAGAAGTATAGCTACTCGAATAGAGTGTCTCTCTTATCAGTGGTTTTCAAAGAAACAGCAACACTTATTAGAATTATAGATATATAAATGAATGTGCATTATTCATTGCATTGGCGTGGTTGTAGAAAGAAATAAAATATTCTTTCAGATGAAATAATTCTTCAACAATGTCGAGGAGTAGCAACCTGGTTGCTATAGTTGGAATCAAGCGGACAATGTCAGTCGAACGGTTGGCATGGAAATATGTGTAAAAGAGAGGCGAATCTCCAACCTGTCTTCGATGTTCTAGGGTGTCGACGTCCTTGGTCATATCGTGGTCTCCGATCAGACGAATGGCTCTCCTTAAGATGGAATCCATGTTGCCGGCGAGTATGTTTGGGTGCAGAGCTCCAGACATGAAAGCAGTGTGATGGTCGAATCTGGGCTTTGTATAGTATCAAAAGTTGTTGAGGCGTATACAACTTTTTGGCCCGGAAGAGTACACCAAGTTTCTGTGAAGCTATCTTGGCGATTACCACAACTTGGTTATGTTAAGACACATTTCCTTCCAGATTGACGCCCCCACAAATTATTATACGAAACCAGTGAAATTGCATGTCCCTTGATATTCTTGGTTAAATGTTGCGTTTCGGTTTATTTCAATTGTATCTAATTATAAACAATTTTCAAGATTTTTTATTCCAATATTCAAGGGTATTTATTTAAGCGACATCCCGGTTCAATATTTAAAATCTGATGAAAGATTTATTTCTTAAGTGTTTGTTATGTATTATTAATTATTATCAGATAAAATGTATTAAGGACACTTAAGTTCATAGTACTTAATGCCGTTGACGTAATCGTTGCGATTCCATTAATATTTGCCACAATTGCCAAATAATGGGCAGATATGTGAAGATGTGTGATTTGAGAAAGGCTTGACCTGCTGCCAGGAATGTCCTATCTTTAATAATTAGTCTCTGCTTTAATGAAACCAAGATGGGCAAGTCTTTAATTTGCTTTGTCCCAATAGGTTTAACTGTAAACAAACGAGTTTTGGTTAATGGAGACGTTCCTCGTTCTACTACATTTACGTTAAACCCACTATTCAATAAAACAACATACACATTTTTAACAATTGAATAGAAACCGCTTCCTATTTCCCTTTGTCAGACTCATCCTTTGACGCGTTTCACCGTTTATGACTCACCAGTAAGGCTCGAGTCTGACAAAGGGAATAGGATCTGGCAGCACTGGTACAACATCGAGAGGACTCGCGACATCTCGCGGTGTATTTGCCTAACTCCCAAGCATCTTATAGTAAAGTAAAGGTAAGAGAGGATGTGTCTAATGATGAAGATCCCAAATTATCAATCAGATGCATATGTTGCATCAATTTAATTTAAAAATATGCCGCTTATTGGCAGGTTAGAAAGAGACGACAGTCATCAGCTGATCAATATTTCTTTTCGTGAGGTTTTAGCTGTTAATAATAAAGTTTTTTTAGCTAATTTATTGATATTTAGATTGTCTGGCATGTCGATTGGGGTATCAACAAGTTTCAGGAAGATCTGTGACAAAAATTTGAAAATTGTTCATATTTGAAATTGTTATCATTATTCTTAAAACATTATATTTTTAACGCACTTTTTTCATACCGCTTTCCAATCCTTTAACTTTACGAATCCAGTTTTTGATTAGAAAAAAAATTAAGTATATTTGGATAAACGTTCGCATAAAATAGTGCCTGCTTGGCAACATGTGATTAAACGCAGCTCTTAAATAAAATTGCATTTTTTTTTTAAGTTTGAAGGATAATCATTCAAAAGGTCAATGACGTTTAACCTATTTACTTTCCTGTGCTTGTGACGAATTTAAGATTTGTTGTGTGTGATATTACTATTATTTGTGTTGAATTTTCGCCGTCGGTTTTCTGGAATCATCTTTGTTCATAAATGATGAAAAATTGTTAAAATTATAATTTTTTTTTTCTAAAGAGCTTGCTGTGTAAGTATGACAACACCGGCCGAAATGCGCTAACGTCTTTTGACACTGCAACCTGTTGATGGTTCACATATTACGCCAGTGCCGCACATGTGCTTCTCTGATTTGACATAAGCATAATGACATAATCCGTTTATTAATTATACAATAAGGACGTATTTTTGTCTACACAGTAGCACTTTAAAATACTATTTCAGATTGAAGATTGAATGGTACCAAGAAAAGTTAGCTCTCTCCATTGATAGGATGCAACCACCTGCAGACCGGTTTCGAACTTATTTGTTCTCGTCAGTACAGGGTAGGTGTACAGGGTGGCCAACTAAGCGAGGTAAGCGGCTATATCTCGGAAACCGTTCACCGTACAGCTTTCGGAAAAAAATATTTATAGGAAAAGTTGCCAAGAGAAATTGCTGGAAATTATTTGCAAGTTTGTAGTCCGGCTGCTAGGGGGCGTAACACGAATAGTAATTTGTTGCCAGTCGATTTCTCTACAATTGGCATAGGTAAGGTATATTCATAATACTTATAAATAAATCTCACTTGTATCGTGAACAACTTTGCTTAAACACTTTTTTCTCTAGCTCTGCAAATAAAGTGGTGGGGGTAACGCAAACATCGATTTGTAAAAAATGCAATATCTCTGGAACGCCTTATCTGAAAATATTCAAATTGATGTTATTTAAAAGAGCTCTTCTTGCTTTATTAGCTACACTTCAAGCGATGTCTATGTCATTTTTACTGTAGTCGCTAGATGGCGCTTTCAACAGATTTAACATATTTATCGTTTTTCTCGAAAAACTTAAATGCAATGGTAAATATGTTATTACGCCAGTACAGAGAGGAATAAAGGCCAGAGCAAACGGTGAAAACCGCAAGTTCCTATATTTTTTCTAACCGGAGATATCAATGAAAAATCTCCCGCCGGTACTTACATATGTTGCAAAAAATAAGAAGGCTTTCGAAACAAAATACATATTATATATAATAGGAGTATTGGGAAGAAACGTTCATTTTATAAACCAAACGAAACATATTCTAGTGCTTCCTTAAATGCTCAAACTATCTGCCATCCTGGCCCACATATTGTCTGAGCTTTCCTATAGCAGAAAGAACAGCAGCTTCCACTTCCGCTCTTAGCAGGCGAAGAATTGCATTTTGAGGCTACTTTTAATAGCGATGGAAGGGTAAATTTGCATAACACGCATTATTGGGCCACAGAAAACCCTCACTGGATGCGAGAAGCTCAGCACCAAGGAGGTTGGAGTGTCAATGGTGTGGCATAATAGGGGGTACAATTATTGGACCCTATTTCTTTGACCAATCACTAAATGGGAACCTGTTTTTGGAGTTCCTCCTGAATTATGTGTTTTATTAGAAGATGTGCCTCTTGAAACCAGGCAAAATATGTTCCTGCAGCTCGATGGCTGTCCAGCACATTTTTCAATTAATGTGCGAGAATACCTGAATGAGACATATCCAGACCGATGGATAGGAAGAGGAAGCCTTTTTCGTGGCCAGCCAGGTCACCTGACTTGACCTGTTTGGAGTTTTATTTGTGGGAACGATTACAAGATATTGTATTCCAAGCTAGGCCTACGACCAGGGAAGATATGAAGAACAAAATCCAAAATGAAATTCTTCGCCTGCCAAGAGCGGAAGCTGCAGTTCTTTCTACTATAGGAAAGCTCAGACAATGTGTGGGCCAGGATGGCAGACAGTTTGAGCATTTAAGGAATACGTTTCTTTTGGTTTATAAAATTAACGTTTCTTCCCAATACTCCTATTATATATAATATGTATTTTGTTTCCAAAGCCTTCTTATTTTTTTGCAACATATGTAAGTACCGGGCGGGAGATTTAGTAGGATATAAATTAATTTTTCAATGATTTCTCCGGTTAGAAAAAAGATAGGAACTTGCGGTTTTCACCGTTTGCTCTGGCCTTTATTCCTCTCTGTACTGGTGTAATAACATATTTACCATTGCATTTAAGTTTTTCGAGAAAAACGATAAATATGTTAAATCTGTTTAAAGCGCCATCTAGCGACTACAGTAAAAATGACATAGACATCGCTTGAAATGTATCTAATAAAGCAAGAAGAGCTCTTTCAAATAACACCAATTTGAATATTTTCAGATGAGGCGTTCCTGAGATATTGCATTTTTTGCAAATCGATGTTTGCATTACCCCCACCACTTTATTTGCAGGGCTAGAGAAAAAAGTGTTTAAGCAAAGTTGTTCACGATACAAGTGAGACTTATTTATAAGTATTATCAATATACCTTAACTATGCCAATTGTAGAGAAATCGACTGGCAACAAATTACTATTCGTGTTACGCCCCCTAGCGGCCGCCCTACAAACTTGCAAATAATTTCCAGTAATTTCTCTTGGCAACTTTTCCTATAAATATTTTTTTCCGAAAGCTGTACGGTGAACGGTTACCGAGATATAGCCGCTTACCTCGCTTAGTTGGCCACCCTGTACATACCCATCATTTTTTTTTTTTTTTTTTTTTTGGACATACGATGAGTAATCTGCTTACAGACACCTGACCCTCGCGGGGGTCAGGTAGTGTCAGGTTAGCAATATTGCGGGGAAAGACCAGACCAATGTCAACTTACAGAGTGTAAGTTTCGCCTACGAGGTAGACGAGCCGACTGACTAAAACTCACCGTCAGAGTTAGGTATCATACCTATAACTCGATTTCGCTATATGACTGGTTAACTGCATATTCTGATTTTGATTTAGCTATGCTATACATTTATGTTGGGTGCCAGCTCTAGAGATTTTTTCACTCGAAGTTAATCGAGTGAACAAATTTCGAGAGCTCCGAACGTATAAGGTAGTGGGTAGTAGGGTAGGGGTAGTCGTCATGTTACACCTGGTTTTTGCAGGTTGTGCAAAGCAAGGCAATCTTTGTTGTTTTTTGTATTTTGATTGTTTTGGACTCAGACGCGGTTGCGCGTGAGCCAGTCTTTCGGTAATTTGTATGTAGCGTTAGGTCGTGAATGTATGTGTGAAGCAGCGATCGTGCTATTGTTGGCAATGTTAGCCTTGGTATGGTATTTGGTGATGGTTTTGTCTAGAAACTCCGAAATTGTAGCAATTTCGAGGTCTCTGTGTATAATGTCGTTCCGTGTGTATCGAGGAGTGTCAACTATTATCTTTAGTACCTTGTTTTGAATTACCTGTATTTGTTGAAGGCTCGACTTACATAGGGTGCACCAGGCTGGGGCACCATACATCATCGCTGATCTGATGAATGTCGTGTAGAGGTTTACCTTCGTTCGTAGATTGAGTTTACTCCTTCTGTTGAGTAAACAGTATATAGCGCCGAGTTGTTGGTTGGCCTTCTTTATGATGTTGGCTGAGTTTACCCTCCAGGTCAGCCTTTTATCGAAGTGTAAACCAAGATACTTAACACTCTGTTTCCAGTCGATATCTTGGTTTCCCACTTTGAGTTTCCCCGTTGGGAGTTTGAGGCGTGCCCTGGAAAAGTAAATTGCCTGAGTCTTGTCCGGGTTTATTTTGATCTTCCATTTTGAAAGCCACTCTTCAAAGAGGGCGATGTTCCTGTTGAGCCTTAGGGTTAGTATTCTAGGGCTTTTTCCTGATACTGCAAACGCCGTGTCGTCTGCGTATAGGTATGTAATTGTCGCACATGGGAAACTTCGGCATGTCAGCAGTGTAGATGTTGTAAAGCAGGGGGGCTATTGCTGAACCCTGAGGTACACCAGCTCGAATATTCTTTGATGATGACAGTTCTTCGTCAATCCATGTTTGGAAAGACCTGTCTTCCAGATAAGACGCAATCTGTCTTATCAGGTAGTCAGGTACTCCCATCCTAATCATTTTTAGTAGAAGCCCGTTGTGCCATACTTTATCAAACGCCTTGCTTACATCGAATAACACGGCCGCTGTGTGTCTCCTGGTGTTGAAACCCCTAAGAATGTTAGAGGCGAACCTTGTCGCCTGTCTAACGGTGCACAGATTTGCTCTAAAGCCGAACTGCTCCTCTGGTATACAGTGATTAATTTCGACAAAGGCTGATAGCCTACCCGAGATTAACCTTTCCGCTAATTTGCCCAAGTTAGACAGTAGACTGATTGGCCTATAGCTACTCAGGAGTTTCTTATTTTGTCCAGCCTTCCCTATCATTACGATCTTTGCCTTCTTCCAGGCGACAGGGAAGTGTCCGAGGGTCTGCATTGCTTCTGTTATACAGACTATGTCGTTTATGATGTTGTCCGGTAGATTTTTTAAGGCTTTGTTGGAGATGCCATCAATACCGGGTGCCTTCTTTATTTTGGTCTTGGCTATTAGACCTTTCACTTCATCTGCTGTGATGTGTTGCAGGTTAGGATCGGGGTGGGGATCCATGCGTTTATAGATCTCTACAGTTCTGTTAATCCGGTTTTCTGATGCTTTGTTGTTGGCTGGATTTTCGCTGAACTGTTCGTAAAGAACTTCAGCAAATTTCTCAGCTTTTTCTTTAGCGTCTGTCAGAATGACGTTGTCTGCGGTTGTTAGTGGCGGCATCTGTTTGCGTGAGCCCTTCGTTAGAGTTCTTGTCATTCTGTAGAGACTGTTATCTTCGATATTCAGGCTTTTCACCTTCCTATCCCACATATCAGACTCTGCATCTATCAGTTGTTTCTTGATACGCTGTGTTGCCAGATTTGCTTGGATTTTGATCGCCGGATCACCAGTTCTATAGGCTTGATGTAAGAGTCTGTTCTTCTCTCTTATCTCGATTTTTATCTCATGACTTAGATCACCGTATTTGGAGTAATTTATATACCCATCATTTTTTTTTTTTTTTTTTTTTTTTTTTTTTTTGTTTGGACACACGATGAGAAATCTGCACACAGACACCTTACAGACGCGGCTGCAAGGTAGTGTCGGGCTAGCAACATTGTGGGGAAAGACCATCAATATCATCCGCTCTGAAGGAGGGGATCCGCCTCAGAAGGAGACGAGCCAACCGACTAAAACTCACCGTCTGAGTCAGGCATGATACCTGTAACTCCTTTCACTTAGACGTGTTATTTTTGTTTATCATCAGTATGATTTTTTAGGTTAAGCCTTGAAGCATTGCTTGGTGTGTTTCGGTTACAGCTCTTAACCCTTTCTTATTTGAATTTAATCAAATAAGCAAGTTTTAAGAGCTCCGTTAACATATTGGGTGATATACCCATCATCAGAGAGGACTTTAACTTAACGCCGTACTATCGATGGTAGTCGACAAAATACAGCGCGCAGCGCCATCTCTTAGTAGTCCCACACAATCTCAACAGACGTTATTTGATTAAATCAAATTTCAAAAATCTATTTAAGAAATGAAAAGTATATGCTTGTCAGGTGGTATTAATATCAAATACCAATATGGAAAATTGTTATTTCCCAGACCACCCTATGATCCTTATACAATAAGGGCGTATTTTTGTCTACACAGTTGCACTTTAAAATACTATTTCGGATTGAATAGTACTACCAAGAAAAGGAAGCCCTCTCCATTGATAGGATGCAACCACCTGCAGACCGGTTTCGAACTTATTTGTTCTCGTCTGGAATTGGTATTTCTTCAGAAACATGCCTTCTTGCTGACTCCAGGTTATGCCGATTGTTACGATTAATACCCTTTATCTTCACAAGGCAATAATAACAATCGTCAAAGTGGCTTTTTGTTCCCTCCATACCATCGGAACACCAAACTTTAAACACTTTTTTGTCGTTTTGCCCATTGTCGCAGGTGTTCGACACATGTGGAGCCCAGGATTTTGGTCTCCTAAGTGAACACCAAAATAGGCTAAATAAGCTTTTTGCACAAAGTCACAAATCTACGCCTACTTAGAGAAGCCATGTTTAAATCGTACAATAAAATATTTACTATAAAAATTTTACTATAGTGTTTATAAAAATTTACAATATACTTTAGTTACTACTCGATTTTATTAAATTTCTTAGAAATTTTTAAAAAAATTGTTAGAAATGTTTTGGTAGTAACCTACTCTTGCTGTTTAATTTTTGAGAAAGGATGGATTCGACAAATTAAGGAGTAATGGCAAATAATATTAAAGCAAACAAATATATAAATTAATTTATTAAAAAAAATCCAAAAAAAAATGTATATAAACTTTATTCAATTCCCTTGTGTATCTCTTTCAAAAGTATCTGAGCTTCCCCACAGTCACCAGCAATATCGTCTTGATCGATAGCCCAAATCATCACGCCATAGAAACCGTTCTCTTTAATCCATTTTGCCTAAAAATAAAAAAATAATGTCAATTGTATTGCCAATGGGGCGCTTTTAAAGTAAATTTGAAGCCATCGTGGTGTATCCCCCTCGGAGGGGTAGATGTTACCCTTAAAATCTTAAATAGTAAGGGAGAGGTCACAGCAGGTCCTTTTAATGTCATAATTTATTATTTATTTTTTATTTTTTGAGTATTAATTTCAAAGAAAACCCATTGTAAATATGAAAGTAATTAAAACTTTTTTAGGCGGTTACCTTGAGTGGGGTAAAGAATTGGAAAGGATGTCAACGAAGTGACTACCTACGGACCCCTAATCATTCTACTAAATAAGGAGTCAACACAATAAGGGTTTTTTAAATAATAACCTAAAAATCATAAATATCGGGGCCGGTAAGTTGTAATTATATTAATTTTTGGAACGTCATTTTTTGGCAGCTACTATAAAAAAAAAATTATGGTTCTATTGGATAGAGACTTAAAGGACCTTTAAAATGATGCGCCAGGTGACTATAATAAACCAGTGTCCTACAGAGCCTCAAGTCGTTTACTTGGCCTAACCTCAATCGGACATTCTACATCACATGGCGCAGTCGGTAGGATGTCGGGTTGAGAGGTTGTTGCAAGTAAAGGATTTGAGGTTATGTTGGACCCTGGTTTATAGAATACATTTGTAGTCCTAACATGTGGTGACGTATGTTGGCATACGATTTTTAATAAAAAGCTTTTCATCAGAAACAATTCCACAACGCCATCATTTTATCCAAATCACAAAAACATTGTGGCTATGTGAGTGTGCAAAAGTTATTTATATGCGCCCATTAAAACTCGCGTCGTTTTTCTGTCAAACGTTTTAAATATTATTTTATACTATTTATTTTAAAAGAATACCTTAGCTAAAATGGATTCCGTATCATCGTATCCGATCCACTGGTCTCCATTATATTTGTAGGGATTCTTTTGTTCATCATCCCATACTCGAGTCCAGCTATCATATGTTGAGCAAATCTGCAAAAAAATCGCAATGTTATAGAATAAAGCCTCATATTTCATATTTTGTTCTACTCCTATATTAGTAAATATTGTTTTTCTACTACTGTATAAATAAATCAACTTTCGGGCCGTAGCAACACGAAAGAAAACGAAAGTAAATGTTACAGTTACCTGAATATTATCCGTTGCTAGCTACGAAAGTAGGTTGCTAGCTACGAAAGTAATACTTTCGGTGCCAGGACAAAAAAACAAGAATAAAATTTTTTATTGTATTTATGCAAGCGAATTAAAAAAAAATCTTACTTAATAATAAAAAGTTTATATTTATTGAAAAAACAAGTGGTATAATAACAATAATATAAAACTTAAATAACACTAATTTTTATTTATTGTCATTAAGGTTAATAGTGAAATTTGAACAGTTAGAAATATTAATTGATGGAATATTATTCAATTCAATACCTTCGCCGCTTCATATTAGAGACTCGTTATTATCCTGGACTTGGACCATACAACTATTTGTCACTCTCGCGTCGTTAGATGGAATAAAAGTAGGAGATCGATTTAAGATCTTTTTGGAAATTTCGATTTTATTTGTATACGAATCACCAATATATCCCTCCGCAACGGACGAAGATCTCCAACCGCCATGTCTTTTTAAATCCAAAATATCGATACCTGGAGCATTTGCAAGAAAGGTAGTTGATGTTCTTCTAAACGAGTGACCAGTGTATTTATTTATATCTTGAAGTTTCAAAAATTTGGCAATTTCTTTGGGAACATTTATTTTGAAATAGTGTGTTTTCCAATCACCTGATTCACACACCTACCTCGTTCATAGCGATATAACAAGCGTTCGTCTTGTGCATTATTTGGCCTAAGTTTAATATAATCTTGAAGTAACCTCATAAAAGAAACTGGACCTCCATCATCGGCTATCACAAAACTTCTTTGAACCTTGTTTTTGCTCTGGAGGATTTTAACAATAGCTACATCATCCTTGATTTCGATGTCGTTCAATTTCATTTTATAGATCTCATCTGTCCGGCATGCTCCAGCTATCCCCATTACTGCTATCACTTTCATAGATAAATAGCTATGATTAGGAGCGTCAAGTAAAAACTTTATTATTTTTTCTTTTGTGAAAATTTTAGACTTTTTAGTTTCGTAACCATCATTTTTTCGTTTAATAAATGCAATAAGTTTCTTAAACTGCAAAATATCTATATTTTTGTTCACAGAAATAGTGAATTTAAGCATGGAATATTGTGACCATAAGGACGGAGGTGATAGGGCTTCAGATTTCTCTTGGAAGTACGCTAGCATTACATTTTCGTCAATTTGTGAAAGGTTTTTCTCCACGAACCATTCTAGAAACAGGTTGTACGTTTGACAGTACCTATCTTTCGACTTTACGGGTAAGAGTGAGGCACCAACGAATACTTATAAACAGGAAGAAGACAAAGTGAGGCACATGCCAACTCGGCCGCCTTCTGTATAGCTTCGTTTTGGTCTTGAAACAACATTTTCGACAATCGAAATTAAAAAATTCGAACTGACAGACTTTGACAGTACTCAAATAACTAGTTGTCATGTCATGGACTATTTTACAGGTGTATTTTATTATAATTTGAATAAAATCAAAGTTCATTACTTAATAATATAATTGATCAAAGAACAGTAGTAGAAAAAGTTTAATACATTACACGCTGCAAAAGCCCTTTCAGGTGCTCGGAGTTTTTTAAATAGCCTCGGCTTAAACTTTCGCAGCTTGTAATGTAAATAACTATTTACGTACAGTTCACTGTATAAGTAAATCGATTCTCACTCACAACTGTGCGTAATGCTGCCTAGTATAACAATCAAGTTAGCGTTGAACCCTCAAATCGTGACATTTATGTATCTTGCATTTTGAATATTTGACAGCGACATTGTCATTATTTCAGTATTGAAGTTCAAATCGATACTTTATCAATAAAATTATAAACCGATCCTTAACTTATTAGTATTATTTGTGTATGTCTAATAACAAACTCCGATATTGAAATAAGTGCAACGCCAACGGAAATTATTCTTCAGGCTGCTTCTGCTGTAAAGAATATTCTGCCGCAAAAATCAAAGGATAGATATTCTCGAGAACGTATATCAAAAATGTACTGATAACCATGTGAGTACCGACTTATTAGCATACAGGGTGTTATGGAATGACTTACTATATTTAAATGGGTGACTCCTTGAGTGTCCTAGAGAAAGTCTACATACTTCTTTTTATCGAATATCTAAATACTAAGGTAAAAAACCCTTTTTACCCACATACTGTCGCGCCGTTCCAACTAGTTTCAGTTAGCAACAATGTGGGTCACTAGAGTATATTAACAGCGTTGTCAGATCACACCGCATGTTTCGCCCTTGCTTGGATACCTGCCGCGCGCGACTGTCGTTGTTTCAGTATGTTTCGAGACTCGGGCGTGGAATGATGCTGTCGAGGGTTCCACATGCTTGATGTATACGAATTTTAAACGTTTTGTTAGTTAGCGAACAAAACCGATTTTGGTTCTATTGTGAAATAATTCATAATAAGAAATATTGTGATGTGATTTCCAATTTGTGTGATATTATCTATTGTTGGTTCTGTTGCAACACATACTTTTTGTGTTTTATTTTCTTATAAGATCGAAGGTAATAAATTGTAGTATTTTTTTCTAAAAAGTTTGAAAAAGAAGTGATAACGCGGGTCAAACACGTGCGTTTACAATCCTGTGTTGCAATATATGACAACACCGCCTCCATAAACTATTGATTGCGAACGTCCTCAGTAGCGGCCACGTAAATTTTCAGATTTCATATAAAGTGTATATTTCGTACAATAATTCAAAGCGCCATTATTTTTCTTCAATTTATTTGCATCTCAGGATTTGCCGGTTTAAATATAATAAGTCATTTCCATAACACCCTGTATTTCGATAATTTAACATAAAAGTAAATATGAAGTCGTTGAAAAATATAGTACACAACTCGAGTAGAAAGTCTATAAACGTAAGATTCGAATTCGTGTGTAATAGGCATATTATCACTCTTGTTATGTAATGAACTATGATACACACATCCTTTAAAATCGTACGCCATAAAACAGATCCTATGTTGACGGCGGAAATCAATTACGATGACTACTGACTTTCAATGACTTCGGTAAATAACCAAGAGGCTCAGAATACGAATCCGTCATCTTCCTTGTAATCGATAGAACACCAATAATGAATAGGGCTACTTACAGTAGAATATGGCGCTTCTCCTCCATCTTTTCCCGCGCCATCAATATCGGCATGAATGCCGTGTTTGCTGGTGCTCTTTAAAGTAAAAGATCTTCCGTAAAAAGCAGTTCCTATGGCGAGTTTCGATTTCGGAATACCGGCGTTCACCCAGTTATTCGCAGCAGCTAAAATAATTATTTAAATTAAATTATATATTGATGATACTGGTGATACACGTCCAGTGCCAGTTGTACAGAATAATGTATGGAATACCTGCTAGATTAAGGTTTTCTTGTTCCCAATCCGATTCCGCGCTAGATGCGTATAAAGGTGAATTTTGTCCTGTGTAATCACTCCATTCGCCGTAGAAATCATAAGTCATCACATTTATTATATCCAGATACCTAAAAAGAAGTCCTGTTAAATCTGAAGAAATTTTCATATACTTAAAAATAAGTTAGGAACAAGCAAATTGATTTCAGATGGTCTTCCCAGTCAGTGGCTCAGTCAAGGGTTGGGGGGGGAGGTGTTCCCCCTCACTTTAGTTGTATTTGTTTGTCATAGACATTTTAAAGTAAATGTAACATTTAACTATATCGGGTGATGCAACGTTGAGTTGAACATAGGAAGTACCATGTAATTTTTGGGGTGGCCGAATATTGGCTCCCTTGACATAGTTGTACGTATCCATAGTTATAGGTCGGTGGGCCTAGTCAGCTTCGAGTGTATTTCGAAGCTCATAAATAGCAGCCTTAAGAACAGTATATTGTACATTTGTGACTTTCTTACTTGTTCATGTTGGCGAAATCGTAACCATGGTCAGTAGCTTCTGAAGATACTGCAGCGGTAAGAAGGTGTCCATCGGGATTTAGGGCTTCGTGCAGTTCTTTTAATAATGATATGTAGTGAGCCTACAAATATTAATTAAAAAGTATCAAGAGAAAGTAATAATCTAAAAATAAGCATAATAATCCGTTGTTTTTTATTTCCCAGTCACAAATCGGATCAGTAGAAAACACAGACCTATACTTAAATTTTATTAGTGAAAAAATGGGTTGGTGCGCACGGATTACCGGTCATATTTTTAAAGGGGTTGCTCGTCGGTTGTCTTGCGCACAATATTGTCGCCGTCATATAGGCAACCCCGTCGTATTGGTGCCGGTTTGGTTGCCAACCAACGACGTGAACCACGTCCAGAACCGAAATCAGTGGTAGGAATGTAACGATATTAAAAATCTATCGATACGTGAACAATAGATATCAAAATTAATTATAAAAGTGACTTTTCAGTGATGGTCACAAGACCTTCTTTTATGAGAGAAAATAGATTGTTTATTTCCCAGTAAAGAAGGCCTTGATGTGCCAAAATATTGCCGTGTAATCATTTTCATTAAGGGCGAAGTACGGTCCTGTTCGCCGGTTATGGTAAATAGTTTATCAGTTGGCATTGCGCATAACATCTGACGATCAGCTTTGTTCGGGTTTGTTTTAGAGGCCATAAATTTGCCACTTTTGCTTTTAGAGTTTCGCTATCCATAGATATAGGTCCGTGGTGGAAGATCGACTACAAAATGGCTCCGCCATTATTAAACTTTGAACAAGAATCTGTTAAAATGTTTAAGTAATAAAATAAACGAATGCTTTCGATTTCTTTACCTTATCTGCCGTTTCCGGATACTCCCAGTCGATGTCAATTCCGTCAAAACCATAAGTTGAAATATATTGTTTAGCACTATTCACGAATGCTGTTCTTTTCGTTGCAGAAGAACCAATCGCTAGAGAGAGGATAGCAAGATTCACAAGAAATTTTTTCCTTATCTCTATGATAATTGCATCATTTTGAGGATATTTATTCTATAGTAGAAAGCAGTGAGGGGGATCGCTCTTGCAGAGTTGGATAGAGAATTTTGTCGATTTTGATATGTACCTAATTTCTCATTAAAAAAGCCTATGTTTCTGTGGGGTGTTGTAGGAAGCATTGCAAATTTCAGAAATATTTTATGTGTTACAAAATTTGGTAATATGATTTCTGACTAGGGTGTTTTTTGGAAGGTCTAGGTTCCAATACTGAGTTTCGAATAAAATTCTGCCTTTGGATAAATACAGAGGTTTATTGATAAAAACAATAATTACCTACCTTTGAATAGATCAGCATCGGCATCGCCTCCGACACTTAAAAGAACTTTTAGATTCGTATTCTTCTTTTTCATAGCTACCGTTTTTTTATAAAGTCCTAAAAAATAATGGTTAGATACAATAATCTTCAGTAACATAACTTGAATCGAGGAGTCTTAAATTATTGTTAGCTCAACGAGATTTAAAACGATCTAGTACGGCGTTTCTCAAACTGGGGTCCATGGACCCCTTGAGGGTCCGCGAGCAGTTACTCAGGGGTCCGCGAACTACTATATAAGTGACAAGCGACACAAAACGCGTGCATAAAAGGGGCCTAAGAATATTTGCTGCAGCAAGTGATATATTATTCAGCTTATTGCTTATTAATGCTTTTGTATTTGTTGAAAATAATAACATTCGAATAAGAATTATTTTTAACTAAAGGTAATTAATTAGGCATGTCATCCTGTCCTAGAATTAATTCTGCACTAAGTTCTGTACTAAGTAGGGGCGCACGCTAGCGGTTGGGGGCCGACAACAAAATTCTAAAATCAAAAGAGGGTCTGTTTCGTGCGGTTTGATGAATATAAAATCTTTGCGTCAAGTATTTTTTTAAATATTTAGGTACGTGGGGCTTTGTAGTTGAATTCCTTGCTTGTTAGTGTTTGGTAAATCGTGCTTCAGAAAGTGTTAGTAAAATATTTATGAACCCTGTATCATGTGTTCAATATTAATGAAAGAAAAAATACATTTAAATTCCCAAAATCAGTTTTTTTTAAATAGGTAACTCAAAATTTAAAAATCTTACCAAAACATTTTGTATGGCATATTACTCGTGCGTTGATTTAATCGATGTTGTTTCTGTTACCATTAACAAGATCCCTATACAGCCCCTCCTTATTTTGAGCAAGCACCCTGTATTTACCTTGAGTAACATCCAAATCGTGGTCTTCGACTTTTATGGAACCGTTGCTGTACATGGTGGCAAAAGCATAGTTGACATGAGTACAAAGGTTAGCATCAAAATCATCTGGATTCACACCATCGTAAGATGCCCAACTTTCATAATAACATATAACATCAACTAAAAACATATGTTGTTGCACAAACTTTGTGTCTTCCAAGAAAAGGCGGATAAAATTACGAAAAGTAATACACTTCCGTGTTAGTCAAACCGGTATATACAACGTGTCCAAGATAAGGAGGACCAGTACAGGGATCTCGGAAACCGTAAGAGATATGAAGTCGGTTAAATGTAGGTAAAGTTGCACATTTACGTGCCTAATAATAGGCCGTTTAGAAAGTTTTAAAATTCCGAGTAGTTCCGGTAAATTAAAGTAAGTTAAAGTAAATTGCACTTTTACATTTGCCACTTTTTCCGCTCTATCTAACAGCGTTAATTGTTTTGTAATCCGACGAGTCGTCTTCGAAGGGCCATTATCAACTTTCTTTTTTTAAATATGGTCCTGTTTTTCTGATATTGGAATTTGAGAGCTTTTCTTTTCTTCCGAATGCAAGATGTATGACACATTGTGGTTTAATGACGTTTCGAGGGTTTTTTGAACAACGTCAGGAAATTTTTTGATACTGTCCTGTATTTCTCCTAATTTTATAAATACTATGTCATAAGTAAGATTTAAATTTTTACTTATGTTGGACTAGTTCAATAAATAACAAATAATTTAATAATAAACCGCAAATAAATGAACAAAAATCATTCCAAAACAGTAATAAAACGAACAACGGAAAAAGTAAGGAACTACATAATCTGGTGTTCAAAATGAATCCGTTATTCTCTAAGCACAAATAACATCTCCTAACTGCCACATAACAGTTTTTTTTAGATAAAATAAAACACGATATAATATCAAACTTTTCAGCATTTGTAAAATTATGTTCCATATTTTCTGGAAAATAGAAAACCTCTTAAAACGCTTTTAAACGATCACAATGGGAATGTCAAGTGAATCAAATCACGCATCACCATCTTAATTTTTTTGTTTCAAACGCCTACTCTTCTTTTAAATCCCGAATAAACAGAAGTTTGAAATAATGTTTCTGTACTTTGTTCACTTATTTGTGGTTTATTATTAAATTATTTATTATTTATTGAACTAGTCCAACATAAGTAAAAATTTAGAGCTTACTTATGATATATTATTTATAAAATTAGGAGAAATACAGGACCGTATCCCAAAATTTCCTGATGTTGTTCAAAAAACCCTCGAAACGTCATTAAACCACATACACATCGTTGCATTCGGAAGAAAAAAGCTCTCAAATTCCAATATCAAAAAAAAAACAGAAAAGAAAGTTAATATGGCCCTTCGAAGATGACTCGTCGGATTACAAAACAATTAACGCTGTTAGATAGAGCGGAGAAAGTGGCAATGCAAAAGTGCAATTTACTTTAGAATTCGATCTAAAAAAAATCCAGGAAAACAATAAAACGATTTTTCAGAATTTCGGTTTTTTCCGGATATCTTCGGAATTACTCGGAAACTATCTAAACGGCATATTATTAGGCAAGTAAATGCGCAACTTTACCTCCACTGAACCGACTTCGTATCTCTTACGGTTTCCGAGATCTCTGTACTGGCCCTCCTTATCTTGGACACGTTGTATATGTTATTTTTCGTGTTCCTTTGTTTGGGTGGGGGAGGGGTCATGAGCCCTACGAGCATCCCCTCCCCCCCGGGTCCGCGCTTGCTTCCCACATTTCTTTCTCTGTTCATGCTAATTCTGTAAATATTATTACATATATTTAATTATAAAAAATAGTATTTTGTTTCAATAACCAATAACAACATGTCCTGGAAACCGGGAGCAATGTCTCATTGGTGAAACAAACATTTCATATCCAAAAAATCGCAATAGTATTTTTCTAGATGAAACGTGGGTTATTCTAAAGGTAACGAAAGATTTTCTTGGCATTGCAATTGGTTACCTTTGCCAAGAAATATTTTTCAAATACAAGCACTATAGGAAAAATCCTTTAAGGCACTCTGGGAGTGGTGCGTGTGCGCAGAAAGCGATTCACGTTGGTTTTGAATCGTTGGAGGTTATATTCGTTGGGAAAACGCCCTCGGGAAAGTCGTTCTATAAGGATGAAGTAATCCAGATGAAAGAATTCTTATAAATAATGAAGTTCGAGGAGTATTAAGCTTAACTACATATGGATGGGCGCCAGTGGTTCGTCGTATTTCTGCTATTCGCCGCTATGGGCTGAATTAAGAGGGCAAGGTCAGCCGAGCACTTTCCATGGAAATATCTGTAAGTGAGAGTCAAATCCCCAACCTGTCTTCGATGTTCTAGGCTGTCGAGGTTCTTCGTCAGGTCGTGGTCTCCGATCAGAAGAAGGGATCTTCTTTCGAAAGAAGCTAGTAGTCGAAGAGTGTGTTTGGGTGCAGAGCTCCAGACATAAGAGCAGTACTCTAGTGATGGTCGAATCTAGGCTTCGTATAGTATCAAAGGGTGTTGAGGTGTGTACAACTTTTTGGTTCGGAAGAGTACAACAAGTTTCTGAGAAGCTATCTTGGCGATTGCCACAACGTCTTTATGCCAAGACATATTTCCTGCGTTAAATTCGACTTGGTTACTGTCTCTCCAAGCCAAAATTTCTTCCAGGTCTTTGTTGAGGCGTGATACTTCATGCGATCGTTAATACAGAGTAAGAAGAGGGTGGGAGATAATATGAAGCCTTGAGGTATTGATGGTGAAGATGTCTGACAGAAATCCGTCAATCGCCACTTGCTAGACAACCATGGACAGCATAGTATTTTAAACTATAAACCATATTTGATTTTGAATTAATATGATTAAATAAAATTGAAAATACATACAATGTATGAACTACCATTTTAAAATTTAATTTTAACTTTAGTACAATAAAGAAGTTTTTTTATATCCATTATGGCCATAATGTTAATAACGTCCATTAGCTGCGGACTTGATTTCGTTTCATTTGATCTACATAATCTCAATTTCAATGTTAATTGTTCCTCTGTTGTTCCTCTCAAATATTGTGTCTGGTCTAAATTGAATGTTAATATTTATTGGTACTTTTTTTAAAAATTAATATTGTCCAATATGATAATAATGATTAAAATTTATTAATAAGAATTAAAAAATGGAACTTACTTCGAACCCATTTTTCGTTAATGTTTATTAATAGAAAAACCTAAGTTATTTCAACAAGCCTACAACTAGAACAAGACAAACCTGAATTCACTCCACAAATTGTTAAGAAGACAACTACAATGAACAAAGACGTAGCAACCATTTTGTTGCAGATAGGACATCTGATTTACTATAGGGATATTTTTTTATAAAATTCTACCTAAATATATATTTCAGAAGCATAGTGCAATCGTACTTTTTGGAAAAACAACAATAGTACCTTTTGTAAGAGTAAATAAACAGTACCTACCTAATGGACTCCAATGGCGTAGTTAAAAAAATTCTCTTTGTCTGAAAAGAATACAACCATTATAAGATATTTATGTTATGTTATGTTACGTTTAGGGCATATGCAAGTTTTTTTTTCTGAAAATGGACCCAAAAATAACCTCCTTATAATCAATCAATCAATCAATCAATCAATCTCTTTATTAGTTCTAATAAAAATACAACAAAGCATAGAACATGTCATATATTAGAATATTATTATTAAGAAACTCCCTGTATATTGTACTTGTTATTTAAAAAAGGACTTCTATATAATTTTATAATTTAGCTTTAATTGGGAACTTTTACAGCATTATTTGTTTTGTTTTTTATGGTCAAACAAGCACTATAGGAAAAATCCTTTAGGAGTTTTGAATCGTTGGAGGTTATATCCGTTGGGAAAAACGACCTCGGGAAAGTCGTTCCATAAGGATGAAGTCCTCCAGATGAAATAATTCTTAAATAATGAAATTCGAGGAGTACTAAGCTTAACCACATATGGATGAGCGACAGTGGTTCGTCGTGTATTTCTGATATTCGACGCTCTGGGCTTAATTAAGAGGGCAAGGTCAGCCGAGCACTTTCCATGAAAATATCTGTAAAAGAAAATCAAATCCCCAACATGTCTTCGATGTCCTAGGCTGTCGAGGTTCTTCGTCAGCTCATGGTCTCCAATCAGACGAATAGCCCTCCTTTTGATGGAATCCAGTAGCCGAAGAGTATGTTTGTGTGCAGAGCTCCAGACATGAGAGCAGTACTCTAGTGATGGTCGAACCTGGGGTTTGTATAGTGTCAAAAGTTGTTGAGGTGTGTATAACTTTCTGGTTCGGAAGAGTACACCAAGTTTCTGAGAAGCTATCTTGGCGATTGCCACAATATATTTCCTCCCGGATTGACGCCCAGCAAATTAATAGATGAAGCCAGTGGGATTGCGTGTCCGTCCATGACTATATCCGGTTCTGTTAGAACATTATAAATTTTATTTTTGTGTACAATGGGCCAACTCTGATAGAACCAGGCATGGATAGGCTCCTGAAAAAACCAAAGATTCTCGCTTTTTTAAATCTTCATCCCCCGCCTTACCCCGTTTTTGTAAATAACTAATAAAACTTTGTGTAAATATTTTTTCCACATGGCAACTTGGTTTAAAATTAGAACTAATGATTCCTAGGTGATTGAAATTTAAAGTGTTTGTTGCTGATAGCGCTATTATGAAAGATAATTAATACAATTACAAACGAGACGATAAAAGTAATTATATTTGTAAATATATTATGACATTACTTTATAGGAAGCAAATTCCAAAAATATGCTATGTCCATTTGTTATGTCAGTTAGACCGACATGAGATCAATATTTATTTTATCATATTCTTACTTTTTATACTTCACTTACTATAGGCTTTTTATTTAGCATATATTTTCCAAACTCTATTCCTTTTCATAGAGCAATGGGAACTGTTCCTATGTTGGTACCCCAACGGAACACTAATTTATTATGATTTAATAGAGGAACTGGTCCGAATATGGGCTATGCACTTAATATGGGTCCCCTGTCCATCTAAAAATCAAGTAATTCTATCTGCCAGGTGAAGAGTAAACTTACACTTACACATTGTCGATACCTATTTTTACCGACTTCCGGCTTGATCTCACATGTTGTTATTAAACGGTTGTGACTGATATGTTTCGCTGTTTCCCATAACTTTTTTAGTAAGTTTAATTAGCGTAATTTTCATATTTCTTTATATTATTTTGTGCTTGCTAATGCTGTATGCGATAGAGGGAAAGTTTACCATTGCATTTCAGTATTCAATCTAATTCTAAAAATTACAAGTTTTTCCTAACCAATAATTTTATAGTGAGTTGTACTGCGTGCAATATGGGTCCCTTGAGTTTATTGAATATGGGCTGGGGCCCATATTCGGACCAAACTGTTATGACCTTATGTCAAACCGAAAATTACCACGTGGTGCCCCTGTTCGAAAGGTAAACACAGCAACATATGGCAGTGAATCTTGAACAGTGTTGTCATATCTTCAGGGTAAACTCTTTAGAAAAACAATAACCGTTTGACAGATTTCAAGTTGTTTATTTTTCAGGGTACATTGTTATAAACTTTCACGTTCAGTTCGCTGGGAAACAATCTCTGATTTATAAACTTGAACTGACTCGAACGAACCGCCTCGGAGTTTATAAATGGTCAGGTATGTTCTCATTTGTTCAATTCGAACGACACCTGTCAGATCTGGACAACTTAATTTATAAATGTCACTTAACCTTAAAAAAAAATGCAATTTTATTTACCTTTTCGGACTTATTTAAAACCAACTTAATTCATAAAAAACACATTAGTTTTCGCGTCACAACACATCTAAGTACCGTTCAATCTGAATTAGTATTTTAAAGTGCTACTGTGTAGACAAGAATACACCCTTATTGTCTGGGAAATAATCTATTTAACATCTAAAAATTTTAAAAATAAATAACACGTTGGTTCTCTCGATCGATATCGGCCGGCTTCTTTAAACAGCTGATTGTAGACAATCGGGCTAATATTTAAAAATACAGCGTTGCCACTTTCGATGTTTTATAAGCGACTATCATAAATTGCCGAATTTCCTTCTATAATATTACTTTCCTGTATAATTATAGTCTCGGAAATGGCAACTGCGCTGGCTCTAGAGAGCGGAGATTTCTCGGAAAGAAAGTTCGACGACTGGTCCGAAGACGGACTAACATAATTGTTTCATTTTAATTTTAGTAAAGGGTTAATGGCCCATAGAAATTAGCGTTTTTATTATTTCTATTGCGAGATGATTAAGTGCTCTTGTTCTATGTGTGTTATTGTAAAGTGTAATTATGCGTTAGTGTTGGGGTTTAGTGATAAGCTTATTATGCACTCCCATACTATCATCAGGACACGTGATGAGCATAAAGTTTTTCCCATATAAAAAAGAACTGAAAGTGTCTGTGCCCTGGATTCCTTAATCGCGTCCTGGATTTACTTTTTAAGTAAGCTAAATATTTATTTTTATAAGAAACTAAAGTTTTACACTTTTAAACATTTTGGCAACATTGTTCCTGAACATTTGTTTATTATCCAGCTGGGCAATGTAATATGTTCATATATGAATGTGCCGAGGAGTTGTGTGTGGGTTTAGTGGTGAATTATCCCACTTTTTAAACGTTCGATTTAAAAAAAAATATGTAGCGCTTCTCTAGGACACCCCAGGAGTTACCCATTTAAATATAATACGTCATTTCCATAAGACCCTGTATTTTTATGCTTCTCTAAGCACTTTTTTCAAGTTTTTTGCGCTTTTTTATTCGGTCTCTAATTATAACAGGTCACAGACCTTCGTGGTGCATCGTGTAGTTGTGTAGGTCGGGCTGTGCCCCTTCTCCAATTTTATTTAAATGGCCTTATGAAATGTTACTTTAGCATAATATTAAGTTGTCGCGTACCCATTATAATCCATCGCTTAATAATATTTTACAACAATAAAATCGAGTTTGAACTTTAAAAGTACCACTAGAGAAACATTTTTTTAAGAATTTAAAAATCGTTTTTATGACGATTTCGTGATTTCTGATAACACAGAGTGGCTGCTTATGTAAATATTATCCAAATTTAGTTATGTGCTTTTCTATACCTAAAATTGACTTAGTTATAAAATAACTGAATAGATACAATAAATATATTTTAAAAATTCAGATCAAAAAGTAGTGTCAGTGTTGAAGAAAATGAGCAAATATTTAATTTTTCTGTTTTTAATTGGTGTAATTTGCTGTGCAGTGCAAGCAAGTAAGTAAATCGGAATAGGTATCACATTTTTTTAAATTGTCTGTATGTAGTATAATTTACACCGCATATTTTTTTGGTTATTATTTTATGAATATCAACAAGGAAAAATTACCGCAATCTATGAACAGCTGATACAACTAGAGAAATGTGAAACCAGGAAAATGAATAAAAGTGTAAATAAATCGCCTAGGAAACCAATATCACCCAATGGCGTGTTATATTTTTGAAAAGAGAATTTAAAATGCTATGTTTTTAGATTAAAATATATGAGGTATTCCATTTAAGAAAATGAGGTTAGGTCCGAAAACTTTTTTACCTGACCCCGTATACTTATTCTGAAAACGACAGATTATTCAACAATCATTATATAGAAACTTCTGTATGAAACATTTTTCTGTATCTCTTCTAACTAAGAATTTATAGGGTAATTTTGAAATTGTCAATTTTTTGATTTTCCCCCGTATCTCTTAAGCGGTCGAAAATTTTCAACATTTTTTACCATTTTAAACCAAAAAGAGCACATGACACCTACATTCATTTTTTGATAGCACTAACAGTTACGGAGATACCCTATAAAAGTGTCGAAAATGGGACACCCTGTATTTTTCTTCTTCAGGAAAATTAAATATTTCTTGTTTAACATTTTTAATATAAATATTTTAAGGCTGTTCTTTCTTTATAAAGCTTATAGAATATTCTTACAGCACATGAGCTTCAAACTGTATAAACTTTGCTACTCTAACTGAGTCTGCCTACCTCTACTACTCTACCAAATAAAAACTAGATCCCCGATTTCCTGCATAAAAGTTGTGTAACAGCATTTAAGAAACATCAACAACCCACCCATACAACAGAAAAAAGCAAATAAATGAACGAAAACTTCTACAAAACAGGTTTTAACAGAAGAGTATAGTTCCTGACTTCTGGGTAAACATAGTCACATATGGGGAAATACCTCGCCAGAATATTTAACACGAACGAACAAACATTCTACAAGAATATCAATGTTTGTTTGCGTCGCGCGCGGTACGACTTTAATTATTATTATTTCTGTATTGTTAACAAATGTTCTAAATCTGGTTAGTTAATGGTATTAATGAATTTGTGGTTACATGAATGAATTGTAAATTAGTAAAAGAAGGAAAGTTACAATTTCTTCAAAAATGAACAAAATTCAAAGTAAGTTTTAATTAAATGTTTTTATCTACGATTTGTATATAATGTAAGTATTATACTTCTGGTTTTTGCGGTATAATGCCATATATTAATCCCTTAGGGAATAATGACCTTTTATTCTCTCTGCACTCCAATCACAAAATTACCAAGGAAACAAAAATATCAAGGAAAAAAAGCTGATGTACTACGGTGTACTGCGTACACTGACAAAAATACATTTACCAATGTTGTGGGTTACAGAATTGGAGCTACCTCCACCCACCTCTCTATATTGTTCTAACTGAACCTACGAATTAAGTAAAAACGCTACAATAACTCAGGTTCTTTTAGTTCGCCTCAACCCAGAAAGAGATTTTTTATCAACATTTGAAACATATTTGGGGTCACCACAATTCCTCATCTTGTAACTATTTTATGAGTTACCTGAACTCTCTGGGTTGGGAAAACTTGCTAATTGATTATAAAGTGTCGTTTTAACCCGGACGTGCATTATTTTAACTCATTACCATGTGTAAATTATTTTGAGTTGGAATAATTCAGGAAACGTGCTCCAAAAGCCCATATGGAGGGTACATCGCAAGATCGTAAGGTCACGGAAAGTTCCGAATTCGTGCTCGTGCAGGTTTGGCGCTGTTCATTCCATTGTTATTCGTCAATTCTCCTTCGATCGCGCGTATAGACACCTGTTGGGCGTTGCGCCATTTGCGGGATTTTTCATCTTTGTTCCCTGTGCGTGAAAATTTGTGTTTTGTATAATTTTGATCAGTTGGCGTTAAATGGAGGGACAGGAGGGAGATGCATACAAATTGTTATTATTGGAATGGAGCCTTATTATTTATAAGCAATCGTCATCACTTCGTCCGCATGGGTTCTTAGCCGCGGTATGCTCTCCTTAATATAATTCATTTGATTATTTTTTTTTTAAATATACAACAAAAATGTCATATCTTGAAAAAACAAAAGGCAATTGAAGTCCACAATATGCAGGCGTTAAATCAAAGAAATATTTTGAGTTCCGATAGTCCCCAATTTAGGTACTGGTAGTACAAGATTTGGACTCTGGTAGCCCAAAGAGTGAGTTATTTCAGCCACCATCGTAAGCTAGAACAACTTAAATGTCAAGTTTTGATAGCTCGAATCATGAATTAATCTAGCCCGACTAGTAACTCATCACAATTCACATACTGGTAGCTATGGTAGCCTATCAATAATTTAGGACGGTGGGGCGTGAGCTATTCCAACGCATTCTGTGCTACCATAACTTATGAACAATGAGTTGATGCAATTTCTTCGATTTGGTTGCCGTAATTCAGAGGTCTGGGCTGTCCCCTATTAGCAACACGCTTCGGTCTAGGACAACTCATATTTGAGTTATATCAACTCGAGATTTCGCTCACTGTATGATTCCGTGCAATTATAATTGCCATTGCAGGCGCAAGAGAAAACATTGCCGACTCTAATACGGCTTTTACTGACTGCTCTGCAAACGAACCTAATTATCTGTTTACAAATTTGCAAATCGAGAGTTTAAAACTGTTATGAATCATAAATCTCTCCCTAATGAAAACTTATAAAGGAGCGCTGCTAATTGGGAATATCGTTTACACTCAACAATTTCCCTTATTTTTATTTTATTGTTGTTCTCTTTCTAGAATACGTTGGTGGATATTATTGGTCCGGAGCAAGCCGAGTAACCAAACCAGAAGATTTGAATGCCACTCTACTGACCCATTTATATTATGCCTTCCTGGAGGTAAACGACGATGGGTCGTTTACCATTCAACAAGAAGAAAAGGGTACCTAATTCATACCACATTTAATTTTATTTAAGTATTTTTGTTGCGCTTATGCACACCAACATGGTGACCGTCGAAATTATTTATTTTTTACTGTATTTTTGAATAATCCACTTAAAGTCCGTTTAGGGAAAGGATCGGGAAAAATGAATTCATTCTTATTGGAAAATTTTGTGTACACTTCTAGTTTTTTTTTTCGTTAAAATTGTATATACAGGGTGTTATGGAAATGACGTATTATATTTAAATGGGTGACTCCTTGGGTGTCCTAGAGAAAGTCTACATACTTTTATTTTTAATCGAATATCTAATTACTAAGGTATAACCCCTTTTTACCCACATACTGTCGCGCCGTTCCATCTGGATTCACTTAGCAACAATGTGGGTCACTAGAGTATACTAACCGTGTTGTCAGATCACACCGCGTGTCTCGCTCTTGCTTGGATACCGGCCGCGCGCCACTATCGTTGCTTCAGTATGTTTCGAGACTCGGGGGTGGAGTGACGCGGTCGAGGGTTCCACGTGCTTGACGTATACGAATTTTAAACGTTTTGTTAGTTGTAGCAGTACCTGATTTTTTTTCTGTTGTGAAATAATTTATAATATATAATGTGTTATTATCTACTTTTGATTCCGTTGCAAAACATACTTTTTGTGTTTATTTTTTATGGAATTTAATTATAAAACGGATTATTTAAAAATAAGATCGAAGGTAAGAGAGTATGTATCTGAAAATAGTTTTTTTTTGAGTTTAAAAAGGAAGTGATAACGCGTGTCAAGGACGTCTTGTTATCAAAAACTGAACACGTGTCCTGTGTTGCAATATGACAAAAACACAACAGTTTATAATGCGCTAACCTCTTTTGAACCTCGAGACTGCCTCAATAAACTATTGATTGCGAAGGTCCTCAGGAGCAACCACGTAAATTTTGAGATTTCATATAAAGTGTATATTTCGCTTAATAATTCAAAGCGCCATTATGGTTATTTTTCTTCAATTTATTTTCATCTCAGGATTTTCCGGTTTAAATATAATAAGTCATTTCTATAACTCCCTGTAGACTACGCCAATTAATTATCGAATATTCAAAAATTCACGGCCAAATTAATGAGATATTTAAATGAAACAATTTTTTTTAGTTATAAAAAATAGAGTTAAGAGTTAAGGGCAGAGCAGTTTACATACTGATACGTCTAATTACTATAAGGAAAGCTAAGGTAACAAAAAAATTACCATTTCTTCTAAACACGTTATATCGTCGTTTTGTCACTTTTGGTTGGCGAATGCTTTTTGCCATAATATAACATATTTAGAAGAAATGGTAATTTTTTGTTACCTATTTTTTGGGCCAGTGCTTAACTCAGATATACAGGGTGATTCACGACGAGCTTGCATTAGAACTTTATGGAGAACTACTGAATATATGTTTCTGAAACTTTGGGGATTTAGGTTTATGGATATGCCCTCTTTAACTAAGATATTCACATGTTTTTGTCATTTCCGGTTATACCGGAAGTAGCTGCCAACTTTCGCTTTTTAAATACAACATGGTAATTTTTATTACATTTCTCGATTAAGCGTTAAATACTAAGCACCTTCTATAGAACATGTTTTTATCAGACTCTGTTAGATTTTTAGATATCTGGACTTTTCGTAATTATTTGCCAAATGCATGACGATGAAATAATCCATATAATTTTTTTTCCTTAGCTCTTGGACTAAAAATTTCTTCTCGCCGAATAGCTAGAAGATCATCAAGTCTCAGAAACATTTCAAATTCGGCTGAAAATGTACAGGGTGGTCACAATTCAAGGTTCTTTGTGAAAGAATTCAACCATTAGAACTTTCTTATTTCAAATGGAACACCCTGTATATTTTTGTTTAATTTGATGGCAAATTAGTTGCTCTTTATAAAACAATTGTACTTTGCAATACGAACAAACCGCCAACGGCTTAAAAAAACGTTTTGGGGTAAAGATGTGTGGTTTTAAAACAGAATACAGAATTTAGTGTAATATCTCAAACTGATTTCGAGATTTTTGATAAAAACTAAAAAAGAAGAAACGTTGAGACCCAAGTATATCGGAAGCAAACCCGCGACCATATATTTTTTTTTTAGGTTTTGTTGAAGAATTATCCAAACTCAGAACAGTAAATCCAGATCTCAAATTATTATTTAGTTGTACGAATGTTAACGGCAGCTTCTCCAGAGTAGTGGCAGACCCGAATTTAAGAAAAAATTTCGTCCAAAATGCTTACGATTTAGTAAAAAAATATAATTATGATGGATTCGATCTTGATTGGGAATTTCCGGAGGACAAAGATAAGGTAAGTGTTTACCTAATCCTGGTTAAGGAAAACAATGGTTTTTGTATTAAAATTCCCCATGTATTATAAGCAGTTTTGATTATTTTTGGATCAATTTTTTTTTTTGGGCAACCGAGGAGAATCTGCTTACAGACACCTTACAGACGCGGCTGTAAGGTAGTGTCGGAATGGCAACTCTCGAAGGAGATATTGCCGACCGACTAAACTCCCCGTGTTAGTCAGGCTGGAGGCCTTTAACTTCTTTTCACTAACGTGTGTTATTATTGCATCATTTATGATTGCTTAGATTTTAGCTCTTAAGCTATACATTTATGTTTGTTCATTGCTTAGATTTTAGCTCTTAAGCTATACACTTATGTTTGGTGCCAGCTCTTGAATCTTTCCCATTCGAACGTAATCGAATGAGCAAAATTTAAGAGCTCCTAACGTATTGAGGTAGAGGGTAGTGGGGCTCTTTGTGTGTTTTCGGATTTTGAGTGTTATGCAAACAAGGTCTTAAGTGTTTGTATTTTTGAATCACTCGCTGTTGCGATTGATCCAGCCTTTAGGTAGTTTATATGTGGTGTTTGGCAGTGAGTGTATGAGCGATAAAAGTATCTTTCTATTGTTGGCTAGGTTAGCCTTAGTGTGGTATTTGTTTATGGTTTTGTCGAAAAACTCGAAAATTGTTTCATTTTCGAGATCTCTATGTATAATGTCGTTTCTTGTGTAGCGTGGCATGTTTACAATGATTTTTAATACCTTGTTTTGCATCACAAGACATATTTCCTCCCAGATTGACGCCCAGCAATGCGCTTATGTCGAACAGCACTGCTCTTGTATGTTTCCTTCTGTTGAATGCTTTAAGTATGTTAGAAGCCAACCTTGTCGCCTGTCCAGTGCATACAATTGCTCTAAAGCCGAATTGCTCCTCTGGTAAATAGTGATTAGTTTCGACAAAGGTTTTGTATCAAAGAATGCTGCAGATAAGCGACGAATTTTTGTACAATATTCTTTCGTCTTTGGTATTTTTTAACAACCAACGTGGTACGCCACTCACATTTTTGCATGTGATTATTTTTCCTGATTGACCTGGTCAATTCCACATGAAAACGCCCTCCTGCGTTTTTCTGGTCAGACGTTTAAAACAAATAAATCAAAGTCTCTTTAATTTTTTTAGGAAAATTTCGTTAGTCTTTTAAGTGAAATTTACACTGAATTTAAGAAGTATGACTTCTTGTTAACTGCTGCAGTAAGAGCTATTCCAATTTACAAGAACACTGGTTATATAGTTCCCGAAATGGCAAAGTAAGAATTTTTAAAATAACAAACATTTTTAGATAGATCAGAAGCGAGGTAACCGCTTTACCTCTTATTACTAGTCTCACATTTTTAAAAATATTTGCCTTAGTTTGCAAACCATTTAGAGTTCGAATGGTAATAAAAATCGAAAAAAAAAATTACAACTAAATACTTAATGACTATTTTTTATAGATATCTGGATATAATCAATATCATGACCTACGACTACTATGGTTCCTGGAGCAATACCACTGGCCAAAATTCTCCACTTTATCCATCTTCATTGGATAGTCCTTATGAAAAAAAGTACTTAAACATCGAGGCGTCCATTAACAACTGGGTAATGATATATTATTTACCGCGCAGTAATGACAATTATAATAATTCAAGAGAATCAGGTTTAATCATTCGAGCAAAATAATCATTGTCACGGCTAGAATAATTTTTCTACGATTACGTCATGTACAGTGTTATCAATTTAGTTTGTCCCATTTTTAAGAGCCTGTTTTTGTTCGTTCAAAAACGAGATGTAGCATTTTTAGTCAAGTTTTTATGAGTGTTGCCAAAAATGACAGTAGGTGTCATATGTCACACCGAAAAGCAATTATTATTTTTTTCTAAATGGGACACTCTATATTTCAGAAGCGCATTAGACGGCGCCTCTTCTCCCGATCTCAAAAATATAACACACATATGCATTCTATTCTTCAAGTGAGTAGTAGAAAAACAATTTTATTACTATTGGCATAACTAGAAAATAACAAAAGTTTGAAACATTAATTTAATAACTAGAATTATATAATAATTATTTCATAATCTATATTGTTCTACATGACCACCTCCATTTTCGATACATTTACGAAACACTTTTACAATGTGACTATTAATTTTTAATAAAACTTCTCTATTAGTTTGAATCTGAATGAGGGCGTTTTCAATTCTAATATACAGTTCATTCAACGAATAACCCGGTGTATATTTTAATATAACCCCAAAAGAAAAATCACAGGGTATTAGGTCTGAGCTTTTCGGCGGCCATTTTATAGTACCCGATTTTCCAATCCTTTGGACTTATTTTGCGTTTAAATATGCAGTTACTGGAGCTACACTATGTGGCGGCGCTCCATCTTGATACCATATTAAATTTCTTAAAGTTAAAATTGGTAAATTATCTAATAATATTTGGTTTTTACATATAAAATAACTTTTCTACAAAATTCGAAACAATTAATAATGCTGAGAATGACAGACTGAAATGTAAACAAAGATAAAATCCATAGCAACCAAAACAGTTGCATAGCTATCTCGATGCTTTTTAACAATAATATATTTTTACATATTTTTGTCAATGTTTGATGGAATGAAGAAAATAATGCATATGTGTGTTATATTTTTGAGATCGGAAGAAAAGGCGCCAACTAATGCGCTTCTCATATATAGAGTGCCCCATTTTAAAAAAAATAATAATTGCTTTTCGGTGTGACCTATGACACCTACTGTCATTTTTGACAACACTCATAAAAACTTGGCTTAAAATGCTACATCTCGTTTTTGAATGAACGCGCTAACTCAAAGTACAAAAAGTTACAAGCTCTTAAAAGTGGGACAAACTAAATTGATAACCCTGTACAAGGTACATACAAAAATCAATTAAAATTCCTAAGTGCATGATACGCATGCACGTTTACTATGCCACCAAAAAGAAAAGAAGATACTTTAATATACAGTATTTCCGGCGATGTGGTAGACAAGAGGACAAACGGCAATACTTTTTTTGCTTTAAATTTGTATTTCACTAAAAGTTTGGTAGGTGAATCGAACAAACCAGTACAATATTAAAATGATCATATATTTTATCATGTGTCATGTCACCTTTTCTTTATGGCTTTTACGGGTTTTATATTAACAGAACTGTACCTTTGATTTTGTATAAGTACCTTTAAGTATCATCTGTGATTAGATACCTTTGCTAAGAGTAATTTTCTTTCGTTGAGGTTGAAGCAGGTGCGCCGAAGAGTATTCTAGCAATGGGGCTTCCTTTTTACGGAAGAACGTTTACTTTAAAAGACCCCAGTAACCATGATGTTCATGCTCCCAGCAGTGGAGGGGGTAATCCCCAGTCGCCGACATATTATTTAGTAAGTAACAATATACTATCCCGTATGTTAGTTTTAATATATTTTAACATTCCAGATTTTAAGGGATTATCAAAACTATACCACTGAATGGAACGATGAACAGAAAGGTCCATATAAATATTCCGGATCAACTTGGTTGGGCTATGAAGATGAAATCTCACTGGGCATTAAAGTAAGACTAACTTTTTACTTTTTGTTGGTATGGAAAAAGCGTCACCAGGTTCTCTTAAAGAGTTTTATCATTTTTGACAATTGCTTTTTTTTTATTATTAGGTTAAATATGCCCTAGAAAACAATCTTGTTGGAGTATTTGTGTGGCAATTGGGAGGCGACGACATTTTGGGCGAATTTTGCGAGAAGAAACAATGCATATTACAAACCATTAATGACGCTATGCAATAAAATACCATATTTTTATATTTTTTTTTTCGATTTTTTCCACTTTGCTACAATTCTCGAGGTATGATTTAATGAGGGTTCGGCACCCCCGATCTTTAGTCGAAGATCCAACCAGTGCCGTATTACCGCAGCCCTTGTGTGTGTGTGTGTGTGGGGGGGGGGGGGGGGGGGGTGCAGTAGACGACTATTATTTTTACTTGTAACTATTAGGGTAACTTTTCTTTTTTGCTACCGCTGACGACTTTTTGGTCAATAATTTGGTGGGGCCCGGCCACTGGATCCAACCACTCGCTACGCTCGTTATCCAATTTCCCTTCTCACAAAGTAAAATGACACTTTTAATACGCGTAACAGAATATTTTATCTACAAACACCACTATTAAACCAGACACTAAAATGAACAAATATTTTCTTCTACCAAATTCAAAATTCACCTTAAAAAGTCAAAATCAAGTGACTAACACAACAACAACAACAAATTCGTCCTTCACCATTGGGATTTCGGGAACGGTAAGAGATATGAAGTCGGTTAAATTGGGAAAAAATTATGGGCCCAATAATGCCGCAAAGAAAGGAAAAAAAAATTACAGGGGCTTTCAAAATATTTGAAAAGATCTAAAATTTTGCGTTTTGGTTGTTATATTTTTCTTTGTTCGAAGAGATGTCCAAAAATAAATTTCACTTACTCATTGCTACTTTTTATTCTCCACAAGATGGCATCGTCAGATCTTTATTTCGACGTTTCGTCTTTGGGCCACCATCATCAAGCTTTTTAAATGCGTACCTAGATTTTTTGTTGAAATTATGATAGAGGAACTAAATCTACGTTCAGCGGTATACAACACTTACTGGTTTTCCGACGTTTTGTTCCTTAAATTGACCAGCTTCATTAAAATACCCCTAGTACGTTCCTGTAATCTACTGTTTTCAAAAATTCGGTTTAATTCGAAACTATAAAACTCAATGCCTTTTTTCAAAAGTCTTAGAATAGTGCTGCTGACTTTAAGAGTCAAATTTTATTTGTATTTATAATATAAATTATTTCTTGTAGTAAAAATTTAATAAAACTATTAGTTTGAAATAATAAAAATAGTAGTAGTACATAATAATAATAATAATAATTAAGGACAGAAATCCTCAGATTCTTCGAAACAAAAGTAAATCACAGCAACGTACTAGGGACGTATTTTAATGAAGATGGTCGATTTAAGGAAGAATACGTCGGACAAACAGTAAGTATTGTATAACACTGAACATAGATTTAGGTCATCTTTCATAATTTAAAGAAAAAAATCTGGGGCCGCATTTATAAAAATTAATTTAATGATGGTGACCCAAAGACGAAACGTCGCATTAAAGATCTAATGATACCATCTTGCTTGTGGAGAATGAAAAGGAGCAATGAAAGCGTAAAATTTATTTTTCAACATTTCTTCGAATAAAGTCGGGAAAAAATAAAAGCCGCAACACACAATATTATATTTTTCCAAATATTTAGGATGGGGTATCATTTAACTGGCTAGCAAAATATTCTTATTTTTGCGAACAGAAAAATGTAATCGGTCAGCCAAAATGGCTAGTTGGTCAGCAACTTACGGACAGCAAACATTTCTGAATCGGTCAGTAATTAATGTCATTCTAGAGTGCTCTAAATTATTTTGGTACGCAAATTAAATATATAAACTGCTATGAGCGATCCACTCTTAATCAGATATTGGTAAGCAATCAGCGGGTAAGCAAAATATGTAATCTTGGTCATCAAAAAAAAAGCAATAAAACGTGAATTAGTGGCGGTGCCCTGGGAAAAGAAGTGAAAACCCGCCCCCGCTACCTTTTGCGCCTCGACTGCTAGACCGAATGAAAACACACGCACGCAATTAACTACTCGTATCACGCGACTGCTTTCGCTCCGCCCGCAATAACGAACTTTGCCGATTATTCAAAACAAACGCAATCCAATGATTTATATTGATAACCATTCTTTTAATATGCAAACCTCTGAAGTAAACTGCTTCTAGACATGTTTTTTTTCTACTGGTCAATTGTAAAATCTTGCTGACCAAGTAATCATTTCGCAGCTCGACTGTTAATTAAGCGAACACATGTTATTACAAGCGGACTGATATCGGTTAAATTGTTGACAGTTTGTAGCATTTTTTGCAGATCAAGTGTTTCAGCCCGATTTTTATTTATTGCAAGCAAAATCTTTTCATGCTGATCAAATGATTTAATGGCTATTTTTTGCTGCGGACCTTTATTAATAACGGCAAACCATTTAATTACTTCTCTTTAGGAAGCCCCTGTAGTTCATATTATTGGGCCTATAATTACGCAATTAAACCGACTTCGTGTGTCTTTCGGTTCCCGAAATCCTAATGGTGAAGGACGAATTTGTTACACCCTGTATATACATATTCTATATATTCTTCTATTATAAATACCAATTAATTTATTCAAACGATTTTTATCTCAAACGAAAAAAGCCAAGAGAGACAATAAATTTCGGTCCTGATTTTATGAATATTTTAATTTCTCCGTTATTTTTAGGTAAAATATTCTTTGGAAAATCAACTGACGGGTGTTTTTATATGGCACTTAGGAAGTGATGATGTCCATGCAGAATTTTCAGGCAAAAAACAAACTTTATTGCAATCCATTAATGATGCTTTATAATGCTGCATATATCCAAATCCTTAACAGCTCTAAAACACACATATGATTGATATTATTTCATTTATTATATTTATATGTCATGATTTAATTTATATCAACAATTTATTTCTATATTCTGATGTCAATATATTATATTAACGATATATTCTTCTAGGATATAAAATATTACTCATAATATAATCCGAAACAATATGCTATGGCATACACGTGAATATTTTCCAGTGAGTAGAATGAGTATCTGTCTTTTTCGCAATCCCACAGAAATCTACAAGTAGAATACACATCTTGAGAGTTCTTTTCTCCTATTGTGACAAGACACACCAATTTGTACCTAAAATTTTTTAAATTGATTAGTTGCAGGTCCCAGTTTCTAGAACGAGATCCTTGCTAATTTGCTTTCTAATAAAAACACCGAACACACTTGGCAAAATCTGGCAGGTGAGCCCCGAATCCTTATCGCCGCCATGGCACATGGTGAGCAATATTTCACGAACTGTGATTTAATCACTGATCTCAACAAATTCCAGGTAGTCACAGTTCCTTAGCAGCAATAAAACGCGTGATGTGATCACAGTTTAAACAAATCACTTTTTCATTAAACCTATCTTTCTGTTTAAAATGTATTCCCATGGCGTTGACTTGTTGTTACACCATTAGAAAACATTTATTACATTTGCCATAATCGGCCTTATTGTGTTGTACCAACAGCAATTGTGTTAAAATAATAAAGTCCATTTTCGCATATCACCGTTAGACTAACATGGGTGATACGGGACTTCGTGCCTTATTTCTTTTTGGTGGATTTTCTCAAATCATGTCTCATATACAACGTGTCCAATATAAGGAGGTCCAGTACAGGGATCTCGGAAACCGTATGAGATACGAAGTCGGTTAAATGGAGGTAAAGTTGCGCATTTACGTGCCTAATAATATGCCGTTTAGAAAGTTTTAAAATTCCGAGTAGTTCCGGAGATATCCGGAAAAAAACCGAAATTCTGAGAAATCGTTTTATTGTTTTCCTGGGTTTCTTTGAGATCGAATTCTAAAGTAAATTGCACTTTTGCATTGCCACTTTTTCCGCTCTATCTAACAGTGTTAATTGTTTTGTAATCCGAGGAGTTGTCTTCGAAGGGCCATTATCAACTTTCTTTTTTTAAATGCGGTCCTGTTTTTCTGATATTGAAATTTTATAGCTTTTTTCTTCCGAATGCAACGATGTATGACACATTGTGGTTTAATGATGTTTCGAGGGTTTTTTGAACAACATTAGGATATTTTGGGATACGGTCCTGTATTTATCCTAATTTTATAAATAATATGTCATAAGTAAACTCTAAATTTTTTACTTATATTGAACTAGTTCAATAAATAACAAATTATTTAATAATAAACCACAAATAAGTGAACAAAATACAGAAACATAATTTCAAACTTCTGTTGATTCGGGATTTAAAAGAAAAGTAGGCGCTTGAAACAAAAAATTAAGATGGTGACGCGTGATTTGTTTCACTTGACATTCCCATTGTGATCGATTGAGAGCGTTTTAAGAGGTTTTCCATTTTCCAGAAAATATGGAACATAAATTTACAAATACTGAAAAGTTTCATATTCTATCGCATGTTTTACTTTACCTCAAAAAAACTGTTATGTGGCAGTTAGAAGATGTTATTTGTGCTTAGAGAATAACGGAGATCATTTTGAACATCTGATTATGTAGTTCTTTATTTTTTTCGTTGTTCGTTTTATTACTGTTTTGGAGTGATTTTTGTTCACTTATTTGTGGTTTATTATTCAATTATTTGTTATTTATTGAACTAGTCCAACATAATTAAAAAATGTAGAGCTTACTTATGAGATATTATTTATAAAATTAGGAGAAATACAGGACCGTATCCCAAAATTACATGATGTTGTTCAAAAAACCCTCGAAACGTCATTAAACATCATCATACATCGTGGCATTCGGAAGAAAAAAGCTATCAAATTCCAATATCAGAAATACAGAACCGTATTTAAAAAAATAAAGTTGATAATGGCCCTTCGAAGACGACTCGTCGGATTACAAAACAATGAACGCTGTTAGATAGAGCGGAAAAAGTGGCAATGCAAAAGTGCAATTTACTTTAGAATTCGATCTCAAAGAAACCCAGGAAAACAATAAAACGATTTCTCAGAATTTCGGTTTTTCCGGATATCTCCGGAACTACTCGGAATTTTAAAACTTTCTAAACGGCATATTATTAGGCACGTAAATGCGCAACTTTACCTTCATTTAACCGACTTCGTATCTCTTACGGTTTCCGAGATCCCTGTACTGGCCCTCCTTATCTTGGACACGTTGTAGACCTTTTATTTAAAATGTGATTCCGTGAAGTTGTCAGGTCGTTATTTGATACTTGACTGTGACTTCTGAATCTTGAACTGTGAAACCGTGAAATGAAAATGAGTAATATTCGAAAGACTAGCGAGCTCTGGTTCATAATAGTTTTTTTAAAAGGTATAATTCTTCTTTTAGTAGTAAAGTAGTATACGTAAAAAATAATTGAAATCCATCCACCACTAATTATTTTACGATGCGCGCAATATTCTCTTATGTATATTATCTAGTTAGTATCTCGCTTAACAGTGATAAAAATTTATAAACCGTGATCACATCAAGCTTTAATATCAAAAAATAACATCACGTTTCACAACGTGATTGAAAAATCACGATATCGCTCACCAATAATTATCCAAAAAATCTCACCTGTCAAAATCGAGCTGTTTAACTTTAGTTCTGATTTGCGTCGATGCCTGTTTAGCGGCGCTTGCGCATTTATCCGGATCGTATTGCAAATTTTCGATCGCTTCGTCCATTACTTCGTGCAGAATTTTGTCTACTTTTTCATGGTTAAAAGGGTTTTCCGGTTCCAGTCTGAACGTATTTTGGTATCTCGCAGTCTAAAATCAATTTCAATAGGCTGTCAAACTTGGCCGATTCGCATCTCTTTGGAAATGCGAATTTCTTGGAACCTTACTCAAAAAATAATAAATTATTTTTGGTATTATTGAAAATAGATTTTAACGACATTAAAAAATTTCTTTCTGCATGACATCGACCCCTCCCAGTCGGTTAAACCGCCAAGACTGTCAATATTCTTTATAAATGTCCCCCTTCACAATACAATTGAGGTGATTTTGAATATTATTTACTGTAACCGAGATATTAAGGAGGAGGAGGGGGAGGGAGTTTTCAAATTTTACCGCAGATTAATACTACATTGTGTAACAATTGCGTGAAAACAGGTTTTATACAGTACATGGTGTCCCATGTTCGACACTTACATGGTATCTCCGTAATTGTTAGTGCTATCAAAAAAGTAATGTAGGTGTCATGTGCTCTTTTCGGGTCGCTTAAGAGATACGGGGGAAAATCAAAAAATTGACAATTTTAAAATTACCTTATATCTTCTTAGTTAAAAGAGGTATAGAAAAATATTTTATACAGAAGTTTCTTTATATTTTGATTGTTGAATAATCTGTCGTTTTCAGAATAAGTATACGGGGTCAAGTAAAAAAGTTATCAGACCTAACCTCTTTTTTTTTAAATGGAACCCCCTGTATATTTTAATCTAAAAAGATACTATTTTAAATTCTTCTTATCGTCTTTCCTGATCAAAATATACAATTTGCGCCATTTTTTCGTTTTTTCCACTTGTAATGTAAGCTGATATCTTATCAAATTTTTCAAAATGTTGATAGGTTATTTTCGCAAATGAATTATAAATGTTAATAGTCAACATAGTTGTTTCTAGGATATTAGCTTTTGTTTCATGGTCTACTGTGGTTTAAAGTTTAAAAAATCGCCTAGGAAACCAATATCATCCATGGTGTGTTATATATTTGAAAGGAGAATTTAAAATAGTATCTTTTTAGATTAAAATATATAGCGTGTGTTTAAGAAAAATGAAGTTAGGTCCGATAACTTTTTTACCTGACCTCGTATACTTATTCTGAAAACGGCAGAATATTCAACAATCTATATAAAGAAATTTCTGTATGAAACATTTTTCTGTATCACTTTTAACTAAGAAAATATAGGGTAATTTTGAAATTGTCAATTTTTTGATATTCCCCCGTATCTCTTAAAATTTGAAAATTTTGATTTTACCATTTTAAGTTTGACCCAAAAAGAGCACATGGCACCTACATTACTTCTTTGATAGCACTAACAATTGAGATACCCTGTACGTGTTCCTCCATGCATACTTCCAAAAGAAGTTTTACGAATTATGACAAAAGTAATAATTATTATTTACAATTTTTATAAATTATAAGCTAAATATACGGTCGTAGCAAAAGTATAGTGTGTAACAGTTGCGTGAAGCCAACTTTTATACACTAGTTCGGTTTGCAACATCCCCCTATAGCTCGTGTTGCAAACTCCTCAGTCCTGACTCGCATATAAAACCTCTCTTCACGCACTCGTTACACAATGTACTATTTTCTACGACCGTATATTTAGCTTAAATTAAAAGAAATTCTAGAAAAATTACAGTTGTCATACCTCGCAAAACTGTAATAAAAATTGAACAAGCATACCACCTAGTCATTTTGAATACACTGGCTCATATAAGTATGCGTGAAATAAATCCATAGATCTATGATATTGCGTGAAATTCACTGTCACTCATGACTACTAATGCCTGAAGGGCAACTTCACAAACAGGTGTGTGAAGTATTAAGTATCTCTTATGGGATTTATTTCACGCATACTTCTACTATACTATACTATACAGTGAGTCCCAGAAGAAATGTCTAAATTCATTTAAAACTCAGCGGTAAGTATTTTCAAAAAACGCTCGTACCCGTCGATTTTGATTTTAAAATTATTGTTTTTTGTGGTAATTTCATGTATACAGGGTAGCTCAAAAATAAGTTACGACCATCAACTTCATTTTTTCAAATGAAAACATATATTTTTTATTTCATTTTTGAATTTTGCATTGAATTCTAAGCATGTTTCATGTACCATGTCCTATACATAAACTCAACAGTTATTGAAAAAATTAGGATTGAACATATCTATAAGTAAGAACTGTTCATTAAAAAAAAAACACAACAAAATGAAATTAAATGTTGAAAATGTGCGCCATTTACGGCTTGACAATATCCAAGACGATCAATAAACTCTCTTTGCACGTTTCCAACCAGTTATGACACGCACTTCTCTTCGGATCCTTTCTTTCAACTCCTGCATATTGTTTGGCCTGTTAACAAATACTTTTGATTTGAGGTAACCCCACAAAAAAAAGTCCAGCGGAGTTAGGTCTGGCGACCTAGCAGGCCATTCGATAGGTCCTCTCCTTCCAATCCACCGATTGGGAAAGGTCTCATCCAAAAATGTGCGCACAGTGGCCGCATAGTGCGGAGGAGCACCATCTTGTTGGGATATCAGTTCTTCGTCAGGGGAGTCTAGATCCAATGGATTTGGGAATAAAGCCACTAATGCTGGAATTAATTCTAGTTGGAGAAATTCGAGATATACTTGTCCAGTTAAAGACTGTTCAAAGAAAAATGGACCAATTACTCTTTCGCGTACGATTCCACACCAAACATTTATTTTCTTAGGGTACTGGCTGTGAACCTCTATCATCCAATGCGGATTTTCTGTTGCCCAATATCGACAATTTTGTCTGTTCACATTACCATTCAAATAGAACGTAGCTTCATCCGAAAAAATAATATTTTTTACTAAATTATTATCTAGATTGCACATATTTTGCATGCGTCCGCAAAACTCACTTCGCCTATGGAAATCATCTTCAAATAACTCATGCACTGGAATAACTTTGTATGGGTGATATTTGTGCTTTTGAAATACTCGGTGAACAACAGATTTCGGCATGTGTAAATCGGCCCCAATGTGCGACAGGGGAGTACATGGATTTTCTTCCAAGGAATGCAAAACGTCAAGTTGTTCATTTTCATCTCGAGTAGGACGACCAGATTTAGGCAAATCTCTAACATGACCGAATTCTCTAAACTTAGCCTCTATTCTACTCACCATCTCTTGACATATGGGAGGACGATCAGGATGGATTTCATTAAATAATTGGGCTGTTTCTATTTGAGTACGTGTTTTATCACCAAACCCAACCATGCATAGAATTTCAATTTTTTCCCGTTCCGTTAACTTCACCATTATTGTGAAAACCGCAACTTTGAAACTACGCTAGACAATAATTATACTTATTTGCAATAAAATTGTCATACAGTTTCTATGGAAATAAACGGTGACAGTGAGACAGTACACTCTTACTTATTATGGAGCCCAAAATGCCATATTGCCAGAAGATTTGATAGATCGTTGGATTCCCTAAATGATATGTTCAATCCTAATTTTTGCAATAACTGTTGAGTTTATGTATAGGACATGGTACATGAAACATGCTTAGAATTCAATGCAAAATTCAAAAATGAAATAAAAAATATATGTTTTCATTTGAAAAAATAAAGTTGATGGTCGTAACTTATTTTTGAGCTACCCTGTATACATGAAATTGCCACAAAAAAAAATTTTAAAATCAAAATCGACGGGTACGAGCGTTTTTTGAAAAAACTTACCGCTGAATTTTAAATGAATTTAGACATTTCTTCTGGGACTCACTTTATAAAATTTTTAGAGAAAAACTTACATTGGACAATCACTTATTATAAATTACACTTATAATTAATTGTGGGTATAGTTGGTATTTTATTCTCTGATCGAATTCCAATACAAATAAATATTGTAGATATTTATTTCTTGCAAGCCGACGCCGAATTGTAAAATAATTAGATCGATGCCGCCTTGGCGGTGTCAGACTTGATTAGACTGTAAAGAAGCCGTCGCGGCGCCGGCTCTTCAACTAGATCTCCCGACGCCGCTCTGGTGGTAACTTCTTTGTATTTTTATTTCTATTGGAATTCGATCAGAGAATGGAATATCAACTGTATATTATGTGATTTATTAAAAATGTTTACCTCATTGCTATTACCCAGTAATGAATATGTGCTCATTTTGTCAGAACTAAGTACAGCAAATTGATTTTAAAAACGTGTATCTATCCAATATTTTATTTAACAAAGCTCTCATGCGAAAAAGTCGGTTTATTTTTCCCCGCAACAGCTTGACATCAAAGCCAGTTATGTTTTAAATCGATTTTGCAACTTCTTAATAACACAACTTTGCCTAGTTTCTTGGAAACTTTCGAAACATATACTAAATTTCCTTTACAACAAACTGTTACACTTTACCCCATAATTTTATATTCGAAGTTAACTTTTCCCTTTATTGTGCGAATTACTCGATATCGGGTCGGTGTTGAGACAGCCCCATTAAGCACATATGAAGTAAACAAAGATAAAAATATATTCCAAGGATGATAAGGTCGACTTAAGTTTTCGTCGAATAGACTACATTTTCTATTCGGTTTATAGATGGAAAATCGATGTCGACTTTATGGTGGGCACCAGATGGTACAATGCGAGATGTCGATTAAAATTAAACCAAAGGGACAGGGCTAATAGAAAATTGGGATGTAATTTTAAACCACCTAAAAATTTATAACGAATTTTTGATTTCACAACAATATAGTTCGATTTTTATTCTCCGAATACCTATATGTATATGTAAAAAAACGCTGTCCACAGGTCTTATCATACAGGGCGTTAAAAAAAGAGGTCTGTGAGTAATTCACAGCACTTTCTTGGATAGTAATTTGAAGGGTCTTACATGGTAAATATCATATTAAAAAAAAATAATAAATAAATAATTGTTCAACCTAGCGGTTCAATAGTTATGTGCAAAAAACCGATTCGATCGGATCTCGTTGAGAGTACATATCTCAGAAGAAGAGGCCTATACGAAAAATGTTTATATGTACAGGGTGGCGCATTTTCGACACTTCTATAGGGTATCTCCGTAATTGTTAATGCTATCAAAAAAGTAATGTAGGTGACTGTCATGTGCTCTTCTTGGGTCAAACTTAAAATGGTAAAACAAAATTTTAAAAATTTTCGTTCGCTTAAGAGATACGAGGGAATATCCAAAAATTGACAATTTCAAAATTACATTATATTTTCTTAGTTAAAAGAGATAGAGAAAAATGTTTTATACAGAAGTATCTTTATAATGAAGGTTGAATAATTTGCCGTTTTCAGAATAAGTATATAGGTACGGGGTCAGGTAAAAAAGTTATCGCACCTAACCTATTTTTTTTAAATATATATGTATATATATGTATATTTTAATCCAAAAAGATACTATTTTAAATTCTCCTTTCAAATATACAGGGTGTTTCGGGAGGAAAGGGAAATATTTTGGGAACATGTTCAGAAGGTCAAAATAAGAGAAATGAACCCATATGTTTTAATCCGATTCTTAACCGTCTCTGAAATAATCGGTTCTAAAGTTTTTCTTGTAAAGTTTTGGAGTAATTAAGAAGTTTTGTATTTCTAACTCCAGTTTGTAGGTATTTCATTGCTTGTCAATACCTAATTTAATTGACAAGCATGGTTGTCAGTTTGATTTATTCTGAGCGTTTTGACTCGAAAAGAGAAAAGGTTCCATACGTAATGCCTCACACATACCCCCAAGCAATTCATCGCGCAACACGAGCGATTAACAAACGTGGTGCAGCTTGTATTGAAGTTGATACGATTAGTGGAATTTTGTTGTTTTACTAGTATCTATTGGTGTTGCTTTTGGAATAAAAAATAGTTACAAAAAAACAGACGGTTAAGAATCGGATTAAAACATATGGGTTAATTTCTCTTATTTTGACCTTCTGAACATGTTCCCAAAATATTTCCCTTTCCTCCCGAAACACCCTGTATAACACACCAGATATGATATTGGTTTCCTAGGCGATTTATTTAAACTTTATTACTTTGAAACGAAATAAAAGATTCAAATTAAGGTAAAACAAAAACGGGAATCATCGCAAATGTTCGGAATATGTCCTTAAATGGTTCTCGTCTTTCCGGATGACGAACAAAATATACATTTTGCGCCATTTCTTCGTTTTTTCTACTTTCAATATGAACTGATATATCAAATTTTCCAAAATGTTATTTTCGCAAATAAATATGTAAAAATGAATTTGACGTTAAATGTTAATAGTCAACATAGTTGTTTCTAGGATATTAGCTTCTGTTTCATGGTCTACTGTGGTTTAAAGTAATAAAGTTTAATAAATCGCCTAGAAAACCAATATAATCCATAGTGTATTATATATTTGAAAGGAGAATTTAACATAGTATCTTTTTAGATTAAAATATACAGGGTGTTCCATTTTAAAAAATGAGGTTAGGTCCGATAACTTTTTACCTGACCCCGTATACTTATTCTGAAAACGGCAGGTTATTCAACAATCCATATAAAGAAACTTCTGAATAAAACATTTTTCTGTATCTCTTTTAACTAAGAAAATATAGGGTAATTTTGAAATTGTAATTTTTTTGATTTTCCCCCGTATCTCTCAAGCGAGCGAAAATTTTCAAGTTTTGATTTTCCATTTTAAGTTTGACCCAAAAAGAGCACATGACACCTATATTACTTTTTTGATAGCAATAACGGAGATATCCTATAAAAGTGTCGAAAATGGGACACCTTGTACTTGTAGTACTCTTTTCAGTTGTTTTTTTTTCATATCCGGGAGATTCTCACATTTTCCCGGACACCCTCTATATGTTCTCTATGTTCTAATTGTCGAGAGCGACTTTTTCTAATAGGTGACTTACCGCTAATCGCCCAGTACTTACCCTTTTGTCAATAAATTCGGCAGGATTACCTTTAATGTCAACGATACTGCCCAGAACCATCCTTGCTCGGCTACTTAGACCGCCGAATCTTGATTTTCTTGAACTAAAAAAAAATCATTGGGATTTCGGAAACGGTATAAGTCAGTTAAATTGGGACAAAGTTGCGTTAATTATGGGCCCAATAATATGCCGCAAAAAAATCAAAAATAAATACAGAGGCTTTTAAAAATATTTGGAAAAATCTAAAATTTTGCGTTTGTTTTTATTTTTTCCCTGACTTTGTTCGGAGAGATGTCCAAAAATAAATTTCACTTTCGCAAATTACTACTTTTTATTCTGCACAAGATGGCATTATCAGATCTTTCATGCGACGTTTCGTCCTTAGGTCACCATCATCAACTTATTTTTTTTTAAATACGGGCCTGGATCTTTTTAGTTCGTTAGGGGAGGTTTTACTGTACTTAAATAAAAATAATTTTTTTTTTGAAGTAGTCCATCTCAAAGTAGAGTGAAGTTGTTAGGAAGTAAAGAAACTCACAGTCTGCTCCACTAGTTTAATAACCGTTAATAAAAAACATACATGTTTCGAAGGTCTAAACCTTCATCCTCAGTGAAAAATACAACATCAGAAGAAACTTATGACATTGTTAAACTGTAAAGAAGAAAAAAGATGTTTAAATAAGTTGAGTTTAAGCAAAAATAGTTGAAGGAAATGGAATTGACTAAATAAAGTAGTATAATTAAAGGAGAGTAAAAAGTATGAAAATTCTTTCTTTAACAAAGCAGGAAAAAGAAAATATCTTTATATGATTATGCAAAAATAACATATTATATGAATCTTTTTTAAGAAGAAAACTTTAGTTTTTTATATTTTTTATTATTTTTGCATAATCATATATAGGTTTTTTCTTTTTCCTGCTTTGTTAGGTAAGAAAGAGTTTTCATACTTTTTACTCTCCTTTAATTATACTACTTTATTCAGTCAATTCCATTTCCTTCAACTATTTTTGCTTAAACTCAACTTATTTAAACATCTTTTTTCTTCTTTACAGTTTAACAATGTCATAAGTTTCTTCTGATGTTGTATTTTTCACTGAGGATGAAGGTTTAGACCTTCGAAACATGTATGTTTTTTATTAACGGTTATTAAACGAGTGGAGCAGAGTGTGAGTTTCTTTACCTCCTTAAATTTATTGTTTATTACTTTCTTTTCTTTCTTTATTTGTTGAGGAAGTGGCACTTCCTCTGAATAGCATCCACTGATTTTGCGGGCTAGATATGGCCCGGGGGCAGAGCCGCGCCAGACCTTTCTGGCCCCCTCGGGCGAGTTATTATGCGCCTCCCCCACATTGATTTACAATTCAAAAGTGTATATTATAATTTTTACAAATTTTGCGAAAAAGCAATGATTTTATGTCGAACAAGTTTGTATAAGTTTTTTTATACAGGGTGTCCCAGATAAGAAATCATCTACAGGGATTTCATTAAGTTAGGACATACAGAAATGATAAAATTAGACAAAAGGGATTATATAGTTCTCTTCGTCATATTTTCAAATTAAAAAAATTCCGAATACTTTCGAAAATATTTTCGGGCAAAACTCATTTTTACGATTTCGTTCTTTTTGTTTTCTGATTCTATTTGAAGAGATATGTGAAAACACATTTTACATTATATTTCCACTTTTTCTCCTCCATAAGATATTTTAATTAAATGTCCAATACGACGTTTCGTGTTTTTTTCGCAACCATCATCAACTTTGTTCCTTTAAATAATAGTAACATTTAATTTTATGCTTTCTCAACTACACTTTATATTCTGTATCAAATCTAACTAATCTAATGACACCTGTTATTTATTATTATTTTTGTGTTCAACATGAAATAAAAAATAGTACCAATAAGATCATAAATACAATAATAATAAGAAAAATACTTTGAATAAGGTGCTTATTTGCTTGAAGATGCGTTTTCTTCTGGCCGAAACGCCTAATAAATAATAGATGTGATATATGGTTGGATTCAGAGTATAAAGTGGAGTTCATTTACAGGGTGTTTCTTAATAACATATTAATATTTAAGGAAGTTATTCTTGGGCCCATTTTCAGAAAAGAATTTCCTATGAACACATGTCCTAAACGTCTTAACTTTTGAGGTACAGGGTGTTAAAGATTTTCAAGAAATCTCATTTTTTTATTAAGTGGATGTCGAAATCTCCGATTTGACCCCTGTTCGTTTCACGCTTTGACGGTACAAGGCGAGTTGGATCTTCCCTTGCAGTTAGAAGAATACGTCGAGCGTCCGCCCGTAATCGGTACGCCGACAGAAACAACGATAATCGGAAGAAAGAGACTGCACGTGATCGGGGTCTATTCTACGAAAACGGTACATTTTTTTTAACGAAAGATGTCTAAATTCTGTTAACAACTCGAGAAAAGAAAATTAAATCTAAAAATCCTCCGGAACAAAAAAATATAGACTTTTCGCGAGTTCTATTACAAAGTTTTGTTTCCTTTGACATTTCTTTCCTAAAACAGGAATAAACGCTTGGGAAGAAAACTCGTTTACAGGTACTCCGGAATCCTGTTAATTTCTGTGATATTGCTCTAGATATTTTTGTGGCATTTGGTACACACTTTCTATTCATCAAAAGGCATTTTATGATGTATAACATGTTTTTTTTATTCCGACCAGTGGCGTTCGTGCGGAAATTGCCCTCGATATTTTTGAAGAAAGGAATGGTACGCCACTTTTAAAGATTATTTTTGAAACTCTCATTCTTTGCTGAACAAATGTCGTCTCTGATTTTTTGTCGTTTTACGTACAATTTTCGTATGAAAAAATGAAATTCATTCATTTGCACTATGTTATTAAATTAGGTATTAGCATAGATTAAAAAGGATCTAGTAGGTAAGAAGCAGAATTTGTTTTGTTAACGTAAACAGGTTCGACAGTTGTCACGTGTCTTTAACCGTAACAAATTATTAAAAAAAACATGAAAATCTTTAACATCCTGTATCTCAAAAGTTAAGACGTTCAGGACATATGTTCAGATGAATTTTTCTTCTGTAAACCTCCTTAAACATTAGAATATTATTAAGAAACACCCTGTAGTGTATAATACATTAAATAAAATATTACTACTATTTAAAATAACAAACATTGCAGAACCAGATATAGTCATGGATGGACACGCAATCCCACTGGCTTCATCTATTAATTTGCTGGGCGTCAATCTGGGAGGAAATATGTCTGGGCATAACCACGTTGTGGCAATCGCCACGCTCAGAAACTTGGTGTACTCTTCCGAACCAGAAAGTTGTACACACCTCAACAACTTTTGACACTATATACAAAGCCCAGATTCGACCATCACTAGGGTACTGCTCTCATGTCTGGAGCTCTGCACCCAAACATACTCTTCGGCTACTGGATTCCGTCGAAAGGAAGGCCATTTGTCTAATTGGAGACCACGAGCGGACGAAGAGCCTCAACAGTCTAGAACATCGAAGACAGATTGGGGATTTGACTCTCTTTTACAAATATTTTCATGGAAAGTGCTCGGCTGACCTTGCCCTCTTAATTCCGCCCAGAGCGGCGAATAGCAGAAATACATGACGAACCACTGCCGCCCATCCATATGTGGTTAAGCTTAGTACTCCTCGAACTTCATTATTTAAGTATTCTTTCATCTGGAGGACTTCATCCTTATGGAACGACCTTCCCGAGGTCGTTTTTCCCAGCGAATACAACCACCAACGATTCAAAACCAACGTAAATCGCTTTTTGTGCACACGCACCACTCCCAGAGTGCCCTAAAGGATTTTTCCTATAGTGCTTGTTCATGATCATAAAAAAAAGTTATTATTGAAAATTTAATTATCTTATATCTCTTCAAATAAAATCAGAAAATGAAAAGAATGAAATCGTAAAATTTTTTTTTCCAAATATGCGGTAATTTGAAACATGACGTTTTTTGTCGAACTTCTCTCTAATTTAATCATTTCTGACGCTGCACTACCTCGTCCTTATGTTTGGTAGTTTGGAAGCCGGTCCCCGCTCTAAAAGAACAAACAATTGACTATTTAAAAAAAAAATGATCAATTTACGTCGAAAGATTTCTTTCTGAGGCACTCAATCTTCTGCCCGGTAAAAGGCTCGCTCTCGGTGCGGATTTTCTGGGTGCCGGAGGTGTAAATGTTTCCTGGTCCACGGGAAGATCTTTTTTCGAGTCCACAGGAGCCGCTTTAGGCGGCGTATCTTGTTTCTTAGGTTCTGATGTTTCTGCTGGAACTGGAAAAAATTTCAAATGGGTTTCATTATGTACAGGCACTATTTGTTTTTATGTCGGAATTCTTTCCTGAGAGGTTTCATGACATTTCCTATGTTTTTCATAGATTTTATATTTACCTTCAGTATCTGCCATGACTTTTCTCTTTCGATATAAAACTGTCACTGTCACATGTTTAAGGTTGTAAAGTATACAATTTCAAATAATAATTTTTAAATATGATATTTTTCTTTCAGTAACGTCCAAAGTCGAGATTTAATCCTTTTTACCGTATTTTAAAAGAATTCCATTTAGTAACTCTCTAATATAACCATTTCCTGCTTATATGCAACCCAATATCTTTCAACGCGTACTGCTGGTTGCTAGTTTAAAATTAAGTTTGGAACTTGTTTGGAACCTATTTCGTTCTCTGTTTTCTATACAAAACAATAAAGGATGGAAATAATAAATTTTAGCCGTTGGTTCCTTGGCAAACAAACAACAAACCATTTTTTTGAATTTTTTTGCTTCATGCAACAAACTACTGTCAAATTTGATTAGTGTTCCTGGTCGTTTTAAGCTTTATTCAACTTTTTAAGTTTGTAATGTTTGATTTTATCTTTATTTATTTCTGAATGTGAAAGTGAGCTTCCTGTAAAAAAAAATTTACAATGGATATTCATCAAGACCTAATCAAATGGCTTCGAACTTTGGGCTACAACGGTGCAATACCAGAATCTCTCGTTGGGTACGTTATATTTTATTTTGATTTTATTTCACAAAGATTGTATTTTTATGATGTTTTCGTAGAATTTGTAATAATTCAACAAAATTTATATGGGAGGAATTATTGGAAAATGTTCGCCCTAAAGACGAAGTGGAGAATATCAAGAGAAATATTATTTTAAATAGGTTAAAATCCAAGCATCTCAATAAACAAGTAAGTATAAGCACATCGAATTATGTTTTACTTATATTAATAATATTTATAAAACGATGTTTCCATTTTAGGATGATTTTAGCTATAGAGTTCAAGAAGTTGAGGACTACAGACGGAAAAAAGCATTAGAAGAAAAATTAAAGTTAATAAATGACATGGTTCAAGAGAAACGATACAAAGTAGAGAAACTTTCACAAAATTGTAAAATAAAAGGTATGATGCTTCTTCTCATTTAATTTTTGAGTTAAATTTTTATAACTCTGGAGAAATACATAATTCCTGTTTTTAGATGTATCCATAGATCTTCTGAAGAAAAAGATTAAAGAGAATGAAGAAAGAATGTATATTCTAGATCAGAAGAGGAAAAAGTTACAGAACCAAAATACTCAAGCTGAAGAAAATTTGGCAAAATTAAAGAATGTTACTCCTGTTGAGAGGGAAGAAAGTAGCAATGTAATAGAAATCACAGTAAGTAAAAACCTTTCAAATTGCCTTCTGATTAAATATTTAAACATCCTATCGTGTTGTGTTAAATAATTTTAGGAAACTTTAGAAAAATGTGCTGCCAAGCTGAACAAAATCATAACAGAGCATCAAAAATCTTTAGCTCAAAACATTCAGAAAGCTACTACCCTTCTTACTGTCACAAAAATAAAGAGACAAGACCAATCTTCCATTGCCACATACTTATCAATGCGAGAAAAACAAGATTTTGACGAAATAACCCGTAGTTGTGTTAAAGAACAAAAGGACAAAGAAAATATGTCACTTAATATTCAGAGAGGTTCAGGTAAACCAAGTAAGAAAAGATTGTTTGATCTTCCTCCAATTATGGTAACTAATTGGGACCAGGATAATTTTAAAAGACTGTCTGTAAGTAGAAAAAGCAGCCAAAGTGATCAAGTAAACAATCAGATTGATCATGTTTCTTTCATCAAGCCTAAGACTAGAGAATCATTAGGCATTTTACCTGATACATGCTTAAATGAGGAGGCCAATAATGACAGTTTTTTACATAGCGATATTTCAGCTATAATAACCGATTCGGAGAATGGTTCTAATAAATCCAGTGAAAATGTATTTCCATATACTACAAATATTCCACAGAAAAGCGACAATTCAAGTGACTCGGTGGTTTTTAACCAGAAAAAGCAGCAAAAACAAAGTAACAAAATAAATGGTGTAAAGGTGGAGGAATATTATAAACAGCTCTACAGAGAAAGCTACATAGGGATGGAGTTGGAAAATTTATCACATACTAATAATGGAGAGTTACTATATGAAGTTTTGCAAAATTTAATTCATACCGTAAATGTTGAGTTTACAAAAGTTGTTTCGATGAAAGAAAGCATATATAAGTAAGTTCTTATAAGATTTCTTTACATTTTTCCTCCATTTCACATTTGTTTTAAGTAGGTACTTACCTGTTCATATAAAATACTAAATTTACCTGTAATTTTTGAAAAGTTGACCCTCTCCCTTATCAATTTAAGATTTTAAGAGTAACATTTACCCCTTCCAGAGGGTTAAATGACTGGTGGCTGCAAATTTTCTTTAAAGGCACAATAAAATTGACATACTATCCCGATTTTTAACAACAAAAAGTTTTCAACTTCACACCCTATATATTTCATATAGTATAACTAAAATTAATTTATAGAAAGAACAAGGTGAATGAAGACGATATAACAAAGCTGCAGTTTATTCACCTGCAGAAGGAGCTGAATATTGTGCAACAGAAAATAATTTTGAAGGATTTGGTTGCTAAAATTGGTAGAAGGAAGTCCCAAGTGTTGGTAAGTGAATTAGTGTTTCGTAAAAAAACGGTAAACAATTTCCATGAATTTAATTTGACCACTTTTATTGTCGACATGTTTTTTGCACAAAATGAACACCTTTGCTAAACTGTCCGACCGTTTCTGAACATCGGAAGAAATGCGAGGGAAAAAAATTATTCCATGCTGCCGTTAATTGTGTTGTAAAAATCGAAAACAGACAAGAATCATGTAATTTCCAATTAGAACAACTGAACTTACCAGTAATATAATAATTTTTTTCTATTTGGGTTTCATAATGGCTACATTATGAAATGCAAAAAAATTGAATAACCTGCTACTTGAAACTGAAATTTTATTTATTTTATGTTGGCAGCAAGAAGGGTTCGAATTTTAGGCTTACTTCGATTTCGTTAAAATTAGTTTTATAGGAAACTTTAAAATACTAACCTTTAACCTTGCAAATAGATCATTTTTACTAGATATGTATCTGAAATACCTGTACTCGGAAATATATAACATGCTGACGGTGTCTGTCAACTAATTTCTGTCACAACTATAAAACAACATATCCTAAAAATAATAGAAATATCTTTCAGTTTATGCTCTATTTCTAAAGCTTTATTCAATAAAGTACTATTTTTATTTTTAATTTATACAGGGTGCTGATAAAGTCTGGAATAATCGATTTTTCTTGAAAACGCAAAACTTTTTCGAAAAACGCTCGTACCCGTCGATTTTATTTTATTCTTTGAAATTTTTTGGCGTTCTTCAATATTATACCGGATGCGCCAAAAACGCTAGGCAAGTGTCAACTTCACTTTTTCAAATAGAACACCCCTTTTTTTCTCCAATATTCAGATTCCTCTCTAAACTCTAGACAAGTTTCATATAACATATTGTATGGCTAAAGTCAACAGTAATTGAAATACAGGGCCCACAATAAAAATCGAGGTATAATTTTAAGGTCTAGGTATTTACCTTCTTACCGGTTTCTACATAATAACTTAGTTACGTAAATGTCAAAACATTTAATATTTACTCCAAAGTTGTCACTTTTGCCCATAAAAATGTTTCTAACGGAAGCTGAGAGAATCGAAATATTAATAATAGTAGGATGTGGAGATCGAAAGAGAACACAAATAGAAGTTTGTGAGTATTTTAATGATAAATATCCAAATAGAGAACACATAAATCAGGCAACTGTTTCCAAAATTGTTAAGAAGTATAATGAAGTTGGTCACGTTAAGGATAAACCTAGAAGTGGACGACCTAAAATTTCCGACGATGTCAAACTTGATATTCTAGTTTCGTTGGAAGAGAGACCACATTCGAGCACAAGAAGCATTTCTCAAAATGTTCAAAATATCCACGATTCAACGGTGGCAAAGTTCCTGAAAAAGGAAAAATGGCATGCATATAAATGTCAAGGAGTACAGGAACTTTTGGAAGGCGACCCTGACAGAAGGAATGAGTTCTGCGAAATTCTCATGGATAATTACTTGATTAACGATGCATTATTTCCGAGTAACATAATTTTTTCCGATGAGGCTACTTTTTTCTTGGATGGCATGGTAAATCGTCAAAATTGCCGGTATTGGTCCAGCGAAAATCCCCATTGGTTCCGAGAAATTCATACCCAGCGGCCGAGAAAAATTAATGTATGGGCAGGAATAATTCGGAATACTGTTATAGGACCCTATTTTTTTGAGGAAAATTTGACTGGCCAAAGATATTTGCAGTTTCTTGAAGAAGACCTCGCTCCAGCGTTGATTGCCCTATTTCCCGATCGGAACATTCCTGACTCACATGATACAACTATGTGGTTTCAGCAGGATGGTGCACCAGCCCACTATTCGGTCGAAGTCCGTAGATACCTGAATGAGTTATTTCATCATCATTGGATAGGTCGACGGAGTGAAATAGAGTGGCCTGCGAGGTCCCCCGACTTAACGCCATTGGACTTCTTTCTGTGGGGCTATATTAAGGAAAGGGTTTACAAAAATAAACCAGAAGATATTGATGTTCTCAAAACGCGTATAACAACAACCATAAGACAAATTACCCCAGAAATTGTACATAATGTACAGTTAGAATTTGTTGAGAGATTGGGACATTGTAGAGCCGTAAATGGACACCATTTTCAACACTTACTCAAATATTTTTTTTAGATTGTTCACTGTATTACCAATTTCCTGTTAGAATTTTTTTTCTACCCTAAGTATTTGTCATGGAAAACAAGCTTTAAAATTATACCTTGATTTTTATTGTGGGCCCTGTATTTCAATTACTGTTGACTTTAGCCATACAATATGTTATATGAAACTTGTCTAGAGTTTAGAGAGGAATCTGAATATTGGAGAAAAAAAGGGGTGTTCTATTTGAAAAAGTGAAGTTGACACTTGCCTAGCGTTTTTGGCGCATCCGGTATAATATTGAAGAACGCCAAAAAATTTCAAAGAATAAAATAAAATCGACGGGTACGAGCGTTTTTCGAAAAAGTTTTGCGTTTTCAAGAAAAATCGATTATTCCAGACTTTATCAGCACCCTGTATATACATATTTATAGTTACTGTAGACATGTTATTCCTGTCAGATTCTGTGTCAACACAATATTTTGTTCAATAGTATTATTTATTATTTTTCTCAATATTTTGAACTTTGTTCTGCTCGCACCATAAAGTTTTACATATTTTTTTAAAAAGTTTTTCTAGATTATTTTCTGCAATTTCTCGTATTTCTGACGGAGTACACCTTCTTCCTGACTCATTTTTATTAACTTTAATAATATATTTATTTTTAATTATGACGGATGGGAAGAAGCTTTGTTGGGTTCATTTGTTTCTATCTTGGCGTAACATTTTATGAAATTGTAAAAGTATTGCCAACCCAAAAAGAAAATATTAATAGAAATCCACTATATTTTTTAAAGTTTTTCAGGCTTTAAAGACCCAAATAGAAAAAGTATTATAAAATACACGGTTCATAAGACAATTAGAGCACTGGTACTTTAGAAAACCCCCCGCTTCGCGGGTCGTTTTCTATATTAAACGCGTGCTCTAAGGCCGGTATTAGACTATCAAATATATTTGACAAAGATCTTTTATAAAATATTTTGTAGCATTTCTTTGATAATATTTCTTTTTTAAAAGTTTTCACTAGTATTACACTGTCAAAGAACTTTGACAATTTTTGAAGGAACTTGTCAAGTTTTTACAATTTAAAATGAACGATAGACGTGCATTAGCTTGTCTAGCGTTAAGTGTTGTCGTGATTACAATGTGTTTAGTATTAAAAAACAACGCCTTTGGGTAAGGCCCTGGATGGCAAGACGTAATTTAAGGGGTGTCCGCCATAATCTCCTTCAGGAGTTACGAGTTGAAGGTATTAGGAGTTATAAAAACTATTTAAGAATGGTCAATGACACATTTAACTTTATTGTTATAAAGATATCACCATTGATATCCCGACAGAATACACATTTAAGGAATTGTATCAGCGTTGAGGAATGCCTTAGGGTTACCCTTCGGTTTTTGGCAACAGGAGTGAGTTATGCCAGTTTACAGTACAGCAGTCGTATACCTCAATGTAGCCTTTCAGGCATAATCCCAGAAACTTGCAAGGCAAAAAATGAATAAATAAATATATCCAGTCTTTTATTTCGGTTTTTGTAATCCGGGTGTTGATGGTTGTACAATATTTCGAACCTTTTATACTCCGAAATTAGCAATTTTGTTGTTGAAATGCACCAGACAAACTTTTTTCCGCCATGGTATTATAAACCAATACCTGTCGCAGTCAATGTCAAATTTATGCCTTATTGTCAAAAAATGAGGTTACTACCGTTACCAATCAACTATAAAATCTTTTATCAAAGATAATCGTCTGTTGTTATCTTTTATAAAATATCTTTTATAAAATAAATATTTTATAAAATTTCTTTTATAAAATATCTTTGTCAAATATATTTGATAGTCTAATACCGGCCTAAGATAATGTCTTATGAAACTTGTATCTTATACTATTAACACAATGTTATGCATAGTGTTATCAAATCAACCTAGACAAACGTGAAGATGAGTAAATTTATTTTCCACTCACTAAATTATTGTTTGAGCACGCCTATGGTGACACGCTTTCAAACATGATTTTTATAAATGTTTCTCTCTTCGTTTAAATATTTTTTCTAGATTTAATGCATATTGCTAAATTTGTATTTATAATTTTCAGAGCTCCATAAAATCGCAAGATGTTAGCGATTTGCAAGATTGGTTAGACATTAACATAAAGCAAGTGGGTCTTGACGCTTCTTTGGCGGCAATGAAACTAGAAATTAACTCTTCAAAACATTTGGACAACGATGAAAACGAGTTACAGGTGCTGTCAACAAGGATAATTAAAGTTAAAAATGAAGTTGTAAGTAATCAATGAACTTCCTCCTCACTATCGCCGGATTTTTTTATTTCTAGCACTTAAAAATTCGATTAATAACGAGACATTTTTAGTCCGTGTCCAAGATAAGGAGGACCAGTACAGGGATCTCGGAAACCGTAAGAGATACGAAGTCGGTTAAATGGAGGTAAAGTTGCGCATTTACGTGCCTAATAATATGCCGTTTAGAAAGTTTTAAAATTCCGAGTAGTTCCGGAGATATCCGGATAAAACCGAAATTTTGAAAAATCGTTTTATTGTTTTCCTGGGTTTCTTTGAGATCGAATTCTAAAGTAAATTGCACTTTTACATTGCCACTTTTTCCGCTCTATCTAATAGCGTTAATTGCTTTGTAATCTGACTAGTCGTCTTCAAAGGGCCATTATCAACTTTATTTTTTTTAAATACGGTCCTGTTTTTCTGATATTGGAATTTGAGAGCTTTTTTTCTTCCGAATGCAACGATGTATGACACATTGTGGTTTAATAACGTTTCGAGGTTTTTTTGAACAACATCAAAAAATTTTAGGATACGGTCCTGTATTTCTCCTAATTTTATAAATAATATCTCATAAGTACGCTCTAAATTTTTTTACTTATGTTAGATTAGTTCAATAAATAACAAATAATTTAATAATGTGTCATACATCGTTGCATTCGGAAGAAAAAAGCTCTCAAATTACAATATCAGAAAAACAGGATCGTATTTAAAGAAAGAAAGTTGATAATGGCCCTTTGAAGACGACTCGTCGGATTACAAAACAATTAACGCTGTTAGATAGAGCGGAAAAAGTGGCAACGTAAAAGTGCAATTTACTTTAGAATTCGATCTCAAAAAAACCCAGGAAAACAATAAAACGATTTTTCAGAATTTCGTTTTTTTCCGGATATCTCCGGGAACTACTCGGAATTTTAAAACTTTCTAAACGGCATATTATTAGGCACGTAAATGCGCAACTTTACCTCCATTTAACCGACTTTGTATCTTTTACGGTTTCCGAGATCCCTGTACTGGCCCTCCTTATCTTGAACACGTATACTATTTTCTACTACCTTACTTTTCGACCCCCCAAACAAGGGAGGAATACTATTTTTTTTTCCAACCAAAACAATATTTTATACAGTAAGATAATTGTAAGTTTTTACACCTGAAAATTATACAAAAATGTTAATATTCTTTTACAGTTGAGAGAAAAAAGGATTTTTTTTAAAGTAAAGCTCTATTTGGTAATTAGGTTTAAGGAAATTCGTGGCTTTTTAATATCGCACCCATTTTATCTCGAAATCCGAGTGGTCTAGTCTCAACACAAGGTGAATGACTATATAAAAACACTTTCGCTGGGTTCGGAAGATTCCTGTGTTAGTTTGCGGACCACTTCTTTTATAACACAATAATAGCAGTAATTCAACTTTCGTTTCAGCCAAAATTTCCGATCACAAATTAACTTTTTCCAATATTAATTCTCCTAATGCTTGGTTCACTTAACTTCCAGTAACACTTTCCGCGATTATTTTCCGTGACTGCTATCTGGTGACTAAATTCTGCATGCTTTTATCCGCGCTTATATACCCAGAATTCCAAACTATTCCCGCCCAAAAACCCCCCAGTGACAATTTTATTACCTTGTTTGTTTCCGTATTTCTAGAACAGGTGTCAGAACACGATTATTTCTAGGCGTATAAGGTTCAAATTTGTGTATTTCCAGCTTAATCAGGTCGCACAGGAGTTCTAATTACCCACTTTTCTACGAATCGACCCATGCTTTCCTTCAAGAGTCATAAATTTCCGCGATGACCCATCCGATCCCTGATCTTATTTAGATCCCAGGTGTGATTCTAGAAGTCGAAAAAATCCAGTTAATACTCTTACAAGAGCATGCATCTTAAAATTGTACTTTTTTTTCTAAAGAATTTGAAAAGCGGATAATGAGGGTCAAACATGTCTTGTTGGCAAAAACTTACCACTTGTTTTTTTAGAATTTACAGTTTTTTGTGTTGCAATATGATAACACCGCACCTAACATGCGCTGACCTCTTGTGTGACTTGGCCTACGTCAATAAATTATTGATTATGCACGTCGTCAGTAGCGGCCACGTCAAATTTTTAGATTTCACATAAAGTGTATATTTCGCTTATTAATTCAAAGTGCCATTTATGGTTATTCTTCTGCAATTTGGGTTCCTGTGAGGAGTCGTCCATTTAAATATAATAAGTCATTTCATTTAAAACACAAATTTAATACAAACCTGAACAAACCACCCCCGAAACTACTTATATTGTCTATTATCGGTACGGTCACATAATAATTTTTTGCAGGCAAATAAAATACGATTAATTCAAAAGGCCATTGAAGATCTTTACAAGTCTCAAACATTCCTAACATCTACGAGGGAATCGGTCATAAGTTCCATTTGGCACTTGATGATGTTTAAAACGGATGCGGAGTGGACGAATCCACTCATGGAAAATCTTTGGTCTGAGGAAATTCGGCTGTTTGATAGTTTTCCGTTGGAGTATCAGAGAAGATGTACTTTCACGTAAGTAAAATATAACAAAACTGATACAAAGTAAAGAAAAATAAGACGAAAATAAGTAAAAAACAAGACGATCATTCTGGTCCAGTCTGGTTTTCAGGAAAAATATCTAAAATCGCAACTAAAGATATGGCAACGCTTCGGGTTATTAAAGGCGGAAGATTAAGGAAAATGTCTCCTACTCCCTCGGTACAGCAGGCCAGCGCGCTGGCTCGTCGCGTCTTGGAATGGCGATGGTGTCTCATTGTTCAATAATAACAATGACTTATGCTGTTCCGCGGCGAATTCGCAAATCGGACCACGGAAGGAATCACCACATGACCGATGGTCCATTTTTTTTTTAAACACCCTGTATAAATACACAACAACGCAACGAAAACTGCAGTTATTCGTTTTATTTACAGGAATGAAAATGTATCGTGTGAACGCCGTTTATTCGATTAAACCCGTGTGTACCGAACGTTACAGAGTACAATTAATTTATTAGCATTTAATGTCTATTTTAGGGATTCTAAGAACTATTATAGAGACTTGTGTACCGGGAATTGTCCGGAAGACACCAAAATGGAGCCGGAACATTTGTACATGATAAGTGAGATTTTAGAGAGTCCTTTCAGTCTTCCGGAAACGATACTGTTGAACCTGATAAAAGCGAAAATGAAACTGGAAGTTTTAAGGAAACTTAAGAATAAGAATGGGAAGAATATGTATGATCAATACAACAAAAAATGTAAGTTATTATTGAATGGCAACATTGTTAGTTATTGCCATTTAATTTTTTTTTTTTTGGTATTAGATTCATATGAAGAACTTACTAAGCAAGAGGGTTATCTCGATTGTTCAATAGATAAACTAAAGGCCATTATGTTTTCATCCAATGCAAGTAAAACGTTGGCCGTGGGGGATGTGATAAAGAAAACCATGGAAATATGGATAGAGATGCCAATGAAGGACTTTATATCCGATAAAAGATTAGTAAATGAACAGAATTATCGGGCTTATCAAAATAAGCTTACTACGTTTTTGTGAAAAAGAATTAGTTAAGAAATATTTTTTTAATTAGTTCGTTTAATAAAATGTTTATTTTTCTATTTTTGTAAAAAGTGCCTTCGCCTTTTTAGTTCACTGTATATTTAAATTGGTTACTGTATAGCGAAATGGTGATGGAGCCCGGTATATTTGAAATATGGATCAGTGAAGCAACAGTTTTATTAATAATTCGGCCGAACAATCCCGCATCTTCGCTTTTTAGCCCTTTATGCGTTAACTTATCAAAAAGGTAAAACTGATCTGATCTGATAATATACAGGGTGTCCCATTTAAAAAAAAATATTTTAGGTCAAAAACTAAACTTTTTAAAGAAGAACGGGCTACTCAACTGAACTTTACGTAAAAACCTCTGACAACCTATTTGATAACGATGCTGCATATACACGGCGGGCCAAAAAAAACTGACCACATTATTTTTTCCTGAATAGGTAGGTAACCTTATTGTTTAAATTAATTTTTAAACCAAATTTGCAGGAAATATTTACAAAATTATAATTTCTCGTAAAATGAATTTGAAAGTACAGTACGTTTCGCGAAAATTGGATACGACTTAATGATTTCCTGGGTCGGTCCCATTGTGTCGACAAGAGCTTGGCAATAAACAAGTGAAGTATGAAGGGACGGACTAAGGAAAACAAGTAATGATATGATTATATTAATGTAATTAAATGAAATAACATTTTTTTTTTAATATTACTAGTCATATTTATTTACATTTATGATGTCATTCTATGTCATCAAAATTAATTATAATTGGATTAATTATACGATCCAGACTAATATACGAATTTTCTACAGTTATTACGTGACTGACTGAATTTTTCCAACTACCTGGGGGAATATCATTAAAGCATTTTCGTATTAATTCTACAACACTAGAACTTAAAGTCGGAGAAATATTTTCAGACCTAACCAGTGATTTTAACTGGTGCCACATATGCTCTATGGGGTTAAAAATGCAATAATAGGGTGGGAGCCGTAGCACTGTATGTCCAATTTCTTCTGCCAATGTATCACAAACATATACTTTTTTTATACAACATGCCTTTAAAACTTCTATAATATATATCATTCGCCGCCATGTAGTTCTGAATCTCCAATTTTGTATTATTTGAGCTTGGAGTTTTGTGTAATTGGCCACTGTGATAGCTCGCATTGTCCATTACTATCACGCTATTCTGAGGAATGTTTGGTAAAAGACAATTCTTGAACCATTCCTCAAAAACTAACAAATTTTACCACAAAAAGATATTTAAATATAAATTAAGCAACCTAACCTACCTGATGTGCCTATATTTAATTATAATTATTACAATCCGGTCCTTTCCACATAATAATAACAAACGGTCATAAATAATGGGATGGCCGCAGGTACTTTTACTGCAGTCATTAAGTTATATCCATTTTTCGTGAAACAATCTTTAACAAGATCGAAAATATCACACAGGGCAGGTTAAAATAAGAAGTTACTTTAAACAACAACATTCTTTGATATTTCGTTCAGCTAAGCAGTCGGCTATGGAAACAATTTTATAAAGTGGAACAAATGAGATTTGGATGAAAGAAAAAGAATCTTACTGGTAATAAGAATACAAAAAAATTAACTATTTGAAAAATTATTCGATAGAACCCCCAGTTTGTTCAATGCATTTCTGGAAACGTCTTTTCCGTTGGATTAATTGCGCCATTGAACAATTTTTCCAAATAATTCTACATACTTCCTTTCTTAGCGCCGATATTTGAATGTGATTTAAGTTAGACTTTAGCTAAGGTTACCTTACCGTTACGGTAAACCTTCAATTGACGCGGTAAGAGGAAAATTACCACGTCCTTAAAGATCTATTACTTTAGATGGAAAGTAAAAGAGAACCTTAATATACTGTCAAACTTGTGTTAAGGATGACTTATGTCATTCTGCACCTGACTTTGAATTATTAATATCGATATTGAGTCCCAGCCTTAATGACAGCATAGAGGGCCCAATTTAGTTGATCCAGATTCACCTTTGATTTTTTTATTGTTGCTATATTGTTATTGCCACTTCGAATTAAACAAAAAGATCGAATAAGCCTACTACAGGTGGAAACTATCGATAGTGCTCAAATTCTATATGGTCCCAGCCTTAATGACAGCATAGAGGACCCAATTTAGTTGATCCAGATTCACCTTTGATTTTTTTATTGTTGCTATATTGTTATTGCCACTTCGAATTAAACAAAAAGATCGAATAAGCCTACTACAGGTGGAAAACTATCGATAGTGCTCAAATTCTATATGGTCCCAGCCTTAATGACAGCATAGAGGACCCAATTTAGTTGATCCAGATTCACCTTTGATTTTTTTATTGTTGCTATATTGTTATTGCCACTTCGAATTAAACAAAAAGATCGAATAAGCCTACTACAGGTGGAAAACTATCGATAGTGCTCAAATTCTATATGGTCCCAGCCTTAATGACAGCATAGAGAGCCCAATTTAGTTGATCCAGATTCACCTTTGATTTTTTTTATTGTTGCTATATTGTTATTGCCACTTCGAATTAAACAAAAAGATCGAATAAGCCTACTACAGGTGGAAAACTATCGATAGTGCTCAAATTCTATATGGTCCCAGCCTTAATGACAGCATAGAGAGCCCAATTTAGTTGATCCAGATTCACCTTTGATTTTTTTATTGTTGCTATATTGTTATTGCCACTTCGAATTAAACAAAAAGATCGAATAAGCCTACTACAGGTGGAAAACTGTCGATAGTTCTCAAATTCTATATGGTCCCAGCCTTAATGACAGCATAGAGAGCCCAATTTAGTTGATCCAGATTCACCTTTGATTTTTTTATTGTTGCTATATTGTTATTGCCACTTCGAATTAAACAAAAAGATCGAATAAGCCTACTACAGGTGGAAAACTATCGATAGTGCTCAAATTCTATATGGTCCCAGCCTTAATGACAGCATAGAGAACCCAATTTAGTTGATCCAGATTCACCTTTGATTTTTTTATTGTTGCTATATTGTTATTGCCACTTCGAATTAAACAAAAAGATCGAATAAGCCAACTACAGGTGGAAAACTATCGATAGTGCTCAAATTCTATATGGTCCCAGCCTTAATGACAGCATAGAGAACCCAATTTAGTTGATCCAGATTCACCTTTGATTTTTTTATTGTTGCTATATTGTTATTGCCACTTCGAATTAAACAAAAAGATCGAATAAGCCAACTACAGGTGGAAAACTATCGATAGTGCTCAAATTCTATATGGTCCCAGCCTTAATGACAGCATAGAGAGCCCAATTTAGTTGATCCAGATTCACCTTTGATTTTTTTATTGTTGCTATATTGTTATTGCCACTTCGAATTAAACAAAAAAATCGAATAAACCGTACTACAGGTGGAAAACTATCGATAGTGCTCAAATTCTATATGGTCCCAGCCTTAATGACAGCATAGAGGACCCAATTTAGTTGATCCAGATTCACCTTTGATTTTTTTATTGTTGCTATATTGTTATTGTCACTTCGAATTAAACAAAAAGATCGAATAAGCCTACTACAGGTGGAAAACTATCGATAGTGCTCAAATTCTATATGGTCCCAGCCTTAATGACAGCATAGAGGACCCAATTTAGTTGATCCAGATTCACCTTTGAATTTTTTATTGTTGCTATATTGTTATTGCCACTTCGAATTAAACAAAAAGATCGAATAAGCCTATTACAGGTGGAAAACTATCGATAGTGCTCAAATTCTATATGGTCCCAGCCTTAATGACAGCATAGAGGACCCAATTTAGTTGATCCAGATTCACCTTTGATTTTTTTATTGTTGCTATATTGTTATTGCCACTTCGAATTAAACAAAAAGATCGAATAAGCCTATTACAGGTGGAAAACTATCGATAGTGCTCAAATTCTGTATGGTCCCAGCCTTAATGACAGCATAGAGGACCCAATTTAGTTGATCCAGAATCACCTTTGATTTTTTTATTGTTGCTATATTGTTATTGCCACTTCGAATTAAACAAAAAGATCGAATAAGCCTACTACACAGGTAGAAAACTATCGATAGTGCTCAAGTTCGATATATCGATAGTTAAATTGCTAATCTATCGATCCTCAATGTACAAACATCTGAAAAAAAGGTCATTACTTTGATTCGGAGCCCCACACCAGATCTAGAAAGATCTAAAAAAATGGTCATTATTCACTATCGATAGTACGATAAATACTATCGATAGTTTCGATAGCGATAGTATAGATTGTCGCTATCGATCAGACCTCTAAAGCCTACTGAAACACTTTTCCATCCCGCTGCAGGTCCTCAAGAAATCTATCGTCCTGGACTAACAATCCAAAAAAAATATTATCTTTAGAAAAACATATTTATTCCTTTCATAGTAATAATTCGTTCAAAGGACTATAGATACAATAAATTTCATAACGTATAAACTTTAAAATACAATCTTAGGTCCAAAACCAGCTAATTACCGTCTTTACCAGCTTTATGCCACTTACAATGCTTCTTATACTTTTCAACGTCGAAACAATGAAAGGAGCATCGGTTGCAAGTAAACCAATTTTTCGCCCTGAACTGCGCCTCTTTTTCCGGCGTCCAGTGGAGATTTTTGTGCTTGTTCAACGCCGCTTCTTCGTTACTTTTGAAGTTGCATTCCTTGCAACTGAACACGGGCAGAGATGGATCGTATTCCGGTTCGGGAGTTCTTACTCGCTTTTTTTTCGGAGTGACGTAATTCGGATCGCTATGCATTATGATAGTACCTAAAAGTTAGTAAATATTTCATGATAGTGTGGAAAAGTAGGACAATTGTATAAAAAAAACCTAACATCTTTTCCTGGTCTATTAGACGTTTATGAAGAACGAATCACTTTGAAAATTTGGTAGCTTATAGTATGTATAAGTGGACATACTCTCTCTCTCTTAAAAATATCTTCAGCCGTACAGTGCTGCCTCGTCTACTAGAACGTATTAGCAACTTTGATAATTTAAACGGAATACCCTGTATATTACTATTTTTTTAGAATCCCTATTCATTTCTTAATAACTTTCCTTAACATTTTTCTATACCTATCTGTTATCGTTCTCGAGATAATATTTAGTTTAATTTTTGCTTTTTGGCAAACATGTCCTACGAAAAAGGGTGATATTGTTGAACTCTGATAAATTAGCGCACTGAAATTTGGTTGGGAGTTAGATAATACCCAGGGCACACTTTGTTCCAAAATATAGTACAGTGTGTTTCAAAATACAAATATTTTGATTATTTGGAAAAATGTATGTTTTTTTAAATGAAACACCTTGAATTTTATCTGTGGTCCTAACAGCACTTGAAATTATATATGTATCTTTCTATGTGTACTAGTGCTATACCTCTCGAACAGTTTTTGACTTACGACCATTTATTTAGCAAAATTAATTATTACAGAATTACATGTTTTGTACGAAATTTTACTAATTTTGTAAAATCCGTATTAGAAGCGGCAATTTTTTCTCTTGCGCCTGCAATGGCAATTTAATTGCACGTATTCATGCGCAATCAGTATTGCATTGCCAGAAATGGGTCGTGCGCCATTTTAATTGCCATTGCCGCTGCAAGTCTGGGTAGAGATGGATGGATTATTCTGTTGTTTTTAACTGTTTATTATTTGGTCGAAGCAGCTATGAACAGCTAATGGCTATTTAAACTAACTGGTACTTACATTAGCAGTTCACATTCTTTATTAAGCATATGTACCGCTATGAGTAAGTAGCAGTAGCTGCTTTAGCTGGTAATCGAAACAAACAGGTTTGTCCATCTCTAATTCTGGGGATATTTTAGGGATTTCGACGATACCAACTGCTGTTCTGACTGTTGGCGATGCGCCAGCTGATGGAGAACGGTTTACTGCGCATGAATTCGTGCTACTATAATTGCCATTGCAAGCGCAAGGGAAGAATTGTCGACTCTAAAAGCCGTATTAGAGTCGGCAATAAAAATTTCCATTGCAATGGCAATTATAATTGCACTAATTCATGCGCGGTAAACCCGATCTCGATCAGCTGGCGCATTGCCAACAGTCAGAACAGCAGCTGGTAGTGTCGAAATACCCCCAGAATTAGAGATGGGCAAACCTGTTCGTTTTGATTAGCAGTTAAAGCAGCTACTGCTACTTACAAATAGCAGTTCAAAAAATTTTCTACGAATTAGCAGTACATATGCTTAATAAAGAATGTGAACTGTTAATTTAAGTACCAGTTAGTTTAAATAGCCATTAGCTGCTCATAGGTGCTTCGGCCAACTAATAAACATTTAAAAATAACAGAATAATCCATCTCTACTCAGACTGGCAATAGCAATGAAAATGGCGCGTGCCCCATTTCTGGCAATGCGAGACAGCTGATCAAGAACGGTGTACTGCGCATGAATCCGTGCAATTTCAATTGCCAGAAGAATAGAATTGCCGACTGTAATACGGATTCCATTCTCGCATTGCGCCGGCAATTCGAGCAGTATTGGGCCAGCTGATCGGGAACGGTTTAGTGCGCATGAATACGAGCAATTATAATTGCCATTGCTGGCGCAAGAGAAGAATTGTCGACTCTAATACGGCTTTTAGTCAAAAAAAACAAACCTTCAAGTTGGCCATCCGAAAATTTTGAATATCGCACTTTAAGTCTAGGATTATCATCGTCTCGAGCGTGGATTTGCGTGTGGTTCGTTAACGTCTTCTTCGTGATGATCACGCTAGCACACAAACAACATTTGTACGTAACGTTGGCTTTTCTGGGATCCACATTTATATTTGTCGTCAAACCAGCCGAATTAGCCTTCAATTCTATGCCGCACGTGAACTTGTCGTTTGTAAATTCCGAAAAAGTAACGGTAAGTTCGGGATCGTCGAGAGTGGCTGCGTGAGCGTTGGTGTGTATTTGCATAGAATTCCTATAAGTTAAAACTTTCTTGCACAAAAGACAGGTGAACTTTTTCGCGTTTTTATATTTCATTAAAATATCTTGCGCGCATAATTTGATGTGATCGGTTATTTCCTGGAGACTATCGCTCGAATATGTGCAGCCCGTTTTGTTGCATTTATAATCGTATGTTTCGCCCTCTTCGTCGGACGAATACGTGGTTGTGTCACTTTTTATTTTATTCCCAGGGCCCGTATTATCGTCCTGCGTAATTTCTATTGTAATAACTTCATTATCTTCCGAAAGTTTCGAATTTCCTTCTTCGGTTTCATCGTTATTACATTGTTTGCCTAAACCAATGATATCCAATATTTGTTGGTGACTGTATGACCCTAAAATAAAATATTGAGTTTTTGTTTTATAAAATGGTGTAACGGGTACCCGGTTATGGAAGCCGGATACCCGGCCACCGCCCTATTTTATCAGGCGGTCATTAGTACTTCGCCCCCCAGGGAAAAATCTATAAATTTTTAATATTTTTTTTTTCAAAATAACGTCGATTTTTAAAGCACCGTAACAGTAGGAAACCCTTTAAAATGATACCACCACGACCCCGTTCCCATTTAAGATTTAAAGAGTAACATCTACCCCTCCCAGGGGGTTAAACGACGAAGGCAGCACATATTCCATAAAAGCGTCCCCCTTCAAAAAAAGTGCTGCGAAACCGGTTCCTTCGGTCTTTACTAATAACGGAACAAACCCAATAAAACCACGAAAAATGGACACCCTGTATACAGGGTGTTATGGAAATGACTTATTATATTTAAATGGGTGCCTCCTTGGGTGTCCTAAAGCCTTCGACTATCTAAATACTAATGTAAAACCCCTTTTTGTCTACGTGCTGGTTTCAGTTAGCAACAATATAGGTCACTAGAGTAAACTACAGTGATGCCAGATCACACCGAGTGTCTCGCCCTTGTTTGGATAACCGCCGCGCGCGTATTGATACGTTTAACCTTCGGTATCGTTGCTTCAGTATGTTTCGATACTCGGTGTTGGAACGACGTTGCCGAGGGTTCCACGTGCTTGATGTATACGAATTTTAAACGTGTTAGTTGTAGCGTTACCCGAATTCTTTTCTCTTGTGAAACAATTCATAATAATAAATGTTGTGATGTGATTTCATCTACTGTTGGTTCTGTTACAAAACATACTTTTTGTGTTTTAGTTTTTTATGGAATTTAATTATAAAACTGATTATTTTCAAAATAAGATCGAAGGTAAGAGGTACCTTAAAGTGATAACGTGGGTTAAACATCTTGTTGTCAAAAACTTTATAATTCTGTGTTGCAATATGACAACACCGCCTACAATGCGCTGACCTCTTTTGAGACTGCCTCAATAAATTATTGTGTGCGAACGTCGTCAGTAGCGGCCACGTAAATTTTCAGATTTCATATAAGGTGTATATCTCGCTTATTAATTCAAAGCGCCATTTATGGTAATTTTTCTTCAATTTATTTTCATCTCAGGATTTGCCGGTTTAAATATATAATAAGTCATTTCCATAACACCCTGTATAACTGATATTTGGACCACCCTGTACCTGCATCGTTCTCACTAGCATCGTCCATTTTTGTTTCATCGCCATCGAGGTCCGCGTCCATCCCTCCCCCCGATTCTTCCACAATATATTTTGCACCTGCCTTCTTCACCATTTTATATTGATTTCTAAACGTGGCCGTTCTGGTTTTATGTCTCTGGAAATGTCTTCTCAAGCTGTCCCTCCTGGTAGTCACAAATTCGCATAAATTACAATGTTGCAATTTTACTGGCCCATACCTTCAAAAATTAAACAGTTATTATTATTATCAAATTAAAAAATATTTTTGACTTATTTTTAGTCTCGATGGTTGCTCCGTATCAGTTTTTAATGTATATACTGTATTTTTAGTCTTGACATTATGCCCGAAACATAGACAAAGGAAGAGAGGGGACGCGTAAAACCAGAAGCTATTTTGTTACCGCCTGGCTCCTTATCGGATTTAGCAGTGGCGTTACATGAATATTTTCTTAGTATTATCCCAGTACAAAATTATTAATTATGGAATATGGAAGTAATATTTTTATTGAATTGAATTTGTATATTGTGTCCCTTACTGAGTACATCAAATGTTCTTCTGCTTCTCGATAATTTATGAATGCTTAGTAAATATTAATTTTATTAGCCAAAAATATAATTTCATATAGGAAAGGTTGTGAAATTTAAATATCTTTCAACTTTAGGGAAAATGTAAAATAAAAAACAAAATAGGTCGATTCAAAATTTATTACAAAGAAGCAACAAAATGTAATTATTGGTAGTTTTGAAAATATTGTTGGCACAGCACCTCCAAGTAATCGTACTCTTTCCTCAACTTTATAAAAAAGGACTTCTTAAAATGCTCTGAACAAATCCTGTAGGCAGGAGAAGGTGTCCAATCTCTAAGTCCCATGTTCTGCACCCAAATATTTGCTTTTTGTGGATCTTTCGGAAATCTAAAAACAATACAACAATGTGTGAGCTTAGTGGTTTAAAATAAGTTTTAACAGGACGCCATCCTTGTGAAACGACCTTCGCCTGAAGTCGTGTTTCTCAAAGACTATGACCTTCAACGATTCAAGACAAACGTTAATCGCTTTCTTTAAAAAAATAACACTGGTATACATTCGAAATAATATAATGCTTTCGCTAATAATTAACCAAAATTAAATAAGAAATAAGTTAATTTTGTCAAAATATACAAATCATGCAGGTACGCCATTGAGTGACACACCCTCTCCAAGGGCAATTACCTGGTTCTTATTAGAAATCTTGAATGAAAAGTGCAACAAATCTAGTACAAATTACAAAGGAAGGTAGCTTTAACTATGGCCTTAATCATAGTTTCAAATAATATATACTGATAAACTTACAAGGGAGATATCTAATATAAAATAAATGCATGCAAAAAATACAATTTGAATATTTACCGATGGGAAGTAATTCCAAGCTTCTTTCGTTCATTACGGCTTTTACAGCTATAGGCACAACAATTCACCATTTTTCTGTAAATAAACTGAATTCTTATAATAGCACTTCTCGCCACAAATCACCAAAATACATTTGGTGCCACCTCGATTGTCTGGCTCCCTATCAATGGCGGCCGATCAATTTTAGGTAACACTTTCTGCGACGGCCCGTAAACCGGAATTATTCGTCCCCTCTCTTCCTTTGTCTATGGCCCGAAATAAAAAAAAAAATTGTAGGCCATGGCGGGTATTAAAAAATTACTGGTGCGATTAAATATTAGAAACAAAAATTGAATATTTATGAAACTTTCTCATAAATATTGTTCAAATTGTTCTCCATTGAGCCTTAGGCATGTTTCACACATAACTGTTATTTATTATTATAATATTTGTTTCAATTGAAGCAAGAGCACATTTTTATCAGTCTTGCGGTACATTTTAGGCTGAGGTTTAGAAAATCAAGCTAGTTCAATTAAATTTGATTTTATCCGACTGTCGTCTTTCGAGATATCTACAATTAAAAAATATGGTGGGCCAATTTTTAAAAAAGCATTTTTTTTTTTGAAAACTATTGACCGATTAAACGTAGAAAAAATCTGAGTACGTCACTGGATTCTATGAAAAAAACTACAAAGAGAACATTTTATTTCTTTTTGATAAGTTACAGGGTAACAAAAACATACCGTATATCAAAAACATGGAGGCCTAGAAAAATTTTAATCACGGTATCTTTTGTTTCACAAAATAGTAGCAAAGTGATGCGAAAGCGCATCCTTCTATCTTTACTAATAACCTCGTAAAACCAATGTAAAATGGACGCGATCAAAAAATAATCATCCACACGCAATTGACTGGAGATAACCTGTGGCGTTCCCAAAGGTTCCGTCGTGAGACCATGGGATTTAACGATTTCAGAAGAAAATCTATTCTTTTTCTCGACCGTTGGAAAAATTGAAAAAAAAAAACGGAAAAATTGAGAATTATTTATAACAAAACCGGAAACCTGAAAAGATTGGGTTTGCTCCCTACCCTATAAGTTACATACCGACAAATGTAAAATCCTTCTTCCTTATCTTCGTATTTTTTCTGAAAGTTTAGTACTGTTGGCGTGGTCGTGCTAGTGTGCGCCTTGCCGTGCTGGTATGCGTACCTCGTGTAATGAGTTTCGTAACTGCACAACGGACATTTTAAGTTGCACTTCATTATCTCGGTGACATCACTGTAAAAAAGGTAACAATTAAATGTGTACTCCGAACAACGATGTAAGCCACAAACAGTGAAACGTTGAGTAACGAGAAAACTAACGTGCAAGTAAAACTGTCATTACAACATTTTTATAAAGTTTTAGGCTTTTTACAGCACTACTGGTACAACTATTACTTATTTATTAGGTACATTGTCTATGGTTCGCACTAAAATTAAATAGCTAAAAACTTACCCGTGCACTTCAAACATATGATTCGCCCACTGATGTTTATCGCTCATCGTTTCCTTTCTCGGACACACGGACGACTTAAATTTACACTCCTCGGCGCCCTCGACGGAAACAGTTTCCTTGGTCCTCCTCTTTGAACCCGTTTTTTTAACGGTGGGCCGATACGCTGGGACCAATTTCTTCTTTTTGTGTCTCTTGAGATGTTTACGGAGGCATTCCCATGTACCTGCCACGTAGTCGCACAGGGTGCAACGATGAAGTGTCCTGATTCCGTATTCGAAAGAGAGAGTTCCTACCAATATTGGGAAAATTATTGATTAGTTAGGCTAAATTTAATAAATATTGTTTACATTTTTATTCCATACATACTTCGACGGTATATACAGGGTGTTATGGAAATGACGTATTATATTTAAGCCGGCAATTCCTGAGATAAAGACAAATTGAAGAGAAATAGCCATAAATGGCGTTTTCAATCCATTCAGCGGTAAAAGTGACCTGACGTCGAAGCAGAAAATACCTGTGTGGCACTGCGGTTCATGCAAGCAATCAAGGAATTCTGGCCGGTGTTGTCATATGTACACCTTAAACTCTTTAGACAAAATAAATTAATTTAAACACTTTTCCATTCTGTAATACGTTTTTGTACAATTAATTGAAGAACATTTACGACGGACTATGTTTTAAACAACCCGAAAAAACATATGGAATAGTAATAGCCACGTACGTCACTAGGTCAAATGCCAATGACCTCTTGACGCCTTACATCGCCTGAGCGAAGTAGTTTCATATAGCGCCGCACGCTTGCGTCTGTTAGTTGAAGACCAACCGGATACGTTGTGTCTCGTCGATCACCAACACACTGTTTTTTCGGTTTACGCGTGTATATTGTCCGTCCATAAATAATCTTTGAATATTGTTTTTATTGACTCGTTTCTTCTGGACGTCAAATTTCGTCGCGTGTAATAAAATCTAATAATCTGTAGTATAATCTATATTATTGTATTTTCAAAAGCTAACTATCGGTTCTGTTTCACTATTACTGTGTGTACATAAAGTGTTTCCAGGAGTGTTCCAATGAAAAAGAAAAAAACTGATTGTGTTTGTGCCTGGATTTCTCGCTCTTTATTAGGTAGAAAATAATTTATTTTATATGGAAATTCAGTTTTACATTAAGTTTGGCAACATTGCCATTGGCTGGGTGAAATGTTGTACAGTAGCGCGGACTGACCTGTGAGTATGAGTGTAGGAGTCACCCATTTAAATATAATACGTCATTTCCATAACACCCTGTATATACACTCGTCTTCAGTGGAAAAATATATTTGAGAAGAAAATCTTAAAACATTGCGAAGTGGAGAAAAATTTAATTAATTAAGCCCAAAAAAAAACATTAATTGATAAATTAAGGAAATTAACGTAATAAACTAAATCCGGTTGCGTAAAACAGACTTTACGAAACGAGAATAAAAGTCGTGTTGTTGTCTCTTACCTTCAAATTTATTTTCGTAAAATTTTTGAAATTGTACCACAGTTGGTTCAGTTGTACTGGTGTGTTTAATACCGTGTCCGTTCGCATACTTTGCCCAATGATGTTCATAAGAGCACAACGTACAACGTAAAGTCCATTTCAACAGTTCAGTGTCGTCTCTAAAATAATAATCGTATTAAATACACACAAAACAGAAATTTTTGTCTTTATAAATGTTGTAATGTACCACCTTTTTACCATTTTGCGCCTAAACCGTGTGGTTTATCGACTCGAATACAGAGTACCCTTTTTATTAGGCATTTTTTTGTCTTTAAAATGACATATCCCTTTTTCCAATAACTTTCAAAACAAAAAAGATATCCCAAAATTTAAATCTGAATCTCAGGTAAAGCGGTCTCTGGTGGTTCAGCAGAATATTTTTATAATAGAATGATAGCTAGTCGTTAAGCGCCACTCAGTGGCGGCTCGTGATCCGAGGGGGTTCACAAGTATGGTGAAATTATTTTTAAAATTTTATTTTTGTATAACGACCAAACAATTACTTTCTAGGCGTTTTAAATGTAGAAAGAAAAATAGTAGTAGAAAAATGCGTTAGGTAAAACATAGTTTTATTTATTTTTTAATTTTACACAAGGAAATACAACTTTTGGAAAATAAGAAAGGTTTTCTTAGTGTGTATAGCTGTCGGATCTTAACGTCGTCGCATGCAACCCTCGTAACAATATTTATACAGTCCACAACTAATACTACTAAAGCCATGTACGAGCTATCAAGAAAACCGAATGATGTCCAATACTACTACCGCCATCTACAAGTTATCAAGAAAACTGAATGATGTCTAATACCACTACGCCATCTACGGACTACGTCATTAGGCGCAACCAAGACGAGAACATTAGTTAACTGTGACGAGAACGAATCGAGCCACGAGACTGACAAGTTGGCATTCTTCATATTTTCAGTGTTTTTTAATTTAAATCTTTAAATAAAATGGTTTAAAAAGTCCCTAGATTTACCCTTTGTGGTCTGCGTTAAATTAATTTCGGGTTTAGGTGTCCCCGCATTCTTCACTTCAATTCTTTGCTCCAAACTCAAAGAGCTATAGTTATTTCTTAAATAGTCCACCGTCAACTATTAATTTTAACTTAATAAATATATAATATTAAAATATTAAAACATACACGCTCGAATTTCTAACTAGATGCACGCACAGACAACAGCGCGGTGCGCCTTTTCCATGTTAACTCGCCATAGCCCCACTATCCCCCGCTGCCACCGCCACTTGTTACTACAGAGAAACTGTACTAATTATTCGCACGTGCGAGCAAGTCTCGTCATAATCGTCATTTACCTCGACCGAGGCACGGTTGCCGGATCTATACAGTTTGGTTTGACGGGATGATAAAATATTAGGGAGAGTCGGACGACTTTTTTAGTTTGACGGTACGATAAAATATTAGGGAGGGTCGGACTTTACACGATAAATAATATTCAATGAATATAAATTATTATTTTTAATTCGTTTTGTTTTGGGGGTGCACCTGTGCTCCTGTGGAAGAACTGGTGCCACTGCCAAATATCAACTTGATAGTTTAAAATCCAACCGCAATACGTTAAAAATAAGAAGAAAAAACATTACATCGGAATCGGATCATAAGGAAACGTTCAAAAACCACTGGGCAAACAATATCTTAACGACAGTCATACCAAAGAAACTTACCTGTGCATCCTGAACATATGACATGCAAGCTTATATCGATCCGGGAAGAAATTTATACATTTCGTACAAGCGATGCTGTTCGATTTTTCGGTCTCCGTCTTATCCCCGCTCTTGTGACTCAATTCGCAATGTTTATTCATCGCTCTTAGCGTAGCCGATTGAAATTTGCACAACTCGCACTTGTACTGATCTAATGTGGCGAAAAATTGATCCATTTTCTTCCTGCCGTAACAATGGACTCGTATGCAATGCCTTTTTAAGTGCGACTTGTTTTGAGACTTATAATTACAGAGTTTATCCAGACATTTATTTGTTATAATGCTCACATTCGCCGGTAGGTCCGTTTTTAGCTTTTTTGTATCGTGACTTTTGTCCGCGTTTAAATAATGGTCACTACCACCGCTGCTATCGCTGGCGTCATAATCTTCATTGTTTTTGGACGATATTTTCTTAATACGGGTCGATCGACGATGCTGATCTTCTGCGTTATTACTTTCATCTTCACTTGCAGAAAATCTACGTCGTTTCGAATTTGTACTATATCTATCATCATCGCCGCGCTTCTTCAATTCTTCATCGTTATTGCATAAATCTTCACTTGTAGCAATTTCTTCATCTTGTTTTGTTATTGAAGATATCCTCCCTCCCTTACCATCTTCGTCAGTCTGTTGTAGTTCTTCGTCAATTTCAGATATATCTTCAGCATCTTGATCGTCACTATCTGATCCTGCGTTATCATTATGGCGTTCGCCACGTTTCGGAACGTTCAGGTCTTCATCGGGAAGTCGTTCGTAATGTTCATATTCCACATCACTTTCAGATAAATCTTGATTTTCGTTGATTTCCTCCTCGTCGGTGTCTGGGGCTATTTCTATTTTAATGACTTCGTCTTCCCTATTATCTCTTGCATCTAGAAATACAACGGATGGATTTTATTTTTTATTAATTGACTTAAAAAAACATTAATAATTAAATCAGCGTTAATTAATATCATAGTTTTTTGATATTTTAATGTAAGTAGATACGAAGGACAAGTACCACCCATCAAATCCAAATGGATCACAGGGAGAGGAGTGAGGAAAGTGGTAGCAGGAATTGTTGTGGTGTTTGGTTTGTGATCCATTTGGATTTGACGATAACCAATCGAAAGAGGCTATTGATGTCTAAATTGAAGGCAATAGGAAGATGATCAGTTGCTGTTGGAGAAAACTTTTTAGTATCTCTTGTACCTTCCAAACCTTCGGTTTCCTCATACTTCCCACCACTTTCCGAATCGAATTCTGCATTCTCCCTCTTCGTTACCATCGAGTTCTCTTCTTGATTCAATCCAGGACAGTATTTATGATGTCGTTTCAAATATTCCCAGGAAGACGCTTCGTAGTTACATTTGCTACAGCGCAGCACTTTTTCGTCGCCGAGCTTGCAATCAAAATATCCGTAAAATTTATTATCGTAGTATTTAACGAGTTTAATCGTTTTCGATGTTCGATAGTCACGGTGCATCGCCCGAACGTGAAATCGTGCGTCACTTTTCGACCAACTTTCGAACTCGCATAAGCTACAGCGTATTTTCCATTTTACTAAATCGGTATTGTCCCTAAAATAAATTAAATTTTTTAAATTTAATAAATTTGGTTTTTTTTTTAATTTGTCCATCTCTCACTGGAATGAAATTATGAATAGGTAAAGAAACTCAAAATCTGCTCCAGTATAGTTTAACAACCAAAAGGTAAATTTTAATTTCCATACAGGGTGTTCTGGAAATGACTTATTATATTTAAATGGGTGACTCCTAGGAAGTCTTAGAGAAAGTCTACATACTTTTTTTTAAATCGAATATCTAAATACTAAGGTAAAAACCCTTTTTACCCACATACTGTCGCGCCGTTACATCTGGATTCACTTAGCAACAATGTGGGTCACTAGAGTATACTAACAGTGTTGTCAGATCACACCGCGTGTCTCGCCCTTACTTGAATACTGGCGGCGCGCCCTTCATACTTCAGTAGGCTTCACGACTCTGGAGTGGAACGACGTCGAGCGTTCCACGTGCTTGACGTATACGAATTTTAAACGTTTTGTTAGTTGTATTGTCCGATTTTTTTTTTGTTGTGAAATAATTCATAATAAGAAATGTTGTGATGTGATTTAAAATATGTGTGATATTATCTACTGTTAGTTCTGTTGCAAAACATACTTTTTGTGTTTTATTTTTTTATGGAATTTAATTATAAAACGGATTATTTTAAAATAAGATCGAAGGTAAGAAAGTATGTACCTTAAAATTGTAGTTTTCTTTGTCTAAAAAGTTTGAAAAAGAAGTGATAATGCGCGCCAAGACGTCTTGTTGTCAAAAACTGAAAACGAACACGAATTAGAATGACAACACCGCCTACAATGCGCTGACCTGGCATCAGGAGCGGCCACGTAAATTTTGAGATTTCATATAAAGTGTATATTTCGCTTAATAATTCAAAGCGCCATTTATGGTTATTTTTCTTCAATTTATTTTCATCTCGGGATTTGCATAACACTGTATACGAGAGAACTCGATCCGGTGGCCGGAATTCCGGCGGTTCGGTCCGGTCATAAGCCGGATTTTACTGTTCCGGTGGTCCGGCCAAATTCCCGGTTCGGTCCATCCCTACTCTCACCGTTCTTTCCAAGTTTTTTCCTAATTTACCAAAATGCAAAACAATCGATTCAGTAATATGTACCGAAAATATGAGCTTGTTTCCATTATAAGTGGGACACCCTGTATTTGGTAAAACCAAGCAAGTCGAGCAATTATTAGCATTATTAAAAATTAAGAGTAAATTAGTTTTTCCCAAAATTTCCGTTTTTTCCCATTCTCTGAGGAACTACGACACTAAATCTCTAGATTTAACTTACCCGTGAGCTTTCGACATATGCCAATCCAACATATACTTATCCTGGTCCACGAACACGCACAAACGACAGTTGTGACTAATCCGTAGCTCGTCGGCAATTTTTTTTTCCTTCGGTTTCCGACTCGATAAGGTGGCTTGTTCCTTTGTATAGAATTCGTCGGTATCGTAGCGATGCATTCGATCCAGGTGCCGTCGAAAACTGTGTCTATACTTCGTCTTAAAAATGCAATCGCCGCAATGATATCTGGCCTTTCCGACACTGGAATCAAATAAAATGTTAAATTACTATTTTTTTTGTCATTATGCGTTAATTAGACAAAGACGTTACGTCGCCGTCGAGCATCCGGAACGTGTTTTCTTCGTCCTTCATACCTGCTTTCACGTTTGACAGTACCGGATTAACAACTGTCATATTTGTCATTATTGTTCAGTAACATTCTTTTTGGTTTTTCAGCGTTTGTGGAAAAAGTATCTTAACTAATATGGTAAGACTGTGCCATATCTGCCGTAAACTGGATAAAAATATAGACTTTTAGTCACGTCCGTCGATTGTTTATTTTTCCTAACCAAGACATATCACACCGATCAGTTGTCAGAACGAAAAGAGAAACAGACTGAGGATAAAAATGAAATAGAGATTCCTAGCTATAGAATTTTGTTGTGGCGTGAGATAAAAGATGAAAAAAGAGTTGTGTCTATTAACAGGCGTCGCATGTGCACAAAGCAGATAGAAATACCGGGTTCATGTTTGTTGGAATTCGACGCTTTAAACCAATCCCGCATGCCTCGGGCAGTTTGTAACTATTTCTCCTCTACGAACGACAATGATTTATTTATCTTACGTAATTTGAGGCTGATGGACAAGTACTTCGTGCATTGGAATGTATGACTCGTGTTTCGTTTCATAGTTGCATTGACGACAAGTAAAAAATTCCTCTTTCTTGGAAAATAACACAACGTCGTCATTTTCCCCGTCTCCTAGTTCGTTTTCTGTCGGTTTTGCTTCGTCGGTAATATTTTCATCGTTTAAATATGCAGCTTCTTCTTTTACTTCCTTTGGAACTACAAAAAAAAAATGGTATTTTCAAATAATTTTGCTACTTGATTAAACCACGAGACGTTTTGAAATTAGAGAAAAAAACTACGTCTTGATTTTCCTTGTATAATATGTTGAATAACTTTGTTGCTTAACATTTATAAAATACGTTAAACCTGATAGTTTGTACCTACAAAATCGCTAATATCGCACTAAAAATAAAAAAGTTATCAAGCCTAAAACTTAATAATTTTGTAATCACCAAGTTCCTTGCACATTGACATATTTTTAACTTTCTATATACCTTGTCACCTAATAATGCATAAAACCTACAACTAACGCGTATCTCCCACATATATGTAACCATTATATTGCCAATACGAACGTTCCAAAATACAAAAAGTGTTCCCGCTATGGGAGATGGCGTGGTACTATTGAGTTTGCGCAGTAGGGTGAAAATTATATCGATCGCGTCAGAGCCGGCCCGACTTTATTTGTTTGTTGTTATTCGTCGCCATCTTTGGTTCTGGATGCTTTTTCAAATTACATAATAAAAAGTGGTTCATCCACATTGTTGTCGGTATATTAGTGCTTATAAACTTTCATTACCTAACAACAATTTTTGTTAAGTCAGTTTTCAAGTGTGTTTCTGGTGTGTACATATATACGAAAATACTTTGCTTATCACCATTATCCGATCTTCGGAACCTAATTTCACTAAAAAGCTTGTAAAAAAAGAGGAGAATGTCACTCGCATACAATATAATATACAGGGTCCGCAAACGAGGCGTGGACGGAAGATTAAATCGTTATCGAAGAACTTATCAACAATACTGAAACAGCTTGAGAAATTGGATTAAAAGCGGCATGTTTTAAAAATATTTTAAATTATACAGGGTGGCCCAAAAAAGTGTGACAACAGAAAGTTATATTTTTTTAAATGGGACACCCAGTATTTTATGGCATATTTAGGTTCGTTTTACTATCGTTTATAAGTGCCTCAAATTTTATTTAATTTGGTTTTGTAGTTTCGGAGAACTAAATTAAAAACTAAAAAAAAAAGTTTTGCAGTGAAAAATAACAATCCAGAACTATTTTTCTTGCCTCGGCATTGCGTGAAATTTATGACAAGAGGTCTAGAGATACTATGAATGTAATTGCGTTTATTTATTTTATACAGGGTGTTCATAATAAGCTTTCAAAAAACCCCCAGTTTAAAATAATTTTTCCCAAGTTTTTCAAATGGAACACCCTGTATATTATTTGGCTATTTGACGTAGAATTCATAGACAATTTTTTTTTGTAATACAAGCATATAAGTTATATCCAGCCGTTTTCGAAATAATTGTAAATATCATAAATTATGTTGTTTAAATAGAGTTTTTATTGGGAAATTTTCTTATAGGCGACTAGACTAATAACACTGGGAAACAAATTTCAACTTTTTTTTTGTTTCCTGAACAAAACCTATTTTTTTGGATTCAACTGTACCCAAGTAACTAAAAAATACCTATTAAAGATTTTAGTTGGCTCGCAAAAAAAAAAATCTCAATTATTTGTTACAAAATTTTAATTCATAGGCATATACAATGGACATACAAAATACAGATAACAATATATTGTTGGTTCAACAAAAGCAACTAAATAGCACATTTTTATCATTGAATCCAAAGTTTAGACACTCATTTTGCGCTTCTTAGCTTGCCTTTTGAAAGCAGCCTCTGGGGCATCTCTCGTAATAGTCCAGCAGTAGTCGGCTAACATCTCACAGTTCCATTTTCCCTGATATCTTCTTTCCATGTTCGAAATATCCTGGTGGAACCTCTCACCGTGTTCGTCACTTACAGCACCACAATTTTCCGGAAAGTAATCCAGATGAGAATCCAGGAAATGAATTTTCAACGACATATTACACCCTAGGTTTTGGTAACACAAAAGAAGTTGGGCAACCAGGTCTTTATAATTTTCTGCTTTTATGTTTCCCAAGAAATTTTTTGCAACCATTTTAAAGGCATCCCAAGCGTCTTTTTCCTTGCCTTCAAGTATGGAATCGAATTGCGCATCTCCGAAAAGTTTCCTAATCTGGGGACCCACAAATATTCCCTCTTTAATTTTAGCGTCACTGATTCTAGGGAACTTTTCTTTTAAATAACTAAAAGCACGGCCTTCTTTGTCCATTGCCTTCACAAAATTTTTCATAAGTCCCAATTTTATATGAAGTGGCGGTAGTAAAATCTTTTCTGGGGCAACTAATGGCGCGCTGGTCACATTTTTCTTTCCTGGCTCAAAAGACTCTCTCGGTGGCCAAATTTTCTTTCTGTAGTGATCCGATCGTGCTCGACTGTCCCATTCGCAGAGGAAGCAGCAGTATTTGGTATAACCTAGCTGCATTCCAAGCAAGATCGCCACAACTTTTAAATTTGCCATTTATATCTTTCATATTGTATGGTCTCAAGTAACAATTTCAAATTGCTATATGTTTCTTTCATATGGACTGCATGACCAATTGGGACTGAAGGCAATTTGTTTCCATTATGGAGTAACACAGCTTTAAGACTTACTTTTGAGGAATCAATGAAAAGTCTCCAGTCTTTTGGATCATAGTCCAGATTTAAAGCTGCCATTAATCCCTCAATGTCCCTACAGGCTACCAAATTGTTATCCATGTTAAAAAATGGTGTTAGGTTTTTCTGACGGCTTCGGTACACAGAAACTTTTACTTCATCTTCAAGTAAATTCCATTGTTGCAATCGAGAGGCCAATAGTTCTGCTTTTGTCTTGGGCAGTTCCAAATCCCTTATAAGGTCACTTAATTCACTTTGACTTATTTTGTGAGGCTTTTTACTTGGAAGTTCACAGACAAAATCGGAGTCTTGCGAGGTTGATGGGCCGGCGACATTTTCCGGTACACTACCGTTTGAATCCTCTTGATCATCATCAGAATGAAGGGTATATTCCTGAGGTGGATTAGGTATAGGCAACTCGTCACTATGAGGCACCGGGCGTATGGCGGATTGTAAATTTGGATACTGTATCGCAGACCTTTTTTTCTCTGAAAAGCCTTTTTTGATGGGAGGTGTCAAACAAAAGTAACAGTCAGTAACGTGGTCTTTCGGTTCTCGCCAGATCATAGGAACAGCGAAGGGCATCTTACGGTTTTTTCCACTTAGCCAGCCGCGAATGTTGGACGCACATTTGTAGCAGCAGATATGGGGAGCCCAATTTTTATCCTGGTCTCCAACTTTGCAGCCAAAATACAAGTGGTAAGCCTTTTTTATTAAAGGGCTAAGCGTACGTTTTTGTTTCACAAAAGTCATTTCACCACATATATAACAAAAATGATCCGGCTTATTTACACAAACTCGCGACATGTGGCTCAAAACTCTCTAATTTCTCAAATACGAACAGCTCTCGATCAACTGGTGGTTGAAATACAACTAACTAACAATTTAGGATTTATATTATATGTATTTAAACCCCTTATAAAGTACACCTGTTATAATAAATCCAGGTATTTCTCATTTAATGGTGAAATTTTCCCATATATTAAGGGCAGGTAGGTAAATTATCATAATTGGGATGGATCTATAAAACCGGAGCCAACTGAGCCTTTTGCAAGACAGATTGTTAATTAGTATAATAAAATAAGTAAGATTTTGCTATTTTGGTCTCGGAAACATTTTTGCTGTTCCCCAGTGTAATTGTAAACTAAAGTAAATGTTCAAAATAGCTTCCTTTTACTTAATTTAATGATTTTCCTCTACTGCCAACAGAACTCTTAATTCATTTTCTTCATTAATAACGGGTTTATTGATTATCATCCTTTTTATGTACGCAGTGCTTCCTGTTGCTACAAATCTTTATAACAACTTCTCGAAGGTTTTTGGTCTCGGCTTTCTCTCAATATCTGGATATCTTTCAGCATACACTCGGCTCGCGAGGAGGCAATTTCTTGCACATTCACCCAGTATAAAAATCATATTTATTTTTTCTAAAGTTGTAAAATTCGACATTTTGTGTAAGTTAGTACTTAATTTCGACGACTTAACAAATGTAAATTTTATTTGGCTATCATAGTGACAATCTAAACAAAAAGAAATCATGGCAACTCGATTAAGAATAAAAAATAAAATTAAATAATAAAAGTAGCAAAAATGTATGCTTTTAAAATTTATGTCGAAATAACTAAAATACGGCAAACTCTAAGAGTAAAAGGAAGCTATTTTGAACTTTTACTTTAGTTTACAATTATTAGTCTAGTCGCCTATAAGAAAATTTCCCAATAAAAACTCTATTTAAACAACATAATTTATGATATTTATAATTATTTCGAAAACGGCTGGATATAAATTATATGCTTGTCTTACAAAAAAAAATTGTCTATGAATTCTACGTCAAATAGCCAAATAATATACAGGGTGTTCCATTTGAAAAACTTGAGAAAAATTATTTTAAAATGTGGGGTTTTTGGAAGCTTTATATGAACACCCTGTATAAAATAAATAAACGCAATTACATTCATAGTATCTTTAGACCTCTTGTCATAAATTTCACGCAATGCCGAGGTTAAAAAAAATAGTTCTGGATTGTTTTTTTTGATTTTTTTATTCAGGACTGCAAAACTTTTTTTTTTAGATTTTAATTTATTTCTCCGAAACTACGAAACCAAATTAAATAAAATTTGAGGCACTTATAAACGATAGTAATACGAACCTAAATATGCAATAAAATACTGGGTGTCCCATTAAAAAAAATATAACTTTATGCTGTCACACTTTTTTTGGGCCACCCTGTATAATGTAAAATATTTTTAAAACATGCCACTTTTAATCCAATATCTCAAGCTGTTTCAGTATTGTTGATAAGTTCTTCGATAACGATTTAATCTTCCGTCCACGCTTCGTTTGCGGACCCTGTATATGTGGTCACTACCTAACCTTAAAATTAATGTACTTTTAATTTGGTGCATTAGTAGCTGATAATAATTCCCAATAAAGTCATTAATTCTTAATATTAGGTTTAGAAAAAAGTGAGGTTAAGAAACAATGACGTCGGATGAAAGTTAAAATAAAGCTCATCGTATCGATTGTTACAAATATTCGGACGGAATTTGGCACCGAAAGTTTACACCAATCAGGGCACCGTCGGATCATCATATCGTCAGAAATCGTAAATCGTATGCATGGAACGCCGTCTTAATTCGAACTAATCGAAATTTTGATTGCAATATTTTTCCTAACTAACCAGTGAAATTTACACAGTTGAAATCCGGTCCTGTCGAATGTTTACTTTCACAAGGAAATTTCTGAACTGCGCAAACTCACTATTACCCCTTCGATGCCCATAGCGGGGACATAATTGCAGATGGCATTAGCAATATAATGGTTATATATATGTGGCATCTCCCCATAAGCAATTGAAACATAACTCACACCATGACACAGCGCGCGCACCAAACGAAATTGGAACGGATAGATATCATACATTGTGTTCATTGTATCATGCAAAACCACTGTAGCGAGAAATCATGTTACCTATTACTCCATCAAAGACCTGTTCTGGCAATTGCAAATGGCCTTTCTGTCTCTTAACGATGTTATCTTGACTCTTTGATTGTTGTTGATCGTCACTACAGTTATACCGGAACCCAATCGCCCCCTTCAATTTCCCCACATAATACTTCTGGAACTTTATGAGGGAAATTTTATGTTGCATGCCGTGCTTGTGGCAGTCGGGTTTGGAGTAGCTTTCGTAACTGCACTGTTTGCATTTGAGGCGCCACTTTCGTAATTCCGCTGTGTTGCTAAAAGCAAGAAAGTTAAAAATATAGTCTTCGATGACTCATTGTTACTTTTTCTCTATAGAAAATTTAATAAAATTTTCAATCCGACGTTTCGTTTTTTCGCAACCATCATCGACTTTTTATTGAATTAGGTAGGTATATCAATTTAAATACTTATTAACTACCAAGAAGTAAAATCTTATTAGATGACAGGCCTCTTGGAGAGAATGGACTATTTCTTTGATTTTAAATACTTATTGATTTAAATATAATATTTGTTGAAAAAGGTAAACAACTGCTTACAATACATGCAACGAAAATGGTTTTGTTACCCATATCGATGGGACATTCGACAGTCCCGGTTCTCAGGAAATATACAATATTTAACACTGCTTACAGAAAAGGAAACAAATATGTAATTATTAGTTCTAGATGATTAAATTCGTTTCGTTTATAAACGAAAAATTTGTTAACCACACGAACCACAAAATATAAACGTGAATTCCGTGTCAATATTTTAATTTTACGATCTCCATCTAATACTTTGTAATTGGATTTCGTTGTATGTTTTTTTTTTCATTTTTTCACAAACAAGAAGACATACAAAAAATAACAGGTCTTGATATTACTGTAAAGTTATGCACTTGCGTCGTTCATTCTTCCCGGCACAACTGTGGGTAGGTTACTTATGAACTGAAACGTGTGGTAGACGACGAAAGTTAGAACGAAAGTTTAGTGACTATTGAGAAATACGTATCCAAGAAAAAGTGAAATAGTATATTACGTACTGAAGTGGAAAGTGTTTCATTCCTGTCGAGAGAGTCGATACTAATCTCGAGACCATGATGAAACTTTTCACCGAGGTTTGTATAGTATTTTATTTACAACCACATCTAACATCCACTTCTTATTATTTTGAATTAACATTATTAATAAAAGACAAATGTCATTTTGACTTTTCCATTGAAAAATTAGACAGAAATTTCAAATAACCGCAGGTAATAATACACATCAAGATAGCAAATATCATTTTTTGAATATGGTTTTCATGTCATTAAACAATATAATATTTTAACAACAGAAAAATGCGATGCAGATGAGGAATTTGATTTTGCTGCTACTCCACCCGAAATTCGAGAAGCAGCAAAAATAGTATATATTCTGCCAACTAAAAGCCATCCGAGATATGACAACGCATATGACTGTTTCAAAGAATGGTGTACGGGAAACAAAGTTCAAAATCCTGGTTCTGAGTCGGCGCTACTAGCTTATTTCAGTGAAAATGCCAAGACAAAGAAGATATCAACGATTTGGTCACAATATAACATATCAGTGACTGTCTACAATAATGCCAATGTAATATTTAAGTAAATAAGTAAAACAAAAACCATGTTAATTTTTAATTTTTTATAAATGTCATTAGGTTTATTTTAAAAAATAAAAAAAAATTCATTGTCGTTAAATTTGTGTAATGATTTGTATGTTGGTGTGTTCCTATATTATCTTGAGATACCGATTTTTAAAAGAAATTGCAAAAAATAATTTACTTTCCACCCGGGTGGAAAGTAAAAGCAAAAAAGAGTTAACTTTCCACCTTTCAAAGATAGATGAAATGTCATTATTACATGCATGGTTGTAAATAAACAATTCTTAAAAACAAGCAACTTACTTATGACTCTTGAACATATGCCAAGCCAAGCTGTACATTTCTTGGTACTTCAACCCGCACTGTTTACACTTCAGATGGGAAAGTGCGCCTCCACTCCGTTCCGTTCCTTGTTTAGCTGTGGAAGAATTAGAATTGTCCGATGGTCCACGTATAGATGATTTTTCTTGCGAACGTTGCTCAACAGTATCATTAGTGCTTTCAGTATATTTTTCTAAATTTGGCCGACCTCGATCACTGGATGTTTTTCGTTTACTTTTTCCAGTATCTTTTCGTAAATGTCCTCTAGGTCGATCAACAGATTTCTCACTATTCCTAGCACCTTTTTGTGGATCCTTAGGGCGACATTTATGAGCGAAATGCTTGTGTAGCAGTAAGTGATGCGGTTGTTTCGCCGTGTACTCACAATTCGGACATTTCATGTCTGAAGGGTAAAAAATTGCAATCTTCACATTATGGTTCCTTCTTAGATGGTTCCGGAACGTGGTGCGTTTTTTCGAGGTATACTTGCATAATTTTTGCGGACATTTAAACACACGATTAGGGTTCAATGCGTCGTGTAGCAGTTGTTGATGGATCGAAAGGTGCTGTCGATTTCTGGCTTGGTAACTGCACTCCTTGCAAGTAAGTCCGGTGGATTTCTTCACGTTTCGAGCCTCTTCTTTACTTTTAGATGATTTGCCATCGTCTCTGCCGCTTTCCTGAAGATGTCCTTCTTTATTTTCTTCATCTTCGGTATCCGATGCCATCTCTATAGTGATAACTTCGCCGTGGTCGGTGTTATCGGCAGCAGGGTCTTGTTCTGCTATGTCTTCTCCGTCAGATTGCGTCCAATCTAAGATTTTAAGGAGTTCTTGGGTACTGGATTTTACAGCGTCTTCGTCACCTACAATTATTTTTTAACAGCTAAGTTTAAAAATATTGAAACGAACGTGCATTACACTATACAGGGTGTCCCGGAGCAGAATACCTAATATTTTTCGAAGATACTTGGAAAAAAACGAATTTTTACGATTTCGTTCTTTTGGTTTTTTGATTCTATTTAAAGAGATATGTGAAAATAAATTTTACATTCTCATTGTCGATGATGGTCGCGAAAAAAACGAAACGTCGGATTGAAAATTTAATTTATTTAAAGAGTGACAATGTGAATGTAAATTTTATTTTCACATATCTTTCAAATAGAATCAGAATTTATTAAATTTGAAAACATTACGTTGCAGAACTCACATTTGATCGTTCCTGTATGTCCCATGGTTAACGTGATCCCTATAAAATAAATATATTCTTATCAGGGACACCCTATATAAGGTTAACTTTAAAAAAATACGTTACCTTCTATCTTTCCAATCTTGATACTGCCCTTAAACTCGTTCTCATAATATTTATCAAATTCCACTACCGGATATCCTGTTGATCTATGCTTATTCTTGACGTGTCTTTGACAGCTGGCTTTTGAATAATTGACGTATTCGCATAGTGTACAGCGCAGCTCCCATTTTGCAATGCCAGCAGTGTCAACACTATCCCTGAAAAAAGGTTTTGAAAAAATCGGTCTTGTATATTAACACAATGGCGGCTCGGCAACACAGACTCAGACGGCTGGCAACTAATTTAGTAAAGGTTATTTATATTTTTATGTTTTGCTTTAAATATTTTTTTATTTGGATAGAATATTCAAAATGGTGGTTGAAACCAGCAGCCTCATTTGCACCCATACCCTGTTGACGATATGCAACCCAACATGCAATAACTAAATATCCGGTCCCAAGGTCACAGGCAAATTTGTTCCTGGCGGAATGTGACATAATAGCAGTTCGCTTTGTTTCCGATTTTTTAAAAATATGCTGAGACTATTTTCAGAATATTATCTTAAAGTTACTTGACTTGTGTGTGGTTTCATGATTTGTAGTTATATTGTTTGTTTACAATTACAAACGTTACTTTTATATGGGGCCGGACATCCACCAGAAAACGACTCGTCAGCTCACGGCGCTCCAAGGCGACGCGGCGCACTGGTTAGGAACCCTGCTTTAAAATAAGAAAGCCACAAAGAAATAACAATCAAATATACCTTCTTAAATTATCAATGTCGTCGTGCGTCGTCTCGTCGTCCACCTTCTCCTCATCAAAATCGTTCCCCTCCTTCGGTCTTTGTTGTTCTCCTATAAACTCTTTTGTGTCTTCCCCTAAATCCTTCTTCAACTCCTTGCCAATTTTCTCATAGTTTACCTTTTTCATGTGTTCCTTGACCTCTTTCATTGTAAGAAACTCGAAATGACAATGGCTACACTGAATCAGTCCCATCTCTTGTAACGCTGTGTGGGATTTTTTGTGCTCCAACAGAGTGTCGCATTCTGGCGAGAAGAACTCGCAATACTCGCATCTGTTCAGGATACAAAGTAAAATAGCAACGTTTTCACCAAGGACGTATTATAAGTGCAGTGACAGGAAAAGAAACGTTTGCTGCACGAAATTTTTTTGGACCACGACGAAATGTTGCTTAATTTTGTTAATAATTTATAGTAAATACCAGAAAAATCGATACAGTAAGGTATCAATTCAAATAACTTGACAGAAATTGTGTCTATTTTTTATAATATATATAATATTATAATTCAACAACAGAAGAACAAGAGTACTTTCTAATTTAAAATAGACAACAATACCAACAAAATAATTTAGTATTTTTATTAATTAATTTATTATAGGGATTTCACCCCCTAAACCCCCCTTCTTATATAAGTCCCCGGTGAAATGTGTTTTGCAGTTATTGGCCAAAAAAAGACGACTTACAAGAAAGGAGAAAGTTACTTACTTATATAATACGGGGACATCGTGTTCAGTCATCAAGTGCCTTTTGAGCCCATTAGGTCCATCTAATTTTTTTTTGCAGTTGGGGCAAGTATAGTGTCTGTTGGAAGGAAATATCTTTTCTAGTATGGGAGCCTATAATGAAAATTAAAAAGTATAAAGAGATACAACAACAAAAATATTTATAGTTTTGACATATCGGTGTTTACTCAATTGTTGTTCATGGAAATTTTCTTTCTGGAAAACACTAAAAATTTCTATATTATCTGTTATTACCTCTGACTTTTTCTTAGCTCCCGATGAACACACAGGACAGTAAAAAACGTGTCGGTCCAAAGTGGCTAGATCTTTCGGTATACTATGCTCATGCAAAAGGTCTCCTAAATTATACTTTATATTACACTTTGGACATTCCCAAAATCGTCTGGGGTTTGACTGTCTGCAACTAAATATAAAGAATAAAACGCATAAACAATAAACTAAAGTTATTTTGTGTTTTCTATTAATGCTCTTAGAGAAAGAATGGCACACTTCTTTGAAGGAATAAGGATATTTATTAATTTTAATATGCAGGTGTTTGTTCGGGTTCATGATACATGAACGTGTACTTACGTTTTAATATGTCCTTTTAAATAATGTCTTAGGGGAGTTTGAAAGTAACAAAAAGAGCAGTGGAACATAAATGCCATATTTTCTTTCTTTATTATTCTGCTCGATGGATCGAGTCTGCCCAAGGTTCTGTCATTTCTATCATCTAATTTTTGGACCTAAAAATTGAAATCATTCTTTAGTAATTTCACATAAATTCACAGAAAACAAGGATCAACTGGAACTAAGCGATAACTAGATAATTTTGATACTCCTGCGGATGTAGGACATCAATTCATATGCCTTTTTTGAATCTTATGCACTGCATAAATACTAACCAATTTTACTTTTTTACTGTTTTCCGGTGAAGAATAAGAATCACTTCCTTCTTGCCGATATATTTTTGTACTTTCTCTGGGCTCTGGTCCAGAAGAAATTTTATCATCATCATCATCGTCACTGATGTCTTCCGATTCAAGTGGATTATAGTCGGGATCTGAATCACTTGCCATGTTTATTCTATAAATGTATAATAATAAGGAGAATTATGGTAATGTAAATAATTCGACGTTATTAAAGAACACAAATTTTAAAAAATTTCCTATAATAAAGAGGTGTGTGGTAGTCACCAATTGCATAGTATCTCCACCTACTTAAGTACTTGGAAATTTACTTATACATGGGTAGGGTACCATGTATGCACATATGTATCAACAAAAGATAAATAAGTTTAAAGTACCATTTCTTAAAACTTTGCATGTTGTAAATAAATCTCTCATCAAAGAAGACTGTGATAATGAAGGCAACCCGAATCTTACTGGTAGCAATCAAGGCTCCATAAGAAATAATATAATATGAAATTTCTTCATAAGAAATGTTAAATACGGGTTTGTTCGGGTTATGGCAAAGCTAGGGGGCCCATTTGAGGTCATGTTACATGCCCCTGGGTTATGATAACCAAACTGGCATTAGCTACTAAACCTGATGGTCAGCCAGCTGGAATGGAATAAACATTTTATTTTAATGGAATGTCTTTAGAGTAGGTATGGTTACAAGCTCTATAAAAGGGCTAAGGTGGGCAAAAACCAACCCTTGATTTGTTTTAGTGATACAAGTAAAAGCTTTGAAAATAAGTATGGTGGTTGTGGAAATATACAGTGGTTATGTAATTTTAGAATAATTTCATGCCAGAACGAGGTAGAGAAACTACGCCAAAATGTGTAATCACGCAGGATGAGGAGGTCGTAGGTCCAATTCCGAATCCGCTTGGTCTTATCGGTTCTCTCTTCCCCTTCCCGCATTGTATGGGCCGTGTCCGACGTCTTGTTTCAATTTTCTGATCTGAACTAGAGCTTTGCCGTAATAATTAATAAATAACATTGATGTCTTCAGGATAGACTATAAAAAACCACCATCTTACCTAAATAGTTACCAATTCATCACAGAACACATTCACCATGATAATTATAACGCAAAATGAATAACAAACCACCTAATTCCACACCACAGATATACATTAACTCGACGCCACAAGCGTACTTTTAAGGTTACCCACGCACATCCTGATTGTTGATAATTTTCAAACCTGATCCGACCATTTCTATCATTGTTTAGCATTCGAAGCTAAAAAAGGAGAGAGTGCTTCGAGTGCTATCTGGCATTAACTCCATAACAACAGTATTCGGTATGCATTATTTATTTGTCTCTGTCACTGCCTCGGTATAAAGTTAATTTAGGCTCTAACGTGGTGCCACAATGGGAAAAAGAAGAGGTTTAAAAAAATTGACCCGCTGACCGGAAATTTTAAAATTGATAGAATATAAACCCGAGAAGTTTTATTTTAGAATCGATACTATTACAAAGTGCTATGTGCAATCCGCTAATTTAAATGTTTATATAAACTATTCAAGTAACAAGGGCGCGACCACACGTGACGCCGGATATGAATAGGGAAACCACCATCTTAAGAGATATTTGGGACATTGGAACTAACACAGAAAATCTATTGAAACTAATATGGATGATGTTAGGAAATTATCAATTGTAATGTGATGGTCGTCATTCAAGAAGTTTAAATTCATGTGTAAAACACAGGTATAAAAAAAATCTGTCTAAATTTAATTCTGAATTTATTTTTATTTATAATATTTCTTAAATAATTTCTTAAAGCCCGAAGCGAGCTGGCGTTCTTCTTGGAGTAGCCCCAGCACTTATAATTTCCTGTCCCTTATTCAGTGCGGCCTCTTTTTTCTCCGCCGCCTCTTTCCTAGCCTTCATTTCCTCTTGGGCTACTTGCATTTGATTTTCCATCTCTAGCAAGTGCTCTGCAGCCTGTTTTTTCTTTGCTCTGCCCGATTTGCCTGTTTCTAAAAAAATAATAACACAAAAAGACATGACAAAACTGTACAAATCAATAATGTAGTTGTTTAGTACTATTCATTATACTTGCCTTTAAGAGAGAAGAACATAGGACCCAACTCGGCTAACCAATGGCCATCCACCGCCGTCACGCATTGCATGTATTCTCTAGCTGTCATCACCAACTCGTGGTAGACTACGTAGTCCGGAGTGTTGCCTAACCCAAACAAGGCAGACGTTGGATGTAAGTAACAGGGCATGCCTGTACGACAGTTCACGTATTCACCGATACCTGTAACAACGGAAAATAAGGTTTAATATTTCTCATGCAAGTATACACTCCAAGCCACAAAAAATGATTCTTTACATTTTGCCATTAGAATTGAAATAAAGGTATTATTTATTAATAATTATACACAGTGTGTAAAAAGTCCCGGAACAGTCAATTATTTCAAAAATGGTGCACAATATAAAAAAACTTTCTGTATAAAAGTTGTTGGTCTTAAAGAAATTTATTAAACTTAGATCCCTGTAATTATACAGGGTTGCCCAAAAAGTCGTGGTAACCGAAACTTCATTTTTTTTAAATGGAATGACCCTTTTTTGATCACATTTTCTGATTCCTCTAAACATTCTAAACAACAATTATAGAACACGTCATATGGCTAAACCTATTAGTTTTAGAAATAATTTGAGTTGAAGGACATAAATGCGATAGGTACGATATTACCTTTTGCATTTTTATAAGCTGGTACTAGAATTTTTTGCGTCACTGTCAAAGTAAATTCTCAAAATGTCGCTCAGCGAAAGGGAACGTATAACTTTACTAATAATAAGAGGTTTTGGAGACCGACAAAGATCAGTTATCGAGACAAAGGAATTATTTAATACAACTTTTCCAAACCGAGAGCCTATATCAAAATCTACAGTTGTGAGAACAGTTCAAAGGTTTGAGGTAACCGGTTGTTGCAGAGATAAACTTCGTTCCGGAAGACCAAAGTCGGCAAGTAGTGATGAAAAAAAATTAGAGACATTACTTCATTTTGTTCAGAATCCACATTTGTCACTCAGAAAAGCTGCTACCCAAGTTGATGTTTGTTTTAAATCAATTGACAATATTTTAAAAACCAGTAATTTTCATCCCTATAAAATAACTCTTGTCCAGGAATTATCAGAAGACGATTTTGATCGTAGATTGGAATTTTGCGAAGTACTGATGCAAAAACATGAAGAAAATAACAATTTTTTTAATCAAATAGTTTTTACGGATGAGGCAACATTCATGTTGAACGGGTCTCTCAATCGCCATAATTGTCGTTACTGGGCTGATCAGAATCCACATTGGATGAGAGAAACACATACTCAACACCCCCAGAAAGTAAATGTGTGGGCTGGAATTATTGGCAACAGATTAGTGGGGCCTTTCTTTATAGAGGGGAATTTGAATGCCGAAATGTATCTCCACATGCTGCAAAATGAAATTGTGCCAGCAATAAACAATGAAGTAGGACCACTATTACGCAATACGTGGTTTCAGCAGGATGGAGCTCCTCCTCATTTTGGGCTAGCTGTTAGAAATTATTTAAACAACACTTTTCCTAACCGCTGGATAGGACGAAGAGGCCCCTGCTAGGTCGCCAGACTTAACGCCCCTTGATTATTTTCTTTAGGGACACCTAAAAAATAAAGTATTTGTGACAATACCTGCAGATCTGAATGAATTAAGAGGAAGAATTATTGAAGAATGTGCATCTATTAACCAAGAAATGTTACAAAACGTCATCGACAAATTTTATTATAACCTAGCCCATTGTCAAACTGTGGGAGGAGGACATTTTCAGCATTTAACATTTAATTAAATAACGACTTACACTTAATTTTATTTTTGTTCTTTTCAAGTTATTGTTAATTTTACTGCTTGTATTTAATAATTTAGTTGTTATTAAAATTTTGACACAACTTGAGTGAGGTTCATTTTACACGAGTTTAATGTTTTTCTTTTAATTTTAACGTAAAACATTTGAGCCGACTCGAAACAATGCAAAAGGTAATATCGTACCTATCGCATTTATGTCCTTCAACTCAAATTATTTCTAAAACTAATAGGTTTAGCCATATGACATGTTCTATAATTGCTGTTTAGAATGTTTAGAGGAATCAGAAAATGTGATCAAAAAAGGGTCATTCCATTTAAAAAAAATGAAGTTTCGGTTACCACGACTTTTTGGGCAACCCTGTATAATTACAGGGATCTAAGTTTAATAAATTTCTTTAAGACCAACAACTTTTATACAGAAAGTTTTTTTATATTGTGCACCATTTTTGAAATAATTGACTGTTCCGGGACTTTTTACACACTTTGTATATTAAATAAACTACACACAAAGAAAAAGTATACTTAATTTTCAATATATGTAAATGTTGACCTTATTTTCAAAAAATTTGCAAAATATAGCTTCTTGATGATAATGAAATAAATATTAATTTAAGAGCCCTTACTCTTACCTTTCAATCTGGCAGCTTGATGAAAATACGCCGAGCAAATACACTTCCTGACGATATCCCAATCTGTTCCGCACGATTTGATCTCGAATTTTTGCTGCACCATTATATCTTTCAACTGTTGCCTGACTTCCCGTACCTTTCTCATGGCTTTGATGTGAATGAAATGTTCGTTGCACCAGTGAGACGAATATCCATTCTGTTTCCATTGGTTGTAGACGTTTAGAAAGGTCAAATGATCACTTTCGGGGACCTGCGATTCAAATAAAAACGAGCATGAAAAAATGAATTTCTCAAGAGTATGATAATTTATACGAGTGAGAAATAATTGAAAGTGTATACATATAAAAGATGTTCTGGAATGGCCTCATTAATGGTTGTTTTTCTTCAATTTGTTTTCATCTCGGGATTTGCGGGTTTAAATATAATAAGTCATTTCCATAACGCCATGTAAAAAATTAATAAATATGTGTTCAAATTAGAGATTATGTAACTACACCACTTACTTGAAACTTCTCTCTCACGCCATCAGCTTCCTCCTCCCTGCCTTTAGGTCTGTAAAATATGGAAGGCACGGACAACATGGATACTATGATCAGTATTTCGGCCGTGCACCCCATCTGCGTCGATACGATAAGCATTTGGCATTGTGGAGGATCTAGAGGGAATTCCGCCATTTGGCGACCGAGTTTCGTTAAGACGCCTACGATAAATATACAGGGTGTAATTAGGTTTTTAATGATAAACCATAACAAACTACAACGTGTCCAAGATAAGGAGGGCCGGTACAGGGATCTCGGAAACCGTAAGAGATACGAAGTCGGTTAAATGGAGGTAAAGTTGCGCATTTACGTGCCTAATAATATGCCGTTTAGAAAGTTTTAAAAGTCCGAGTAATTCCGGAGATATCCGGAATAAACCGAAATTCTGAAAAATCGTTTTATTGTTTTCCTGGTTTTTTTTTGAGATCGAATTCTAAAGTAAATTGCACTTTTGCATTGCCACTTTTTCCGCTCTATCTAACAGCGTTAATTGTAATCCGACGAGTCGTCTTCGAAGGGCCATTATCAACTTTCTTTTTTTAAATACGGTCCTGTTTTCCTGATATTGGAATTTGAGAGCTTTTTTTCTCCTGAATGCAACGGACACATTGTGGTTTAATGACGTTTCGAGGGTTTTCTGAACAACATCAGGAAATTTTGGGATACAGTTCTCCTAATTTTATAAATAATATCTCATAAGTAAACTCTAAATTTTTTACTTATGTTGGATTAATTCAATAAATAACAAATAATTTAATAATAAACCACAAATAAGTGAACAAAAATCATACCAAAACAGTAATAAAACCAACAACGAAAAAAGTAAGGAACTACATAATCAGGTGTTCAAAATGATTTCCGTTATTCTCTAAGCACAAATAACATCTTCTAACTGCTACATAACAGTTTTTTTGAGATAAAATAAAACATGCGATAGAATATCAAACTTTTCAGCATTTGTAAAATTATGTTCCATATTTTCTGGAAAATAGGAAACCTCTTAAAACGCTCTCAAACGATCACAATGGGAATGTCAAGTGAAACAAATCACGTGTCACCATCTTAATTTTTTTTTGTTTCAAATTTACTTTTCTTTTAAATCCCGAATCAACAGAAGTTTGAAATAATGTTTCTGTATTTTGTTCACTTATTTGTGGTTTATTATTAAATTATTTGTTATTTATTGAACTAGTCCAACATAAGTACAAATTTAGAGCTTACTTATGATATATTATTTATAAGAAATACAGGACCGTATCCCAAAATTTCCTGATGTCGTTCAAAAAACCCTCGAAACGTCATTAAACCACAATGTGTCATACAGCGTTGCATTCGGACGAAAAAAGCTCTCAAATTCCAATATCAGAAAAACAGGACCGTATTTTAAAAAAGAAAGTTGATAATGGCACTTCGAAGACGACTCGTCGGATTACAAAACAATTAACGCTGTTAGATAGAGCGGAAAAAGTGGCAATGCAAAAGTGCAATTTACTTTAGAATTCGATCTCAAACAAACCCAGGAAAAAAATAAAACGATTTTTCAGAATTTCGGTTTTTTCCAGATATCTTCGGAACTACTCGGAATTTTAAAACTTTCTAAACGGCATATTATTAGGCACGTAAATGCGCAACTTTACCTCCATTTAACCGACTTCGTATCTCTTACGGTTTCCGAGATCCCTGTACTGGCCCTCCTTATCTTGGACACGTTGTATAGTGTTTGCAGCGAACCCTCTCGCCAGTTATTGGGCGCATTCAGCTGCAGAACCCATCGATTTGTAAGCGATTAGTAATCATCTGGTGAATGCACTAAAAAAAATCATCGATGGGAAATCGGACGCCATTTTTTCCATCGAATTTAAAAAGCGATTTATGTCAGTTTTGTTTGTCAGGCTCTGCTGAATGCAGCCATTGACAGTTTAACGTGACATTAATGACATGTCTGGTTATTTAATTCGTATAGGTTGGTATGCATTCCAACACCGTATATAGTAATAGTACATTTATTTTGTAGAGTTTATTTTAACATGAAATGAGTTATTGGAAACTAAAACAAAAATTTATTTATCCTTCAATTGAATCTGTTTTGTATTTTTTATTTATTACTTTGCTACTATAAGACACACAATCCATATAAAGAACATAAATACTCACCTGTATGGTCCAGCGCCCCCAAAATCCACAACTGATACAACGAATTCAAAATATTGTCCTGAGGCGGGGGATCCATGAAATGAAACTGCAACAGATCTTGCACGCCCAGCGATTTCAATAGCAACACGGTATTAGCCAGGTTGGTACGCTGTATCTCCGGCACAGTCGTAATCAGCAGTTCGTCTTTGTATTGTCTTTCTGTATAAAGACGGAAAGCCTGGCCCGGTCCTGTACGACCGGCACGACCTGACCTTTGGTTTGCATTGGCCTGGGATATAGGGTATATCTAAAATTATACCTCCTAATAAAAAAAAAGTGTACGTGGGTCTTTCTTATACGAACCGCGCAGATTTATTGTCTTATACAACTTCAAGTCATCAGCATAGAAACTACCCTGGCATGTAAAATATACTCAAACTGAATCAGAATGAAAATGTTGAACAGAAGCGGTGAGCAATGAGATCCCTGCGGAACCCCAGACCAAACCTGAAATGATTCTGATACAAAACCATTGATCTCAACACTCTGTGTGCGCCCCTTCAGAAAACTTGCAAACCAACGAACTGAGCTCTCACCAAAACCCGTCGCTCTTCTCATACTTGAAATTTAATATCTCCCAGTTGTACTGATCGTATCAATGTCGGTCTTTTACTTTACACTTGGTTAGGTTAGCTTTAGAAGTGTATTAAAAAAAATGGTCATTGTGAACAAATGAAAAAAAGTATTTTGCAAAATAACAGCGACTGCAAAACTTTTATCTATCAATTTTTTTACCTGTAACGCGTCCATACCAATCCTCGGATTATACACTTTCAATTTGCAATACCCACTATCGATAACGAAAATAATACCATCGACGGTCAAAGAGGTCTCGGCAATATTTGTGGCCACGACGCATTTCCTTATACCCTCGGGTGATCTTTGAAAAATTTTCGCTTGTAGATCAGAAGGCAACTGCGAGTAGATCGGCAGAATTGACAGTTCAGGGGCGTTGTCTATCTCTGCAATCCGTTCAGCCAAGACCTAAAAGTAGAAATTAAAATACTAATATTTTCCAAAGGCACACTGTGGTCAGTCAGGTTAGTGTGCCGTAAAGGAACTTTCCTATAGCGCTTGATCATAAAAAGAAAAAAAAATATCTTGTAGAGATTTCTTACCTCACAAGACACCTCAATATCCTCTTGGCCCGGCATAAAAACTAAAATATCCCCCGAAGGAGGCTGTAGATGGATCTGTAAGGCTTGTTTTACAGCCGCGTCCACGTAGTCTTCTACGGGATTCTTGCTGAAAAGAGTTTCTACTGGAAAAGTCCTTCCTGTAAAAAGTGGTATTTTTAAAAATTTATTTTCTACATTATGTTTTAAATGATTTAAGTTGCCGTTTCGTAGGAATAAGGTTGGCATACTAACATTTAAAATAAAAGTTTTTTCCTGAAAACATGTTCCATTTTCGACACTTTCTGGGGGATGAGAGTTATCAAAAATGGAATGTTGTGGTTTTCAGTTTTTAACGACAACATGACCTCTCTTAATTTTTAATCTACAGTTGTCGTTGTTCGCTTTTGATACATCCCTCGTATTTCCGTTAGGCGTTAACTTATCAAAAAGGTAAAAACCGATCTCCTTAGAGATTTTTACGTAAAGTTCAGCGTAGCCAGTTTTTCTCTAAAAATTAGTTTTTGAGATATTAACAAAAATAAAATATTTTTAATGGGAAACACAATGTATATTGTATATATTTTTCAATCAATTGAGGCTTTTTCAATCATTTGGGCTTTACGAAAATGAATAGTTGTTTTACAGGGTGTTATGGAAATGACTTATTATTAATAAATTGAAGAAAAATAACCTTAAATGGCGCTTTGAATTATTGAATGAAATATACACTTTATATGAAATCTGAAAATTTACGTGGCCGCTACTGAGGACGTTCGCAATCAATAGTTTATTGAGGCGGTGTTGTCATATATTGCAACTAGAGATGTAAAGGGTAATATTACCGAGGTAATGTTACCGTAATTTTGGTAATATTACGTAATATTACCGCAAGATCGGTAACATTGGAAATACTCTCATTTATCGGGTTTCATTCGAGAATAGTAGAAGATACTGAGGAAGAAATAGAAAAAGAATATATCGGTTTCGAAGTTATAGACTTGACTCAATTAACGAAAGAGAAAGAAGAATCGGATGACGAGGTTGGGGATGATGATGAGGATGATTTACCATTATCCACTCTATTACGTAGTCCATTCTGACTCTGACTAGTTTAAAAAAACGTTCTTATTGTTTTTCGTAATGTTTTTACAGTTTTGAAATAAAAAAAACTTGTATTACTTAAAAAGCTGTCTTTTTATAAATTACCAATGTTACCGTAATATTGCGTAATATTACCGGTAATATTACCGATTTTTAAATTACCGGTAATTTTACATCTCTAATTGCAACACAGTATTGTAACGCACGTGTTCAGTTCTTGACAACAAGACGTATTTGACCCGCGTTATCACTTCTTTTTTAGAAAAAAAAAATACTACAATTTTAAGGTACATACTTCGATCTTATAATCCGTTTTATAATTAAATTCCATAAAAAACAAAACACAAAAAGCAAATTTTGCAACAGAACCAACAATAGGTAAAATCACACAAATTTGAAATCACATATTTCGAATTATTTCACAACAGAAAAAAAAAACGGGTAATGCTACAACTAACAAAATGTTTAAAATATTTCACAACAGAAAAAAAACGGGTAATGCTACAACTAACAAAATGTTTAAAATTCGTATACATCAAGCACGTGGAACCCTCGACAGCGTCATCCCATTCCAGAGTCTCGAAACATACTGAAGGATCGATAGTCGCGCGCAGCGGGTATCCAAGCAAGGGCGAAACATGCGGTGTGATCTGACAACACTGTTAGTATACTCTAGTGACCCACATTGTTGCTAAGTAAATCCGGATGAAACGGCGCGACAGTATGTGGGTAAAAAGGGTTTTTACCTTAGTATTTAGATATTCGATTAATAAAAAAAAGAATGTAGACTTTCTCTAGGACACCCTAGGAGTCACCCATTTAGATATATAAGTGATTTCCATAACACCCTGTATTTATTTAAAAAATTGTACTTTTGGTAATATCTCAAAAACTATACTTTTTAGAGGAAAACTGGCATATTCTCTAACAAGATGAGCTTTTACCTTCTTGATAAGTTATCGCGTAACGGGGTTGTCTAAAAAAGTGGGAGAACACTAAAGTGAAAACCATTCCATCTTTGATAATAATTCTAATAACCCCCAGAAAGTGTCTAAAATGGGACACCCTGTACAATCCAGAGTTCCTCAACTTTTACTTAGTTACTATAGAAATAAGGGAACGGCGTAGGTTGAAGTATACTTACTCAAATATATTTTTACTCACCGGGTATATTAAACGTTGCCACATTTCCAAAAAACATCGAAAATTTACTACTGTCCATCGTAGCCGAAGTAACAATCAGCTTTAAGTCGTGCCTCCTTGCTACTATCTCGCGTAACAAACCGAATAACACGTCGGTACTTAAGGAACGTTCGTGGGCTTCGTCCATTATAATTGCACTGTAGTGGTCTAAATCTGGCTCACGAAGACTCTCTCGAAGTAATATACCTTAGAATGGAAATAATGTATTACTGGACCTGTTCATGGATGTGGCGTACTAAGGGAGGTTTGTGGTCGAACCCCCCCAGATAATATTCATCCACATTGTATGGTTCCATTTCCAACAGAAAATTAAAAATCTTTTTCTTTAGTTGTTTTAAGTTATCTATTTTTACATTTGTTGTGCTTCAAACTTACCCCATAATATAAATAGTAAACAAAACAAACTTACCATCTGTCATATACTTAATGACAGTATTCTCCGACGTACAATCTTCGAATCGAATAGCGTACCCCACGTCATCGCCCAACGTGGTCCCCATTTCGTCGCTTACTCGCTTTGCCACCGACATGGCGGCGACCCTCCTGGGTTGGGTGCAACCGATCATACCATACTTGCTGTAACCGTCTTCGTGGAGATACTGGGTTAGTTGGGTTGTCTTTCCACTTCCCGTTTCACCTTGGATAAAAAAAATTTAGGACATTTTTTCCAGACGAAAAACAATCCGACCAATGAGGATCAAATAACTTGGCGGTCGGAGATACAGAGTCATTTTAATAAGCTACTCACAGTGAATGACTCTGTATATTACGTCACAATATTCTTTAAAATCCGCCCCAGCGAAATCCTTACCTACTATAATTACTACATTGTTTTCTCTAATAACGTTCAATAACTCTTGTCTAACGGCAAACACAGGTAGGTATCTTCTCTGTTCTATTATCGTCTTTTTTCTTGCAAAATCACTGGAAGCTTCATTATTATCTGCAATAAATAAAAGTTAAACCAAGTTAAAATTGCATTTTTTTTATAATAATTAAGTTAGTTAAAATTTAACTGTAATTTAATAATATTGCATTGAAAAATCTTATTTTACACTTTTAATCGATATAATATATTGAAAACTGTACAGTTTTTTTGGGAATAGATAACAAAAACATTTACCTTTCATATGATGAGCAAACTTATGATCTGCTTTATAGTCTGTGGTGTCATCTTCTTTATTATATTTTATATCTTCTTCGTCTTCTTTCTTTTTAATACCCATGATATTACCTAACAAAGGAAATAAATACTATTTTAGAAGAAACTTTTTGATACAATTTTAAAACTATAACAATCAGTAGATTTTATATTTAAACAGTTTACCAATTTTTGTTCCTCCTAATTCCCAATGTTTTTTCTGAGCTTTACGCCTTTCCTTTTGTTCTCTAAATACTCTGACCAGATGTGAACCTTTCCTAGCTACCATAGCCATGTCAGAGGTAGGGTCTCTAAAAAAATAAAATAAGTAAAGTAAGTCAAAAAACCTCAAATTTTGTTAGTAACACTGCTGGTTTTAAGCTTTATTTAGACAGGCACTGTATCTATTTATTTTCATTTTAACTTTCAGAAAATTATATAAAATGTCAATTTTTCCGATGAAGATCAAACAGGGCCATAAGTAGATGGAGCTTAGCCCCCAAACTATTAACAAACATACATGTGCATATAATTACCGCCCTGTGATAACATAAGAATATTACTACTTGGATCAAACTTAAACATATTTTTTTTTTGAGAAAACTATATGTTTCCTTAACTTTTACAATGTTAAGATAACTAGGATACTAGAGTTTACCATCAAGCTCAATTTCTTTTTATGTAGCTGTTAAATACTACTATAGTGCTACAAACAAAGCAACCAGGAGAAACATAGGCATAGATAGCTATTCTTTGATTACAATATAGTAGAAGAGAAGCACCGCAGTAGAAAAGGGGTGGGGGGGGGGGGGGGGTACTGGGGGATCCCCAAGAATCGGGAATATGCCTCTAAAGCAATCTACTCAAAGCACTACCAATGAAAAAAATAGCCAATAGTAATATTAATAAGTACTTCTAGGGTCTCACCTCACTGGTATCACAGGTTCGGGCTGTTTTGTAAACACAATTCTACCATCTAAGAACGGTGGAACTATGTTATGTACCAGAAGATGAACTCTATCTATGGACTCTTCATCGAAGTCTTCACTGTAGTCCACTGAATGAACCACACCTATAAAAGACAAATTATATTTAATTCATTGAAAGAAATTGTTAATAATATAGGTAAAGTAACAAACAATATAAAAAATGTTGTAGGAATACCAACCTGAAGTTAACATCCTATTTCTCTCCCATAACTCGTTATCTTTATTAATCTGTCTCTGTTGAGCACTCAGTCTCTTCTTCTTCCTCTGTTCAAGTTGTTCTTCTTTTTTCTTGGTATACTCATCACTAACACTTGAAAATGGGTTATTCTCATCATCATATCCTTCACCCATATTATACCATTCACGGTCAAGTCTTTTTTGTTCTTCTTCCCAGTTTTCACGCTCAATTGTTGCGTCCCATTTGAGTTGCTCGTCACTTTCTTTACCTAAACCTAAAAAAATAAGGAAAACATACAAATTTTCTTTCCTACAAACATTAGCAGTTTTCTAATGTGGATTGAGAAGAATAAATAGAAAGATTACAGTTTATTTTTACTTAAATATTTTACCTGGTGTAGCTCCAGTTTTCTTTCTATCCTTGAGCCAAGCATTGTATTTGTGAGCTGGAGTCGCTCTCTCACTGTCATCCACAAACTTTCTACTGCTTTTCCATTCTCTCCAACTTTTATCATCTCGTCTTGAAGATTCACCATATTTTGACCTGAAACTTCTTTCTGACCAACTATCTTCCTCCTTTTAAAATATATCTAAATCATTTATTGTATTCTATTCTATCTATAATCTACCAAAGCAGCAATGTTTTTTAAATAGACACATCTATACTCTATAAAAATGTCTGAAGAAGAACACCATTTTCTCAAAATATGCAAAAAAAAGTCTTTCCTTCTTCTGGTTCTATTCTATAAAAGTTTAAATACCTACCTTTTTATAAGAATTAGGAGTTGGAAAGTCCCAAGAAGATTTCCTCCCTGGTATAGGGTCGTCTTCCTCATCCCAGGAAGTCTTAGCTACTGTATCTTTAACTCTTAAATTTGGAGTTTTTGGTTCATCCCTAAATCTTGGTGTTTTTTCTCTACGAGAACTGTCACCATGTCTCTTACTACCTCTATGTTTAAACTTATGCTCGTCCCTTCTTCTGTCCTTATTTCTTTCATATCTATTTGTATATTTATTTCTGTCTCGGCCATACTTATCACGATCTCTTTCATTCCTATCCCTGTGCTTGTCTTTTGTAGTAGCATAAACACCTTTTTCCTTGTACCTATCAACTTCTCTTGCTAATAATCTTTCATGTGCTTCTCTGCTAACACCGCCAGTATAGGTAGGAGTTTCTTCTGCTGGCGGTCGAAACTTACGTTCATCTTTCGATTTCCTGTCCAGTCCTTGAAATGTCTCATTACCAGATTCCGCAATACACTCGTCTTCCATTGAGAAAGACATTTTCCGAGCGGCATCTTCCTTTTCCTTGCGTTTTTGAGCAGCTAAACGATCTAAACCTAGAAGTGAAGGTTTTGGAACTTTAAAAGTGGGTTCTTGCTTTTTGTTGATGATTAATCCCCCTTGCTCGTTTCCTGTGGAGCCTTCTAATCTGTGGAGGCCATCATCGTCTTCCATTTTTACAAGGCTGTGGTTTAAATGTTATCACGAATTAGAAATTTTTAAAAATATTTTATTATCAATCTTAAATTTCTTCAACAAAAACGAATAAGGAAGATGTAAATATGGAATATAACCAAACTTTCTTTTCATTAGAACTACTGATCGCAGAATTTGTAGCAACAGTTTTCGAATTATGTTCATCATGGATGAAATTCCCTTGTTGCTATGAGCCAGGCGCAAGTATTTTAATGAGAAAGTAGAACCTAACCTGGTAATGTTCGAATTAAATAATGAACTTCTCCAAAGTATTAAAGAATATTTTAATAAAATCAATTACAAATATTGAAACAAGAGGTATTTCCGTCTCTTCAACCGTAAGAATCAAAGAAAGTAAGTAGTATTATTATCGCAGCCTTCTTTCCTACATATTATTTTTTACAGTAAGGCAAATACAAAACGGCAATGAACTAACAATATACGGAGAAGCAATACCTTCACCTAGAGGACCATACCTTTTAAAGAATAACCAAACAACGCAATGTCCGGTGTGTGCCTCAGGTTTAGACATAAAACACACCGATGTACTGATTCTTAGTCAGTTCGTAAGATCTGACGGATGCATGCTACCGAAAAGAATTACCGGGCTTTGTAGTAAACAACAGAAAAGGATGGGAAGTATGGTTACAATGGCACAAAAAGCAGGTAATAAAGTTTTTTCTTAAATTCTTGCAAGGTAGATTTAATATGTTTCTAAGTATAAACTGTTTTTTTTTTATAGGTTTAATGCCGAATCTTGCTCCGTCATGGAGTAAAAAAGATCCCAAAAAACGGTACCAGTGGAAGAAATATAATAAATATTTTGATGAAACTACCATAAAGACGTAAAAATTATATTAATTGTTAGATACAAATTGTGTAGTACTTAATATAGTATATAAAAAATATTTAAAACTGGTTTATTTTAAAATCAATCTATTTTAATTCAAAGTTAGTCGCGGTAATTTTCCTTCTATATTTATGTGCTGCGTGTAAGTCTGAACTGATAGTCTCAGATTTTATCAATTCTTGTTCCACCATATCGCTGAATGGACTGTTTAGGTATCCTGGTAAAGATGTAATTTCCCTAAAAAAATTACGCAATTAATTTCTTTTAAAGTTACTTTTTAAATATACTAGCTGACCATTAACTATAAAAATGTTCTGAAAGAAAACTTTAGGCACTAACTTAAAGACAGCAACAATCTGTTTAGGAGTAAGTTCTTTGAACTTTGTAAAAATGCTCATATCTTCAAAGTAGTCTTCATGCCTTAAATTTGGTGCTATTAGGCTGATACCACATTCTGGAACCCATTTTCTAAAAAGAAATACATCATATTGTAGTTTGACTGTATTTTGTAGAAAACTTTTTGTGTAATTGCCAGAACAGAGTTTGTTAGAATTTTGTATTTGTAAACAATGCATGTTTTTACTAGCCAAGTGCTAAATACAGTATATTTATTATTTATACAGGGTGTTATGGAAATGACGTATATGTATTTAAACCGGCAATTCCTGAGATAAAGACAAATTGAAGAAAAATACCCATAAATGGCGCTCAATTCATTCAGCGGTAAAAGTGACCTGACGTCAAACCAGAAAAACACCTGTATGGCACTGCGATAGATGTAAGCAATCAAGGAATTCTGCCGGTGTTGTCATATGTACACCTTAAACTCTTTAGACAAAATAAAATAATTTAAACACTTTTCCATTCTGTAATACCTTTTTGTACAATTAATTGAAGAACGGACTATATTTTAAACAACCCGAAAGAACATATGGAATAGTAATAGCCACGTACGTCACTAGGTCAAATGCCAATGACCTCTTGAGGCCTTGCATCGGCTGAGCGAAGTAGTTTCATATAGCGCCGCACGCTTGCGGTCTGTTAGTTGAAGACCAACCAGCGGCCGGATACGTTGCGTCTAGTCGATCACTAACACACTCTCAGCAATCCGCTCTACTTTTCGGTTTACGCGTGTATCTTGCCCGCTCATAAATAATCTTTGAATATTGTTTTTATTGACGCGCTTCTTCTGGACGTCAAAATTTCGTCGCGTCTAATAAAATCTAATAATCTGTATTATTGTAGTTTCACAAGCTAACTATCGGTTCTGTTTCACTATTACTGTGTGTACATAAAGTGTTTCGAGGAGTGTTCCCATGAAAAAGAAAAAAAAGTGGTTGTGTGTTGTGCCTGGATTTCCTCGTTCTTTAGGCATAAGGATAAATACAAGTAGGTAGAAAACAATTTATTTTTATAATTTTATATGGAATTTCAGTTTTACATTAAGTTTGGCAACATTGCCATTGGCTCTGGGTGAAATGTTGTACAGTAGCGCGGACTGACCTGTGAGTAAGAGTGTTTATTACCCCACTTTTAAAACGGTCGATTTAAAAAAAATAAAATATGTAGCGCTCCTCTAGGGCACCCAAGGAGTCACCCATTTAAACATAATACGTCATTTCCATAACACCCTCTATATTAGAGATGGGATATACCGTCAATCGCATCTCGCGGTACATACCGTCGAATTTATTTGCGATTTTGACATAGCGCCATCTATCCCGTCATATAAGAATCCAGTCTTAAGTGACCTAATAGGACCACCATATCAAAAGCGACTATTGAAGTCCAAGGGTGGGAGAACAAAGTTAATTAAGCAAAAGTCCGCAAAATATTGTTTTAATTTTGTTTAGTTTTTTTATATGCAAACTTTTTAATAAGTTAAATAGATTTTATTATCGTATTTATCCTTATCAGGCAAGGGTAAACAAATCTAGATTAAACATTATGCAATTTTTACCTTTGCAGTACGACAATATTCCTGAAAATTTTAAAATTGAAATTGTTAAGTAAGACACCGCGACAATATAGCGGTACGCGAATACCGTCGCCTCTACCTCATATTGACAGAGAACTTAAAGGAAGTTACTATTAAAAATACTTGTAAAATACATTCTTTTTAATCTTCCAAAAAAGAAGTAAGTTATCAATTCGACATGTATTTTAACACAAGTAGCAACAGCTCACATTATTATTATTGAGAATCGATTTTCTCGGCTTCTTTGAAAATGGCCTTATTTTCTTTTATTAGTTATTCATGTTGATTTCAGAAATATATATCTTTATAATCGTGTGTTAGGCTGGTGCTAAATAAAAGAATTAATAAATAATATTTTATCATATAGGTACTTACTCACAAGTAGGTATAATAGTTTTATTACCAGGGCCGAGAAAAGTTCTTATAAAGCAAAAGAATGACACAAACTCTTCGGCATTTAAGCAAAAATCCTTTCGCATGCTTATCTGTACCAGATATATATTGTCTGTGTCGTATTTCTTATTCTAAAAATAAAATTATTCATAAATCAATCAAGGTGAATACAGAAATAAACACTATGTGTATACTTACAGCTATCATTTTTTTAACGCCTCCAGATTCCCAGGGCAAAAACATTTTTCTCGGAAACTTGTCCAGCAGTTTAAATTCGAAAAAAATTTGAAATAATACAGTCCACGGCTTATAAAGGCGAGAACTGTCGTCTTTTGTCGCACTCAAGCTCTAAAAAGTAAAATGAGTGTCTAGTTTATGGAAAAACAATTTTTGTGAAAAATTCTCATTGATCTACTGTCAAATCAAAATTGTTTTACTTACACGCCAATCTTTTGGAAACACTAGAGCAAAAACTTCAATCCTACCGTATGTAGCAATTTCTCTTTGCAACACTATTGCCTTGATTAAGTACCTCATAAAAGACAGGTCTGTTAGCGTTCCAACGACAGTCATAACGGGATCTAAAATATAAATCATCACATTATGCCTTTTACATAAAAAGGATACTCTCTCGAAAAGTCGTTAACTATCATTGTTTCTTCAGAAATTGGCTAAAAACAAGTTCAGATACAGAAATCAATTTTTTTGTAGCTCTGGAAAATATTACTTAAAAAACTTCAAGAGACTTCAAAAATTAACTTCTGTACCTGTACACGTGTGTTTTTAGCATAGGAAAATCATAATGTGATGTTTAAACGGCAAAAATTGATTTTTTTTTTATGATCAAACACAAGCACTATAGGAAAAATCCTTTAGGGCATTCTGGGAGTGGTGCGTGTGCGAAAAAAGCGATTCACGTTGGTTTTGAATCGTTGGAGGTTATATTCGTTGGGAAAAACGACCTTGGGACGGTCGTTCCATAAGGATGAAGTCCTCCAGAGGAAAGAATTCTTAAATAATGAAGTTCGAGGAGTACTAAGCTTAACCACATATGGATGGTTCGTCGTGTATTTCTGCTATTCTCCGCTCTGGGCGGAATTAAGAGGGCAAGGTCAGCCGAGCACTTTCCATGAAAATATCTGTAAAAGAGAGTCAAATCCCCAACCTGTCTTCGATGTTCTAGGCTGTCGAGGTTCTTTGACAGCTCATGGTCTTCAATCAGACGAACGACCCTCCACTCGATGGAATCCAGTAGCCGAAGAGTATGTTTGGGTGCAGAGCGCCAGACATGAGAGCAGTACTCTAGTAATGGTCGAATCTGGGCTTTGTATAGTGTCAAAAGTTGTTGAGGTGTGTACAACTTTCTGGTTCGGAGGAGTACACCAAGTTTCTGAGAAGCTATCTTGGCGATTGCCACAACGTGGTTATGCCAAGACGTATTTCCTCCCAGATTGACGCCCTTGCAAATTAATAGATGAAGCCAGTGGGATTGCGTGTCCGTCCATGACTATACCCGGTTCTGTAATGTTAACCTTTTTAGAGAAAACTGCTGCCTGGGTTTTTTTAGCGTTAAATTCGACTTGGTTACTGTCACCCTAAGCCAAAATTTCTTCCAGGTCTTTGTTGAGGCGTGATTGTTCATGTTGTCTGCGAAGATGTGCATCGGCAGTCAATGTTTGTGCATTCAGAGAGAAAGATGAGATAAGTGTGCTATCGTTAGCAAAACTAAATATCGGATTTTTCGTTTTCACTAGAAGGTCGTTAATGTAGAGTAAGAAGAGAGCGGGAGACAATATGGACCCTTGAGAAACACCGGCATTGATGGTGAAGGTGAGAGAGCGGTCCTTAAGAAAGCTAGACAACCATGTACAGAATCGACTGGGCATACCATAGGATCGCAGTTTACTTAGACAAATGGGGTCAAACTTACCCGGCTGATTAAAGTTAACAATGTCCAATAGACTCAAATAGAAGAACTTATTAACAGTAATTTATGTCCCAAAATTGGATGAGATAGCTGAAGTAGTTCCAGAGCTATAAAACAAAAACTAGTTTATGAAGGCCATCTTTAAAGGACTCTAGCCCCCTGACAAAGCGTTTCCGGATCAATGTTCATAAGAAGTTTTATTTTCTTTTTCATGTATTCTATATACCCTAGAATTTTGTAACATGCTGACAATAACACCCTGTATAATCTCTATAATTGAAAACTAAATAGCTGGTAATAGTTCTAAGAAAATGTACTTACCATCCACCCAACTTCTTTTGGGCACTCCCTCTAATAAAGAAGTTAGTCTAGATCCCTGATCATATCTATCTACATGCGAACATAGATGCAGTTTAAAAAAGTCCTTATTAAATAATTGAAATTTGCCTGTATTATTAATCTTCTGGAAAAAAGAATATATATAAACTTTATTAAATCTACTCTTGTAGATTATTTGTAGTAGTTTCAAGAAAACCATACCTGTAGTATTTGCCGAAACTCCGTGTTATTTTCATATAACCTCACATCTGGAACGCCACTTTTGCTTAGCTCTTGTGCTATATAACCAAAACCAGGGTTCGTTTCCGCTACCACCCGATTATTATCCTTTAAATTTAAAGTTGGCAAAACGTAATTAGCCACTTTTTTAGCTATTTTAGGAGAAATTAGATAAATACAATCTGGCCGGGAGTATGGAGCAAAATTAAGCAGTTTTTCTGGAATCGATTCCTTAAGTGGCAATAAATTTGTCTTATCCTGAAAAAGCTGGTCAAGTTCCAAAATGTGTCTTTTACTAGGAGGACGTTTCTTGATTCTAGGTTTCTGTGGCTTGGTGGTCGACGTTACAGAATTTAAATTTTCATTCTCCGACATTATTTGTATGGATTGGCCACATAATGTGCAGGCGTATGGTGGCCTAGTCAGTTTAAATCTTCGAACCAATTTATTTAAAATCATTTGGAAACATTAATATCCCCGTTATTTTATAAAAACCAATTTACTTCGAAAATAAACTTTCAAAAGTATGGTTATGTTTTAAGTTTTAGAGAAAGTAGTTTAAATGCACAATAGGAATTGGGCCTGAATAGCAATACAATAAGCGGAGTTTTAGACAAACGTTATATGTCAGGACATACGAAGTTGATTGCTTTTTCACATTAATTTGCGTACGGAAAGCTTCGCTATAAAGCACTAGGATAAAAGTAATTGATTTTTCGCACGTGAAAATAAGATATTGTTTTTAGTGGCATTGAAAATAATAAAATAAAGACGATTTTAAAATTGTGGATTAGTTACTGTAGTTACGATCAAAGAAAATATATCATGGTTACGATCATTTGGATAATTTTATTTTTTAACGTTTAAAGGCTGATAATCTTTCGTGCAAAGCACGTGATTGGCAAAATTCATAAGACGCAATGATTAACCTATTTTGCCTTGCCGTTGCCGAGCACGTACCTTCGATAGTGAGAATCGGCCTTTTTGTATGAAAATATACAGGGTGTCCCACAACTACAGTACACAATAAAACAGCCAGAGTCTTTGGGTAAACATATTGATTTGGCCAAAATTTGCTTAGTTCAGTTGTGTATATACGCAAAAACCGAAGAAATAAAACTTTCTACATTAATTAACTTTATTTTCCTTTAATCATGCACAACACAAATAAAAGCAACCCGCTCAAACATACATTATTATTAAATTTTACTTGATTATTCGTGAAATATATAAATAAAAATTATCGTATCACTTTAAACATGGATGAAATCCTTAATAGTATGAAATATTTTAAAAAGATGCGGAAGGTATTTGGGTTTTCTTAGTTACTCGGTATCTATAGTAGTAAAAATATATTCCGAAATTTGACGTCAACACAGAACGTACAGCAGAACAGAATAACAATAAATTTTAAGTTTCTGCAATGGGGGGCAGTGCCTAATCACTATAATAATGGCAGTGTTCAGATATTTTGCATTTCAAAAACTAGAATACTTAAAAGAGATCTGAAATTATAAATAAACGGAAAAATAATTTTGTAAAATCTGCTCAAATTTCGGTACCGGTTTAATTTTGATTTCTTCAAAAAAGGTATAATTTTCTCACTCATAAATAATCTGAATACAATCTTTGTGTCCGCTGTAATCCTGTGCGTACTTTCGGTCTGTCATTATAAGCTGTCTTCAATATGTTTTAATAAATGGCTTATACGCCATCGAGTTTAATGTCGTATTATCCATCATCATCAAACATCAATATACAGGGTGCCAATTTGAAAACTTCCTATATCTCCCTTCCGGTAAATAATAAAAAAACGGGAAGACATGTCAATTTTATTGTAAAAGGGACGCTACTGACTATTACTCAACAAATCATATATTATGCCATTATTGGAAAAAGATTTAAATGACCTTTAAAATGATGCGGCCATTCCATTCCCATTTAAGATTTGAAGAGTAAGATCTACCCTCCCAAATATTCTTTAAAAGCGCCCCTTCACTATAAAATTACCGTGTTTTTCCGATTTGTAATATTTCCTGGAAACGACGAGAAATTAAGGGCGGAAAATTTTCAAATTGACACCCTCTTTATACAGGGTACACCAAGTAAAGTGGCCTATTAGAAGTATCTCGAGAACTAAATGACATTCTATTTTGAAAATTTGGCTGTGGCTATAAGGGATGGTTTTCTACGTTTGTAAAATATTTTGGATGGTGCGGTGTTGCCGGATCATACCGAAAGTGGTAGCAACTTCGGAATTTTAAATGAACTACCCTATATATTATATTTTTTTTTGGAATCGAAGTAAAAATCTAGAACAGTTTTCTGTATAATATTATATACCTATCTTTATGAGTTTTTGAATTATAAATAATCTTGTGAGTTTTTAACGCCGTATCGGGACCTGAAAAGAAAATCATATCTCTTTAGCAGCTACAGCTAGAATGCTGAAATTTTGACAATAGTTCCACAAGACCATCGACATTTTATAATTTTGAACAGTATTTAATTAGTTTTATACAGGGCGCCTCCAGAACAATATTTCTGAGGGAGATGAATTATTGCAAAAATCTCTTTTTTTTAAATGGGAAACCCTGTATTTGATATGTTTTGCTAATGGAGGATCGAATTTTCTATCTAATGACATTAGGTGTTTCTATACCTATCTTCAATATTTTCGGACTTATAGCGAAATTTAAAATTATCTTAAAAAATATATTTTTTGGTAGTTGGTTGTGGAATGGATTCATAGAAACAAAATAATGAAAAATCCATTTGCGTTATGTCTGTGTTATTGTAATAAAAATTAACTAATTCACATTATTCGAGCTTAGATATTTTAAGTTTATTTTATATTCATGGGGAGTGTGGTAGAGTTTTATCTAGAACTTGCAGAAAATTTAATGAACCTCATCCTGAGGCAGCCCCTATGACTCCCAAAAAGTTGATTGGCCGAGGAGGTCCATGGAGATGGCCCCAAGGTCTCCGGATCTTACCCCCTACCTATGGGGTAGGATTAAGGAAATAGTATACAAGACACCCGTCACAACAAGAGAAGATTTAGAAAATCGAGTAAGAACAGTTCCGGGGTCTCTAGAAGGGGAAGAAATGAAAAAGGTGACAAATAAACATGTTATCACCACAATTCATGAATGTTTAGAGCCAACAATTTAGTTATTAGTTATTTTATTGGTGTTGATGCGTAATTTTAATTTTGTTTATTTATTTATTAATAAATTGCTTATTTGTTAACTATTTTTTTACAACAACACAGACATAATGTCAATTCCACAGCCAACCAAAACCAAAAAATATATTTTTTAAAAATAATTTTTAAATTTCGCTATAAGTCCGAAAATATTGAAGATAGGTATAGGAACACGTAATATCATTAGATAGAAAATTCGATCCTCCATTAGCAAAACATATCAAATACAGGGTGTCCCATTTTAAAAAAAGAAGATTTTGCAATAATTCATCTCCCTCAGAAATATTGTTGTGGAGACGCCCTGTATAAAACGAATTAAATACTGTTCAAACTTATAAAATGTCGATAGTCTTGTGAAACTATTGTCAAAATTTTAGCTTTCTAGCTGTAGCTGCTAAAAAGATATGATTTTCTTTTCAGGTCCCGATACGACGTTAAAAAATCACAAGATTATTTATAATTCAAAAACTCTTAACAATAGGTATATGATATTATATAGAAAACTGTTCTAAATGTTTACCTAGATTTCAAAAAATATAATATATGGTGAAATTCATTTAAAATTCCGAAGTTGCTACCACTTTCAGTATGATCCGGCAACACCGCACCACCCAAAATATTTTACAAACGTAGAATCCCTTATAGCCACAGCCAAATTTTTAAACTAAAATCTCATTTAGTTCTCGAGATACTTCTAATAGGCCACTTTACTTGGTGTACACTGTATATTGTGAAAGTAAGTCAAAAGGGACTTTCTAGTGATTAAAAAAAAAAAGAAATAATACCCATTAAAAAGATCAGCTCAATCATCAGCATATAATATACAGGGTGTTTTCTGCCCAATGCGCCGTTCTAAAACCGTACCTACATTCCTCCATCTTTGAATCGTTTATTTTTGTTATTAAACATGCACTAGCTAATAGAAAAACCATAACTTATTATTAAAACATTAAACAACGTTTAAATTAGAATCTTATATTGTACTTATTAATAAACTATAAATTAATAATATTCAAGAAACACCTTTTATTAACTAAATACTAACTTACAAACGTCAAAACAAAAATAAACTTGTGCTATGTATACTTACAGTGAAAACTACACATTTTTTTTAAATATATTAAATATCTCTTAAGACTATTTACATGGAGTTATATGATGGGAAGTCTTAGTGATAAAAATACATATCAAAGTTTTGTACATTTACAAAATCAGGAAGAATATTTGAACTAAAAGGAGATATGACTGGTGTCGCCAAAAGTCCGACTACTCTGTACGTGTCTTATAAGTTCTCTTAGACATTTTCGTTCGAAACTAAACTGTACTTCTCTGCACTAGGGATGTTATTTTTAGCGCTACACTATGGATGTTATTTTTAGCGATAAAAGAATTCTTTCTGCACTAGGGATGTATTTTTAGCAATAAAACAATTCTTTCTGAACTAGGGATGTTATATTTAACGATCAAACACTTCGTTCTGCCATAGGGATGTTATTTTTAGCGATAAAAGAATTCTTTCTGCACTAGAGATGCATTTTTAGCAATAAAATAATTCTTTCTGAACTAGGGATGTTATATTTAACGATCAAACACTTCGTTCTGCCATAGGGATGTTATTTTTAGCGATAAAAGAATTCTTTCAGCACTAGAGATGCATTTTTAGCAATAAAATAAATCTTTTCTGAACTAGGGATGTTATATTTAACGATCAAACACTTCGTTCTGCCATAGGGATGTTATTTTTTGCGATAAAAGAATTCTTTCTGCACTAGAGATGCATTTTTAGCAATAAAATAATTCTTTCTGAACTAGAGATGATATATTTAACGATCAAACACTTCGTTCTGCCATAGGGATGTTATTTTTTGCGATAAAAGGATTCTTTCTGCACTAGGGATGCATTTTAACAATAAAATAATTCTTTTTGAACTAGGGATGTTATATTTAACGATCAAACACTTCGTTCTGCCATAGGGATGTTATTTTTAGCGATAAAATAATTCTTTCTTCACTAGGGATGCTATTTTTAGCGATTAAATAATTCGTTCTGCACTAGGGATGTTATTTATGTCGATAAAATAATTCTTTCTGCACTAGGGATGTTATTTTGGCAGATAAAATAATTATTTCTGAACTAGAGATGTTATTTTTAACGATAACTTTTTTTGTTCTGCCATAGGGATGTTATTTTTAGCGATAAAATAATTCTGTCTGCGCCAGGGATGTTATTTTTAGCGATAAAAGAATTATTTCTGCACTAGAGATGTTATATTTAGCGGTAAAAAAAGCCTTGTTTACCGGTCGAAAATGGATTGGTAAAGTTGTGAATGGCACACAACAGAAGAAACACTTCTGTTGTGTGCTGTACTGGAGCGGCCACAAAAAGTGCCACCGAACTCACTCTAAGACTTATTACGATCAAGAAATCCCTCAATAAGAGTTTAGGCTGTAAGGTAGTAGGAACTTATTTTAGGGCACGCTTGTATGTTTAAATCTCGCGACAGTTTTAAACAACCTCTATGATATGTTGAACTAAAACACAACATTTTTAAATTTTATTGTTGCAAGCCACGCTTATAAATAAAAATGAGTGCGGCGGGCTTCTGGCTTCACCATAAAAGAAACTAGTCTTGAAAAAGGTTTTAAAAAGGGAAAGGTACATGCTCGTTTGTGTTGTTTCGAAATATTTCATTAATCATATTGCCAACCCATTATTTGAGGCACGATTTCGCTGTCACTGTGATAATATCTCGCAAGATTACAAAGTTTGCCAGTCATGGGCTTACTTAAAAATTGACACTTGGACGACGGAAGATAAAACGTGAATCCATTGCCGGTTGATTGAGGATTTGTTTCAAGAGGCAAGACGGGGGGGAGCAGATAGCCCAACAAACAGGAACAAACCCTCTTCCAATCTGGGATTTGTTCGTCTTACACAATGAAAGGATGGGTTTGTTCCCCATGTTTGCGGTAGTTGAGGTAGAACGGAAATACTGAAAGAAAAAGTCATAGGCCAGAGTCCCCACTAGAGATTTAAAATGAGTGTCGGAAAAACCATTTTTTTTTTCCAGAAAAATTGAAAGAAAAAAAACGGAAATTAATCTTTTTCTATTATTTTGATTAAAACGATGCATGTTATAAACAGGCGAGGCCCGCGCGCGGCTAGCTATGTAATTCACCGGTGATTCCCCGCATTTCGTTAAACCCCGAAAAAATTCCGGCTTTCTATAATGGTTTTTCAAGTTTTCCAATGCTCGAGACAAATAAAGGTTTTTTTCCAATTTTTTCCGTTTTTTTTTCAAATTTTTAAATCTCACGTCCCCACCAGGTGACGTGAGCTCAACTGTGTCTAAAACTTGTTTAACATGATCCCATATCTTGTACAATAAATAGTACAATTTCTTGTGCAATAAATAGACAGACATTTGTAGTGTTGTCTATTTTAAACTTATCAAATATATTGTACAATAAATGTCCTAGGATTCTGCGCATTAACTCAGTGATTTTAGAGAAGTGTTTGTTTTTATGTTGGTAACAACAAACATGTTGGCTTATAACCTATGTCAATGTGTTTTTATTTTTAACTAAGGGTTTTAATGTTTGTAGTATTTATCTATTTGTATTCAGATAATCGGCATTTCAGAAAAAAAAGTGTCAAATTGGCGCAAGCGCAATTGAAAATTTTACCGTAAATTGCTTGAAAAATAGAACCTGCTCTATTTTGACACAATTCACTGTATGAAACTATACAATTTAAATTGTACCAGAAATCGGATAATGGACAAGAAATGGGATAATGTAAAACAGCTTTAAGAATGCCATCGATGTACATTAGAGATAAAATTGGAAAAGTACAGAAAAGATCATGGTGAATGTTTGAGGTTTCTAAATTTGCTAATGCTTAATAATATTCCTTGAAGACGGCATGAAAAAGAAACGAATATTTAAAACACAATCAGAAAAAAAATCGACCGGTTATTTTTAAAAACTTTTTCATTGAAAATACAATAGCAAGGGTAAATACAAAATACAAGAGCTCGATATAGCATATCGTTCCTAATACAATAGATATATCAGTCCACAGAATAATACTAGTGAAATGTCCAATTTCCTTTACTACATTGCAAAATACAAAAATAATTCAGTCACCAAAGTGCTTTCACAAAAAATGGACGTCGAGTCGTTTTCAGAAGACATTGATATTAAGAACCGGTTCTGGAGGTACATTTTTACCGGCTCATTTTTAAAACATTTGGTTGTACTTTATTTTTAAAATAATATCGAGTTGTGTAGGCTCTTTTATATACAGAGTGTCCAGAAACTAGCCGTCACAAATGATAGAATATATAGGGGAAGTCGAAATAATGTCGATACTTCGTATAAATCTTTTTTCTGTCTGGCTTCCTGATCTATATACTGGGTGTCAAAGTTACAATAGTTATTCATACAGTGACCGGCAGAATTTTCGCTCCATATGGCAAACTTTTTTATTATTAATTTCCCAGAAAATTGTATTCTTGATAAAAGTTACTGCGTCCATTAAAACTGAAGAAAACTGTGTGCATACGAGGGAGATTCGATTATTTTAAAGTTGTTTTTAAAGTTGTTCAGTCTCTTATTTTTCATTTTACATACAATTTTCATTTGTAAAACTTGTTTAGAATTATGTTCGAATACGAAGTCACGGCATTCTTTCAAATATTACAAAAAAATAATGACAATTAGCCAAAAAAAATTAACTTCATTATTGGAACTTTGAAAACTCATATAATCAATAAAGAAGCCAGATAGGAAATATATTTATGACAACTAGTTTCTGGACACTCAGTATAAGTATAATGCCGAGGTAGACAAACAAAATGCCACTGCGTAACTGAATTACATATTTATATCTGTCAATTGGCTATGGCATTGTGTTTTTCTGTCTTTTAAGAAAAAATAAAGTCGAGCCAAAAGTTTGAAAAATCCAGCAACGAAGCAGGTAAGTCACTCAAGATCCTTTCTTAATGTATTAATTTCAAATCTAATATCTACTAACTTACATAATAGATTCCTAATAAGTCTGTTTATTGACAAGTTTAATTAATAAATGCAACGCAAAATATTTGGAAGAATATACAGGGTGACACCTTCACACGTAAGATCTCACAGCATTAATATCATTAACATGTTCAATCCATGTAACGATAGGAGCATTCTTAAGGAGCATCTTAGCTATAATTTTACTTTCGTTTATAAACTAACTTAAGAGGATGCCAGAGTAAGTCGAAATCTACGATTTGACCCCTGTTCGTTTCGCGCTTTGTAGGCACCAGGCGAATTGGATCTTCCCTTGCCGTTAGAACAATACGCAGGGTTGCCAGGAGGATCGAAATGTCATAATAGATTAAGGTAATTTGTAATAAATCAGCAATAATAAAGTAAATTGCCTTTTCTTTAATTTTAGCTGTCGATTGTTGTAAAATTTTTCCTTCCTTAGGCCTTGTCTGTGTGGTGTGGTGAGAGGCCAGCGTCTAACTAATTTTTTACGTGTCGATTGTAAAAGAATTATTGCGCGCGCCGAGTGACTTGCGATCGAAAATGTTCAATAACTACCGATCTAACAGAGGTGCCACTTTTTCGTAAAATGGGTTTTGCAGATAAGAGAATAAAAAATAAAACGGTATTTTTTAAAATTAATTTAAGGTGGGGGACGAGCATGTTACAACTATTTAAACAATTATATTGTTATTATTTTGACTTTGTTCACAACAGTTAACAAAACAAAGTGTTAAATAAAAAAGACCGACATTAATACGATCAGTACAACTGGAGATATTAAATTTGAAATATGAGAATTGAAGAAAGAAAATCCAGCAAATTATCAAAAATTCATGTGTGAATGGATATCTGGAAAATAATGTTTTTTCAGCAAAATCCTGAAATACGTGTCAACTAATTGTATGTATACAAATTGTAAAAAAAATTTCAGACGATTCTAAAATGTCAGAACGACCCCATAAACGTATTCTTCCAAACACTTTGCATCAAAGTTAAAAAGAAACATATTCTTATACCGTTTTAAAATTTTCGACAAAATATAAAAAACTGTTTTAAAAAATAGCCATTTTTCCGTATTACTGTAATGTATATTGCATTTTTGGAAGTGCCTTTGACCACATTAGGTAAAATGCAACGTTTATATCATAGATAACAAGGCGACCCATGACTATTTCAGCTACTACACTTGAGTATATGTTCGAACCTATATTGACCGTAACATTTTCATTATGTTATTCTTATTAATACTTAATAATTGATCACTATTATTAATACGTTATTTCTAGTAGTTAAGGATTCAAGTTCAACGACGCATCCGCGATCTTTTATTTTTTGGTTAATACACTGGGTACCCCAATTAATTATCGAATATTCGAAAACGCAAGCTCAAATTAATAAGCTATTGTTTTATTTAATTTGTACACAGAGTGTCCCAAAATTAATAGTTCACAGTAGAACGGCAGATTCTTTGGGTAAAAATATTGCGATTTGACCAAATTTTGCTTAGTTCAAAAAGTTGATAATAACCGAGGTGTCCAAGAAAACCTTTTATTGTCTAATTTCCTATTTAACGCCAATATTTTTGCAGACAATTTTGTGACGGTTTTTTGGGGCGAGAAATTTCGTTTTCTTAATAATGTTTATGTAGATTGTTGAGGAAGTCGCTGCGGCACTCCGAGTATATAGAAACATGTGCAACTTTTTTGCGCTTTAGTGTATTCATGTTTTTATTAAAAATATAAAAAAAAACTACAATTAATTCAGCTTACAACAGGAGTTCTCTTAAACTTTATTTTTAGACTATTATTAATTTATTAATATTTTAAAAACTATGAGAATTAATAATACTTTAAGAATATAGGCCAAGTTAGAACTCCTGTTGTAATATCAATTATTGGTAGTTAAATTATATTACCTAGGTATATTTCAATATTTTAAAAAGTGCACTGGGTACTATAAACGCAAAAATCTCAAAAACCATTATTGGGCAAAAGATCAAAAAAAAATTGATATTTTTAATAAAGACATAAATACACTAATGCGCAAAAAGTTCATACCTCTTTTCATATAAATCACATCAATGGAACAGTATGAACTTTATGTTTATAGTTACTAAGTAATTTAGAAATATAACTTTGCAAATATTAATAAAAAAAAAATGAATGCGTCCTTGAACCCGAATACAGTTTACTTTTAAAAACTCATTAAAACTGTTTAAGGTCGACATTTCAAAAAACTAAACTATTCTTATTATTTTAGTATTGGCAAATTTTCCAAGTTCTATTGTCGTTTACACAGGGTCTTCGTTCTGGTTTGCGCGAAGAAGAAATTTATAAATTAAATTTGATATGATGTCCCATTCAAGAGTTTTAACCTTAAAATCAGCAGTTGGGCGATTAAAATGACAACTTTCAAAATAAGTCAACCAAATATTATATTGTAATTAAATTTAAGATTTAATAGTTATTTATGATGTTAACTGTTAAAAGTATCATTTAATTTTGTCACTAGGGAAGTCGGATAACGAGCGTAGCGAGTGATTCAACCCTTTGAATAAAATACAAACACTTTTAACACGCGCATCATACAATATTTTATCCACAAACACTATTAAACAAGACACTAAAATGAACAAAAAAAAATTAAATACCTATTTTATCAAACTAAAAATTAAAGCCTAATCATGTGACTTACCTTATTTCTTTGTTGTTAGCTACATGGCAACCATGTGTATTGTTGTTAGTTACGGAAAATGTCACTGTCAATAATGATTTATAAACTATGTACTTGCAGTCAGGGTTGTTCCTGAACGTACTTTTGTACCGAATTCGGTACACTTTACAAAGTTTTGACACGTTGGTACCTCTTTCCGAGTTCTTGATACCAGGTTTGATCCAAGGTTTTGTTTTAATATGAACGGCTGAAAGTAACGACCGCTCTCTTAGTTACTGTAGGTCGCTGTATACTAAATCTATAAGTGCGCCGCGGGTCGTACATTTCTAGCAAATTTGGTACAATTTTTACGATCTAGACGCTACAAAAATTCAAAGCTTGGCAGCAACGCTGGTTGCAGTTCAGTTTCGCACAGTTCAGATCAGTTCAGTTCAGCCAGCTGTCGTTCGATTTGAACAAATGAAAACATGCCAGATCATTTATAAACTCCGAGTCAGTTCAAGTACGCTGGGGAGATGACCAAGTTTTATGTTTTGTCGCTGCCGTTCGACTTGTGACCAATAGAATGCAAAAGGTGAATCACGTGATCGTCGACAGTTAAAAGTCTGGGGTGACGTCTAGTCTTTTTAGGGTTATAAATTCGTTGTTTACCTTCCTCGTGCAGAGAGTACAATTGATCTTGTACTAATTTAATAATTGCTGTTTTATTTTCAAATGGAGAGTTAGCAGAGAAAGTTCAAAATTTCAACACGCTATTGGTCGTGACCACATATATATAACCATTATATTGCCAATACGAACGTTCCAAATTACAAAAAGTGTCCCCGCTATGGAATATCGCTTGGTACCATTGAGTTTGCGCAGTAGGGTGGAAATTTTATCGATCGCGTCAGAGCCGGCCCGACATTATTTGTTTTTGTTATTCATCGCCACCTTTGGTATGCTTTTTCAAATTACAGAATAAAAAGTGGTTCATCCACATTGTTGTCGGTATATTAGTGCTTATAAACTTTCATAACCTAACAACAATTTTTGTAAAGAAGTTTTTAATTTGTGGTGATTCGATTCGCTGTTTGTTAGGTTAGTAACTTGTTTTGTTTAAGATGAAAGGACACAAGTGCATGGTGCTTTTTTGCAAAAGTTGTGGATCAATACCAGGTATAGAGTATTTCAGGTATGTAGGTACATAATATATACGAAAATATTTTGCTTATCACATGATCCGATCGTCGGAACCGTATTTCACTAAAAAGCTTGTAAAAAAAATAGGGAGTGTCACTCGTATACAATATAATATATATGTGATCACTACCTAACCTTAAAATTAATGTATTTTTAATTTGTTGCATTTAGTAGCTGATAATTCCCAAAATAGTCAATATAGTCATTCATTCTTAATTTTTGGTTTAGAAAAAAGTGAGGTTAAGAAACATACGACGTCGGATGAAAGTTAAAATAAAGCTCATCGTGTCGATTATTACAAATATTCTGACGGAATTTGGCACCAAAAGTTTACACCAAGCAGTGCACCGTCGGACATCATATCGTCAGAAATCGTATGCATGGAACGCTTAAATCGAACTAACCAGTGAAATTTGCATTAAAAAAGTTGAAATCCGGTCCTGTCGAATGTTTATTTTCACAAGGAAATTTCCGAACTGCGCAAACGCACTATTACCCGTTCGAGGTCCATAGCGGGGACATAATTTCAGATGGTATTAGCAATATAATGGTTATATATATGTGGTCGTGACTGGTTGGCCAATGAAACGTACAACGAACAGGAACGACCTGTGAAGTTTATAAATCAGAAATTGCGCGCAATTGAATTGAAAAGTTTATAAATCGACCTTTACTTGTAAAAAGCGTTTTTTTCTTAATTTGTGCGATTTTCGATGAATATTTTGGAAGAAAACGAACCAAATGTTGAGTCGCTGCTGAAAAAGTCCAAAGAACAATACGAAATTGTCTAAAATGAAATTTTGGCCACTGACAAAAAGCGTTAAAAAATTATACTGTTAATAGTGTTTATAGATCAAAATATTTTGTGGATTTCAGCGTCGATCCTGTATACAAATTTTGATTTTCAACAACAGAACATTTCTCGATAACTCTGTATAAACGATATCGCCCCATAAACACGTTTAAAATGTTCGTTTTTTGTGTGTGTAAATACATTACTGATAAGAACGGTTACAGGTTAATATTTTTTTTTAGTTCTACAGCTACAAGTTGCTAATATATCTTTGGGGCAGATCGATCGTTCACGATTTTCGATCTCTTCAGTGTGGCTCCGCGCTTGATCTGATCCATGAGGGACTCGTGACAAATCTTCGGATCAGGCTGAAAAATTATATTTTTATAAACATTTTAAATAGTAAAAATAAAACAAGTTATAGTTATGGACTAGGCCGAAATGTTCAAAAAAAAAAAACTGAGGAAATAGAAAAGTATACAGAGTGTTATGGAAATGTTTATTATACAGCGTGTATCAGCCAAATGGAATAAATTCTATAATAAATAAATGGGGGCGTTTGCGAAAAAAAAACGCTCCGACACATCGATTGGTATTAGTCCAAGCTGACGAAATTGCTTTTCTATTTTACTAATTCTCCCCTCGACTTATAGGCGGCAAATTTGAATATTTTTCATGAATAAAGCGAGCAACTTCCATTTGTGTCCGTGTTTTATCTCCATAACCAATCATCTGTAGAATTGTTATTTGGTGTATTTCTGTTAAATAAACCATTTTCCTATATGCAGTTAACGAAATTCTAACAACTATAGCACTGGCAACTACTGTCATGCAGAAAAACAACAGTTTGCTAAGGGTAGGCGTTTTAAACATAAGTATAAAACTATTTATACCTTTTTCCTATTTCATATCATTCAAAAGAAACGCCTAATCTGAAAACACTTAATATTTCCGAAACAGTTGAAGATAGGATATTGTACATTAAATATGTCTAAAATTTTCTGAGGGATCCAAAAATTGAATAATATACAGTTATAAAAAAGTTGGTATTGCCCATTGTTACATGACACATCCTGTATGAAAAGTTTTTATTGAAAAAAATGCGCCACTAGAAATACCAATCGACGTGTCCGAGCGTTTTTTCGCACACGCCCCCGTTTATTTATTATAGAATTTAATCCATTTGGCTGATACACGCTGTATAAATTGGTTTAAGACCCATCAAATCAGATTACTTGTGCTGCGCGACATTGGCAATCACGTGTGTACTTATGTTGTCACTTCGGGCTTATAAATACAGAAGTGACATGAAATCTTCTCGCATAGCGTCATTATGATTATTATTCCGCAATTGATCATAACACCCTGTATTATGTCCTTACTACAAATCTAAATACAATTGGACCGGTGAAATGTGCGTCATAACTCTACAGTAATATCAATATCTTTAATGTCTTTTTCTTTTATCAGTTAGTAATGAAAAATGATAACAAAAACAACGTTTTTCTTTGGAAACGAAACACAATTCCAGTGTAATAGACGGAAATGGCAAAATTAAAATATTGACAGGTCATTATTGACATTTATATTTTGTGTTTCGTGTGGTTCACACCTTTTCTAAGTTTATATAGTATAGAACACAGATATCTGCTTTGCTTGCCAGATGGTAATATCATATAAATATGTATGGAAAAATGATGTCCTAACCATTTGAAGATACCTTATGTAATGAGGATAAACAAATACTGCTAAACAGCTATTCTCCGCTGAGCGCTGAAGTACAAGAAAAACTTATCGTATACAAACTGTATTATCAACCCTGATAGTTAGATATGCACACCCACCCAGTACTGACGAGAACAAAGGAGGTCGAAACCGGTCTGCAATAGAAAGGGCTTCCTTTTCTTGGTACTTAGTACCATTTAATTTAATAGCTAACTGCGTAAGGCAAAACGACAAGTTTTACTTGCAATTCAACGCTCGGCGAGCCCATTACCCGAATATGAGCTATTTAGCATTATTTGTCTGTCCATATTCTTTCTTCAAGAGAAGAGGAAATAATTTGTCCATACATATTTATATCTAGCTTCCATTCCTCGCATTGTAGTTGTAAATTTGTCAACGTGTAAATGGTATTAGTATATATAAACGAAAACGTTAGCCATGTTAAGTCTGTAAAGCACAACACACGTATTCTCACCACGTTAAAACATATCGTCGTATGGAGAGTTCTGCAAGATAGATAGAGACAGATATATAGAAAAGGTTCAAAGCAAATAATAATTTGTTTAAGCAATCATAACCCCACTAAAAGTTCTCATGTTCAAAGGCTATATAAAGATGCCGACTTATTATTAATATAAAGCATGTCAAATGCATATAGCACAATAACAAGATCAGTAACAACCAAGAATCTAATACAACCACAAACGGGGTTATAAAAATATGTGATATAAAAACATGTGATATAAAAATGTTAAGCTCAAAAATATAGTTTTACTACTCATTTTGGTTTCTCAATAATTTATAGTCTGTTGTTCAATTAATTTATACTCTGTTGTTAAATTAATTTATATTTTATTGTTCAATTATTAATTTATAGTCTGTTGTTCAATTATTAATTAATAGTCTGTTGTTCAATTAATTTATAGTCTGTTGTTCAATTATTAATTTATAGTCTGTTGTTAAGTTGATTTATAGTGTGCTGTTCAATTAATTAATAGTTTGTTGTTTAATTTATAGTTTGTTTAGGCTTTTGCAATTAATTTATAGTCTGTTGTTCAATTAATTTATACTCTGTTGTTAAATTAATTTATATTTTATTGTTCAATTATTAATTTATAGTCTGTTGTTCAATTATTAATTAATAGTCTGTTGTTCAATTAATTTATAGTCTGTTGTTCAATTATTAATTTATAGTCTGTTGTTAAGTTGATTTATAGTGTGCTGTTCAATTAATTAATAGTTTGTTGTTTAATTTATAGTTTGTTTAGGCTTTTGCAATTAATTTATAGTCTGTTGTTCAATTAATTTATATGTAGTTTCTAACAAGGGGTGAACTCATAGTCACAGTCTCACAATTTGTGTGTTAGTTACCAAACAGGTCTCTTGGAGAAAATGGACTTTTTCTGTATTTTTTTATTGTTGATTAATAGTGTGTTGTTCAAATAATTTATTGTTTGTTCAGGCTTGTGCAATTAATTTATGGTTTGCTCGAGTTCCTGCAATTAATTTATAGTGTGTTTTCAAGAAATTTATAGTTAGTTCGGGTTTGTGCAATTAATGTGCAAGTTTCTTGTTTAATTGATTAATTTATAGTCTGTTGTTCAATTAATTTATAGTTTGTTGTTCAATTAATTTATAGTTTGTTGTTCAATTATTAATTTATAGTCTGTTGTTCAATTGATTTATAGTGTGTTGTACAAATAATTTATTGTTTGGGCTTGTGCAATTAATTTATAGTTTGTTAGGGTTCCTGTTATTCAACTTATAGTCTCTTGTTCAATTCATTAATTTATAGTCTGTCATTCAATTGATCGATAGTGTGTTTTCAAGTAATTTCTAGTTTGTTGTCTAATTTATTAAATTAAATTGGTTTGTGCAATTAATTTACAGTTTGTTGTTTAATTGGTAGACTGTTGCTCAATTTATTAGGTTATAAGAAAGAGTGTGCAAATTTCAAAGAAGTCAGAGTACACTACAAACATGTAAGCATGTAATGCAAATGTAATATTACTTTACATTATCTAGTCAAATCAATATACCTTTATCGACATACTATTTACAAATTATTTATCTAAAAAAAACGACATAAAGTTAACATCTCTCAACTCACCTGTGCCTTGTTATTAATAATCTGCCTAATTTTACTAGCTTTCATCCCAACGGGCTGCACCACATTGCCCCCCAAGTGCTGCTGTGTCAGCTTGGCATTCAGCGAGTCCAGGAAACTCTGCCCGGGACCCCTTTGCGGCTGCTGCACCTTCGTTATCTGTGGACCGTTGTCTTCCATAGTCCGTCTCGACGACCTGGGGCTCGAATTCGGCGCTAGCTTGGCGTTTAGAGAGGCTAGGAAGTTCGAACCTACTTTACCTGGACCTACTGTTGATCAAACAAAGTAATAAATTTTACTTCCTATAAAAAATTGTATTTAAAAAAATTCATAAGAAACTGACAACGAACGTACCGTCAGGCTTTCGATCTGCACTTTGCGATCTAAAGCTAGTGATCCTTCTAACGGCGTTGGGGCTTCCCCCCATTACTTGAGACGGCTGGGCGTAAACGACACCTCCCGATTGAGATAAGTATGCAACCTGTAAACAAATAATTACATTACATTTTGATGCGACCACCAAACGGAAAACAGAAACAATAGTTTTCCTACCTTGGATTGGCTCTGGAACGTGCTGAACACATTATTGGCCTTAGCGCCGCCGTTACCGCCCCCCTGGAAGCTGCTGGGTCGCTCATTGGGCGGCTGCTGGGGTTGGAATATATTCTGAGCGGATCCCGACAATCCGGCCATGCGCCTGATCGCATTCGGACTGGCGGGGGTGTGTTTGAGTTCCGTAAGGGCTTTGACTGTTTCGGCTACGTTTACACCTAAAAAAAATTTGCGAAATATAATCTCTTCTCTCGTATTGGTGTTGCTGTTAGTATTTCATAGGGAACGGTGATTCGAAATTAATTTTAGCACGCCTATGCTAAGGAAGAAAATTTGGTTACTTTTTATTTTGCTTTCCCTTCCGCCCCTGCTTCAGCCTGTACGTAATTGTAAAACACAAACCTGTATTTGGTACGTCCTTAGTACACCCCTGGTTTTGCCCGCCGTGTGTCTGTCCGTTATTTTGCGTCTGACCGCCAGAGGGCTCGAGCAAAAACGCCGGGGGAGGTGGTAGATTCTCCAAGCTGCCCATAAAGGCCGCCGTGTTCGTAATGGAGGACGTCCTTCTTATGGGCGGGGGTGGTTTGTTCGTTTGCATACTGCCCCTACGGAGAAGGTTGTTGCGGAGCGTTCCTAGCGTGTTCATGGCTAACGAAAAAAGAGCGACAGTTGAAAATATGCTAGAAAATAATACGTATAATTCGTGGTTCTTTTTTTGTTAGTACGACCAAAAATCTTAAAAATTCTTTTTTTTTTAAAGCCAGTAGCAGATTAATTTTATAACTATAAACTATAGACATAAATAATATAAAACGTTTCGTGTATTTCCACAGTTTCCGATCGCTTTGACAAATGGCAACGCTGTAAGCTCCGCGGCTACTCGCTGCTATCCTTGCCAGTGCAGTAGCTGGTGGTATTTTTAGGATCGTAAACAATAAAGATATTTTAATTAAAACTGTATCTATGGATGAGGTTGCAATCCAATTAGATTATTTTGATCTAAAATTAGACATAAACAGGTAAACGTTGTAGGTATTTTTTTAAAAGAAATTCAGATAATAAAATCCATATATTTTGCAACATTTACTAATACAGTAGTACCTCGAGATACAAGTGCCCTAACATACGAGTTATTTGAGATACGAGCTGTCGTGCGAGCTAAGTTTTGTTTTGAAATACGAGCGACATATTTGAGATACGAGGAACGATCAGCTGCGACTAGGGTTGCCATCTGTCCCGATTTAATCGGGATGTCCCGATTTCAGCCTCCTGTGTCCCGTGTCCCGACAATGGGGCTGGCGGGACACGGGACTACCAATTTTTCATTTAATTAATTTCGCTGTCTGGCTGTGGCCGACGCCGCGACCCGCGACCCTCCTACTCTTCTACTCCTCGCGGCGCCCGCGGTACGTCACTGTCACTCCTTATGGCGCGGCGTGTGAATCCCCTAATTGCAGCTCGCATTCGCTTTGTTTATTAGCAGAGAAGACGACGGTAAAATGGGTAAAATAATTACTTAGTCTGCTTGGATTACTTGTTACGTTAGTGTTCGATTCGTACGTATTTCTGGCTCGAAATTTTTACCAAAATGTCTGATAGTGAAGAAGAAAAACGAAAGAATAAAAAAGCAAAGCGTATGTGTGTTTACAAGAAGGAGTGGGAACAACAATACCAGTGGTTAAAACAAGATAATGATAATATGCATAAATCACATTGTATTTTCTGCAAGAAAGTTTTTTCAATTGCCCATGGTGGACTGAATGATGTTAAAAAACACAGTTCGTCATCAGAACATAAAAAAAACCAGCAGACAAATAAGAAAAATAAAACTCTCGATATGTTTTTGAAAGGTGAAGTTCTAAATTCGAATGAGGAGAAAACGATTGCTGCCGAAATTGTCAAAGTTTATCACGCCGTAAAGCATGGTGTTTCGTTTCGTTATACAGAATGTGACGTGAAGGTATGTGCTAAAATTTTCAACGACTCCAAAATTGCCACTAAAATAAGTTTGGGGGCGTACAAAAGCAAGTGCTATTGCTCATAATGTTTTGGGGCCCGCTTCTGTCGAAGATTCTCTGAGACAGCTAAGAAGTGGTATATACTTTAGCGTTTCTTCGGATGCTACAAACCATGGACACAACAAATTATTTACAATTCTAGTAAGGTTCTACACTGTCGACTCTGGAATCATGAATTGTCTTCTAGACTTTTATGATGACGCAAACGAAAGCGCTTCATCAATCTTTATAAATATCAAGGATCGCCTTCAAAGCCTTGGATTGGATATTAAAAATGTCTCAGCCTATGCAGCAGATAATGCTAACGTAAATTACGGCAAGAATCACTCAGTTTTCCAATTATTAGTGAAAGAAAATAATAAACTGTTACCAGCCCGCTGCCCAGCTCATTTACTGTACAATGCAGTTAAAAATGCATGTGAAAAATGCGAATTTGATGTAGAACAGTTAGTTTTGAAGGTATATGGACATTTATCATATCACGCTAAACGGGTACAGCAGCTGAAAGATCTATTTTTAGAAGCCGACTTAACCTATCTTGAAATATTAAGACATGTTACTACTAGATGGTTATCCTTGCTACCTGCTGTGGAGAGGATTTTGCGAGGCTTCCCAATTTTAAAAAAGTATTTTTCCGAGATGAATGAAAATTGTCCAGTGGCTTTAAAGAAATATTTTTCAGAAGCTGGTTGTTTGAGAACAGAATGCTTTCTGGCATTTTTTCAAAACACATTGAAAATCTTTCATGACGCAATATTAATACTAGAAAAAGTTGATATTTTGGTCAGCGAAGTGTATGATATAATTAATAATTTGCGAGACAAACTAAACCAAAGGATAAAGGACAATTTTTTTGGATTTATCAGTACAAACATTTTGAAAAAAATGAGTGTTGAGGAGCAACAATCCATCAAGAATTATTTTGTAATCTAGTATCGAAGTGCTCTAAAATATATTGATGATCGATTTGATTTCACAGAAAACAACAAACTGTTCATACTAAAGTTGTTTAATTCGGAAAAAGAGTTTAGTTTTGATGATTTGACAAAATGTTTGGAAAAAATGTCAATCTCCACAGGAGAGAGTGGCATTGATATGGATCAGTTGTATGAGGAGTTTTGTCAAGTAAAAGAATCACTTTGTATTTTAATTAAAGAAAAAATGGAAGCTGAAATAACAGTAACACCTTTTGAGCAATGGCATAAACTTTTTATTAAGAATAAAAACTTAGTGAATTTAATTAAGGTATTTCAATATATGGCGTCGATTCCGGCGTCAAACGCTCACGCAGAGAGAATTTTTTCCCTCTGTGATAAAACTTGGACTGACGAGAGAAATAGATTGACGCCTGAACACGTTAAATTCGAATTGCAAATTAGAGTTAATTTCAGTGAAACATGTTGTGAATTTTTCGATTACGTGATAAAAAATAAAAATCTTCTAAAATGCGCCAAATCCCAAAGTAAATATTCATTTAAAAACAAAAATTGAACTTAGTATATAGTATGTTAGTATGTAGTTGAGTTTGAAATATAATTTTACTGTAACAAATTAGTAGCTTAGGTTTGAAATTATTATAAATGTGTTTTTTAAAAGTCCCGATTTTATCTTGCCCGTCCCGATTTTTTTTCCAATAAATTCCGAAAAAGTCATTTCCAGAGTTGGCAACCCTAGCTGCGACCCTGCACACAAGTTGAAACTGGTCGTGCATCGGAGCTATTTAATGACACTTGCCTAACTCATTTCCGCAGCATTCTGAAAGGGAGGAAGCAACAAGCCTCCTTGGACAGTTTTTTTTTTTGAATCTGGCAAAAAAGGCAAAGACCAGTGAATAGAAAAGCAGTAACTAAAATTAAGCATACAGTAGCATTTAAGTTGTGTGTAAGTTGCATTTAAGTGATCGAAATACAAATATGTATGTACATTTTATAAAACCAGTTTTTTTTGCTTTACGTTCTCTTTTATTATGTATTTATACAATATTTGTCAGTTATAAATACATTTTTCTTATTCAAAAACACGTAACAACAATTATTGGGGGTAGCATTTTTGGGGCTGGATCAGATTAATGGCATTTCAATTAACTTCAATGGGAAAAATTGCTTTGAGATATGAACAAATTGACATACGAGCAAGGTTACGGAACGAATTAAACTCGTATCTTGAGGTATCACTGTAAATAGTTCTAGTTCGAAAAAATACTAATTATTACTCCAAAAACGCAATATATCACAAACGCAGCTCAACAACACTACAGTGTAAGAACGAATGAATTAAAAATTTCTAGTCGCTCGTGATAAAAACGCCCGTACAGCGTTGCCACACTGATTTCCCTAACATATTATAATTTGATGTTACAAAACTATGAATAATTTTACAAGGTACACATGACAAATGCAGTCAATATAATTTACATAACTTTCGGTTTCAAATGCGGTAGATCTAGGACAATCGGCAGAAGTTTATCATCACCGATTTCTATTAAAAACGATTTCTGATCTGGACTCTTTTATATTATATGTCTATGATGAGATAAACTTACTGGAGCGTCAATAATTGCAATTTATCTTTGAATTGCGATCATAAAGACTCGCGGAACACTGTCAAAATTTGACAATCTACTTTCGTCCCTCTTTCTTATTAGAGATCGAAATTCAAAGAATTTACTAATACCTGTCATGGACAACGGTCTACGTCTTTGGGCATCTAGCGAATCACTGTGTCTGGGAAGTGTACAATATTTGCTGGCCGCGTTATGGTTATTGGAATTTGTTATATCTAGTTAAAAAAAAAACACACACAGGCTTGTGAAAAACACATGCAGATGACGGGAATCTAAGGTAAAGGATAAAACATTTCAACTTGTCAACACTTATAGTACAGGGTGTTAAGGAAAGGCGACTCCTTGGATGTCCTAGAGAACGCCTACATACTTTTTTTTAAATCAAATGTCTAAATACTTAAGTAAAAACCCCCGTGCATTACCCCAGGTCTTGCCACGTACAACGCCGTACACATCTGTTTACAGTTAACAAGTGTATGTAGTTTAGCAGACTAGCGGTGATGCCAGATCACAACGCGTGCTTTGACCTTGTTCGATGGAAATCGTTGCTCAAACGCTACGCTACCAGTTGTAGTATTACAGCTTCTTTGTGAAATAATTTATAACAGGTAAGGTAAGACAGAATGAAAAAGTGTTAAAATTACAGTATTTATTCCTAAAGTGTAAATATGACAACATAGGCCAACATTCACTGACATCCTTTGAGAGTTTTACTTACTTCCATAACACCCCGTATAAAATAAAAATGTCTATAGGGTATCAATTAGGGATTATATGTTCTTTGGGTCCCGAATACGAATCTGAGGTTTGCTAGCAAAATCCAAGAAAAGGGTAAAAACCCAAATTTCTTTGGCTTTCTTTCCTTATAACTCCGAAACTATCAATTTCTCGTAAATAAACTAACTATTCAAAATGAAAGTACATTTCCTCTAAATTTTGTAATTTAAGTTTTTCCTCCGACGCACCATTCCGTCTCAAGCGAGAGTTGAAAATTGGGCGTATTTCGGCTGTTTTCGCAAAAACCAACTTTTTTACTATAAAAACCAAAGGTATTGTAAACTACAGATCCCATAATCCATTCATAAAACTCTTGGAAAGTGAGGCTGTGATTGTGTGAAATGTTATTGAAAATTAGTAATGGGTGGAAGAGAGAACTACATGTTTGTTGGTTGAAGTCTGGTTATATCAGAAAAAATAAAATTCTTTGCCTTGTTCGATTTTTTTCAATGTTGCCTCACGACATTTTGTTAGCAAACCTCAAATACGGATTCAGCACCCCAAAGTCGAAGAAATCAAAACTACCCCAAAACTTTCCCGGCAAGTACAAAATTTAATTGGAGTATGAATATATTTTATCCTTTGCTATATGAAATAACGGAAATACAAAAATCTTCATAATAAGAACGATTATGGTTGTTAACATTAATGGTGCAAATACTAGAGGATATGCGTATATGCAAATAAAACTGGGAGATACAGGGAAAGAAGGGTAGGCAGGTACGTTTTGTATTGGAAAATCTATTTTGACGTATCTATCACTTCCAGTTATACCCTAAGTAAGGCTTAACATTGTTGTCTTAAATAGGATGCCCTGTATATTTTGGCATTGTTCGATTCAATGTAAAAAATCCAAGTGACTTTTGTTAAGAAGATCCCATCTCCAACCGTTTCTGAGATAAAATTCATTAAATGATTTTTTAATAAAAAACATGTCAAAGGTAATCTGACTTTACTTTGTAAATGATAAAAATTTGAAATTATTGATAGTGGAGTCGTCCTGGCGAAATAAACGGCTCGAAAATCCCTTGACGAAATCGAGTATTTTTTTCCCCCAATCGATACAGTAGGATCCCCTCGACATTCTGAAATGATTAGTGTAGGGCGCCGCATGGGGGGGGGGGGGGGGGGGGAGACACGCCCCTTAAATCTAACCTACAACGGGAAATTGAAAGAAGTAACTCAGCCGGTATTGATGCTACAAAAAAAATGTGAAAAGCAAAATTGAAGAGCTTGACAGAGCGCGTAAGCTCGAACAAACCCAATCCCGATATCTCAATGAGTTCGCGAATTCACGCGATTTTCAACTGCAAAAACAATAAAATTTAATTAATTATATCTCGAGAAGGGGCGGAGTTGGGGCATAATTTTTTCGCGAATTAACGGGTGATACCGAGTACTTTGATGGGCCGGAGGCTGGGGTTGGTGGGGCAATTAGGAGGGGAGAAGGGGGATTGGAAATTTTTTACATAAATGCTAATAAGTCGTTTATTTATCGAGCTACGGGGATCAGGCCCGATTCAATTTGTTCATTTTTTTATCAGCTACGAGGTGTGATTGGCGAAAAATTTTTATTTTCCCAAATGCGCGCTGGGCCATCTCCGAAAATACTTTAGATATTATGTTTAATTTTGGTATGTGTTAATAGGATATAGAACCTACAAATTTTAGTTAGAAAAGTTATTCAATTGTTCCACCAGTGGCGTCGCTGCAAACATGTCCTTTGATATTTTTTACAAAAAAAAAATGATACGCCACTGATATTTTTCCTTGTGGATATTCTTTCTGATTGGCCTGTTCAATTCTTCAGGAAAACGGTCTCTTTAGATTGTATATTGTATTTAGTGTATGTAAATCTACACGTAATGGTAAATTAAAATACAGGGTGCTCCATTTTAAATTAACCAGAAAGGTATAATTTTTAAAATACTCTGTATAAAAAATAGTACTTTTAAGAAATAAAATAAAACCTCTTTAAATTTTCTCAAATTTTTAATTATTAACTGCATTAGTTAAAAAGTAAGGTAAAATTATTTTTGCCTAAATATACAGGGCATTGTATTTAAATTAACAATGTTAAACTCAAGTTCCGGTAAAACCGGAAGTGATAGCGTCAAAATATTTTTATTAAAAGATCGGCATCCTTTATATTTCAAACAAATATATTTTTTAGTTCCCGAGATCTCTTAAGAGGCCACTTATCGTGAATGGCTATCTTTTAAAATGGTCGTTTCTATAATATAATTTATATGCAAACAGTTTTTGACTGGAATTTAGAGTTCTAGTTTTAAAAATTAATAATACATTCAATTTTGTAAAATCGCATTCTTACTTTGCTTCTATTCCAAGTTATTGCATTTTAAAATTCAAAAATATTATAATTGTCAAATTATGAACAATCAGCCTTATTTCCCTCTCCCTCAATTATATGAACAAAATTTGTCCGCCATTCTTTCACGTAATGGTATGAATAGGTGTTATCTTGTCTAGACACAACAGGGTGCATAAAACATCGACCTATATCTATGGATAGCCAAACTTTTAAAGCAAAAGTGGCAAATTTATGGCCTCGCGCATGTAAACAAAGCTGATCGTCAGATGTCATGCGCAATGCCGACTGATAAACTATTTTCCTTAAACGGCGAAGAGGACCCTTAAGGAAAATGATTACACGGATATATATTGGCACACGCATCGATAGATTTTTAATATCGTTATATCCCTACGACTGATTTCGATTCCGGACGGTCGCCGTTGGTTCACGTCGTTAGTTGGCAACCAAACCAGCATCAATACTTAGGGGTTGCCTAAATAACGGTGACAAGATTGTCCGCAAGACAACCGACGAGCAACCTTTAAAAATATGACCGGTAAACAGTGCGCACCAATCCATTTTTTCACTCATAAAATGTAATTTTTTTTCTGCGCATCCCATAAGTTGTACGTATCCATAGTTATAGGTCGATGGCATAAAACTGTTAACTCAGACTATCCATGCCATTAAAAATTTCAAAAAACTCGAGAAACATAAAAAAAATAAACCATGGGGGTAACCTACCGTCGATATGTTGATTGTGATCGTCAGCGTTGAAGGTAGTTTGACTACCGTAGCCGCTCGAAGATTCTAAGGAACTTTCACTGGTGCTGCTTTCTTTCTCAGTACCTTCAGGCTAAAAGATTATTTAAAATTCACATTGTTCAAATTAATTCGTTGATACTGAATTTTAATAATCTTTTTTTAGTTTTAATTGACAGAACAGACAGACTAACAGAGAGTTTAGAGCAAAGTTGTTTAAGTAGTAATTTTACTTAAATTTATTTTAGATTAGATTTATTTAAAATATCGTCGTTGCCGCGACGAAAGCTTCTATGTGACAATTTTTCAGATTTTGACTTTTTTGCGCCATTGTGTCAAGAATCATCATATCTACGACTTAACGAAATCATCCATGTGAATATATCAAAAAATAATGTAGTTATAACATAAAACTAAAACCTTCTATGTGCGTTTAATACAAAATCATCCCGACGAAATCTCCTATGTGTTTAATATTTCACATAGTAGCTTTCGACGTGATACAGAATGTTGAAATTATTGAAATTGATTCTGAAGCTAACACATAGAAGGTTTCTCGAAAACTCGTTAAAGAATTCATGCTTTCCCGCCAATTTTGTGAACGTATCGTTTGTGTACTACAGTTAGCTTTTACCTTGATTTTACTGAAAAAAATACGAAATTTTGAGTTTTAAAGAAGATCTCTATGTGACAATTGGGCTAATAGGTAAGTACATGCATTTTAAAAATATATTTAAATGAATGCGGATGGTCGACCAACCAAATTTATTTTTTGTGAGGTTACGTTAAAACTCTAGGTATTCTATTTTATAGTTATTTATGTATGAAAGGAATTACAAGGGTCTTAATTATCTAGGGAAATTGCTGTCCCTCGGGCCACCCAAGGGCCTCTGGCCCGAGGGCGAAGCCCTAGATAATTAAGACTTCATAATTCCTAAGGAACATAGGACTCCTGACCGAATTTAATAACATATTATTATTGTCTATTTTTAAAACGGAATAAATGGCATTTAAATTTACATTCTAGTTGTCAGTCGTTTGACTTTATATTAAAAAAGTGTCTTAATTCCCTCTACTTTTCAATAATTTCCCAAGGGAGTTATGACCCTCTTCATTGGTCGCGTAACCAAGATGATATAAAGTAATAGTATCCCGGTCAGAAATAAAACTCTATTTTGATTTTTGTTTTATATAGCAATTTATATTCACTGTGAATAAAAAAGAGCATTCGCAAGAGATTTTTTATAACTCGTATTTTTTTGCGAAAGTCACTTGTTGACCAAAATAAGGTGACGCAAATCCTTACATAATTACATTTTGTTACAGAAAATGTCTCGTGGAAAAAAAATGTTGCAGCTCGCTCTAGATCAGACAGCAAATAATATACAATCGATATTCATCGAGGAAGATGGTAATAGTGCCCACTGCGTCATAGCACCAGATAACGAGCTCTTGGAAGCGATTAATTCTGTCCTAGATAATCAAGATTCTAAGAATGAAATCTCTATCCCAAACAAAGTCACAATCATTGAAAATGTTCAACTAAAGCCACCTGATCTTATAGCATTGCAGCCTGTCTCATTGTCTGAACAAATCTATGAGAGACAAGAGTTGCAAGAGAATGGTGAATTGTCTAACAGTGACAATATCATTATTATTGGGCAAAATGAAGCAGCTAAAAATCAATACTTAGAAACCGGTATTGAAAAAGAAGATATAGAGGAGGAGAATATGCAGACAGATAGCGTTGAACCGGATTATTCCAAAAAAGAAAAAACCAAGTCGCAAGAAGAAGAAACCTTTGAAGCATCTCAATCTTCAGAAGAACCTACCAGAGGACAAAGACTCAAAAATTCTTCATTACTTCAGAAAAACAAACGCCTCCAGGGTCTAGATTATCTTGGTTGTAACCGAAAAGGGAACGAAATAAAGAAAAATATACCCAAACATAAACGTAATATTAAATTACGATGTCTGCATACATCCAAAAAGAGAAAAAGTACCAGATCTTTTTTATGTGGATGCTTCACTGAAGATGATAGACGTATAATATTTGAAAAGTTCTGGAAACTGGAGTCCTGGGCTGAGAAAAAAATGTTCGTGAAAGGTTCGGTAACAACAAGACACATAAAGAGAAGGAGAAAAAATTTATTGAATCCAACCAAAAAACAAGAAGGTCGTGACATATATCTACAAAAGACAGATGGTGAGAAGATCAAGGATTGTCGTGCATTTTTTGTCAACACCTTATCAATCGGAGAAGACACATTCAAAAGGTGGACAAAGAATAATTTTAATCTAGAATTACCAGCTTCAGATGAATTGGAAGCACCACGATCATGTGATGAACCTAAAGTAAATCCCAGAAAATTAGTTAGTACCAGCCTGGAGTCGAACATAAAAAAATGGCTAGATTCTCTGCCTAAGGTTCCAAGTCATTATTGTCGTTCTTCATCAAAAAAGATTTACTTAGAGTCGATTTTTCGTTCCTCTAAGCATTTATACGAAGTGTATCAAGAGTGGTGTAAAATGGAAAGTATTTTCCCTGTATCGGGTTTAACCTTCTTCAAGAAAACTCTGGACAAGCAGAATATAGCCATCCACCATCCGCGAAAAGATCAGTGCGATACATGCACTCAATATAAGACCAAACAACTGCCCGAAGAAGATTACTTGGACCACTTAAGGAAAAAAGATGAAGCAAGGATAGCAAAGAATGTAGCAAAGGAGAGTGCTGCAAACAGAAAGATTGTATTAACCATGGACTTGCAAAGCGTACTACTGTGTCCCAAAGTATTGGCCTCTAAACATTACTACAAACAAAAGCTGCAGTTGCACAATTTCACCCTCTATGTGCTGAATAATAAAGATGTGTTCCTATATGTCTGGCACGAGTGTAATGGTGGAGTAACGGCTAACGAGTTCGTATCTTGCATCCGGGATTTTATTGATACGAAGAAGAATGACTTCGACCATTTTGTCTTAATTTCAGATGGGTGCTCCTACCAGAATAGGAATAAGATTCTCGCTAGCGCACTCAGTGGCCTAGCTGTTAGAGATAAACTCATAATAGAGCAACTTTACTTGGAGAAAGGGCATACTATGATGGAGGCAGATAGCGTCCACGCTACTCTTGAAAAATATTTTATTCCGCCTATAAACTCTCCAGGTGATTATATTGCGAAAATGAGAGCTGCACGCCCAAGTCAGCCATATACTGTCAAAGTCGTAGACTACTCATTTTTTGTAAACTTCGAAAAACAAGTTTCAAATTTGAAATCCATACGACCTGGAAGTATTGGGGGACCGGTGGTAACTAATATAAGAGCTTTAAAATACATGCCAAATGGTGATATCTTCTACAAGTTAAACCACTCAGATGAATTTGCTATTTTACCCCAAAGAAAACCATTGTCCACAGCTGAGCCAGATCAGTTATATCGAGAGCCACTAGCGATTGCAGAGTCCAAATATTTGCATCTACAAGATCTAAAAGATGTTATAGAAACAGACCATCATGCATTCTACGACAATTTGCCCTACAGGAAGGATAAAGAAAAGGGAGAGAAACGAAAACAAAAAATGAAGGAAACGACGAGCTTAAAACAAAAAAATAAGAAATAGAGAAATGTTGCGATTGTGTTTTTTTTATTACGTATTGTATTACATTTAAATTAATAAATCTCTTTCATAACATTAATTTCAAAATTATTCTCATGTGCGATAACTCCTATGTGCAGACATGGTGTCCACCGAAATCTCCTATCTGTATGGCATCAGCTTAAAAATATACATTTTTAAAATACTGGTATCATTTAAGTTTATGTTTGCATGTAGCTTTTTCATATCTTCATATAGGTGAACTGATCTAGAGAAATATTTAAATTTGATTAGCAAAATTAGATTTTATGATGTTTTTTGTGCCTACTGAAAACTTTTGTTGAATGCACATAGAAGCTTTCGTCGCGGCAACGACGATATAAAGTATTAACGAAATTTGTGCCAGCAGTTGCGGTTATACAAATAATGCAGAGTAGTTAAGTAATTATACGGGGCAGTACAAATCTAGATGCATGTACATTTCTTAAATTTAAATTTGCAATATTATAAGAGTTGAACTTAATTAATTTTTTAAAAATAAACCAATAATTAGAGATATATCTGGGTTAGACACTGACCCAAAAGTCTCGCCATGCCACTCTAGGTAACAAAATTTTTTTTTAACTACGTTATATTGTCGAAAAAACTTTTCGTAGGCAATCAATGCGACATTTGATCACTTTTGGCTTTTGCTAAATTAAAAATAAAAATCATTTCAACAAATAAATTCTATAATACAGAGTGCTACGCAATTATCTATTACTTAATATTAAAAATACAAAATCATTAGATACAGAAGCCTTACCATAAGTTTTTATAATGTTAAGTAACAGATAATTGCGTAGCACTATGTATTATAGACTTTATTTATTGAAATGATTTTTATTTAGCAAAAGCCAAAAGTGATCAAATGTCGCATCGATTGCTTGCGCAACGTTTTTTCGACAATATAACGTATTTAGAAGAAATGGTAATTATTTGTTACCTCGAGTGGCATGGCGATTCTTTTGGGCCTTTGGTTTAGTTTAAAAAATAAATAAAATTTAATTTTCGATACTTTTATAGGCATTTTCGATACTTTTATAGGGTATCTCCGTTATTGTTAGTGCTATGAAAAAAGTAATGTAGGTGTCATGGACTCTTTTTGGGTCAAACTTAAAATGGTAAAATCAAAATTTGAAAATTTTCGCTTGCTTAAGAGATACGAGGAAAATCAACAAATTGACAATTCCTAAATCACCCTATAGAAAAATGTTTAATATAATGCTTATTTATAATGATTGTTGAATAATCTACCGTTTTCAGAATAAGTATACGGGGTCAGGTAAGAAAGTTATCCTCATTTATTTAAATGGAACACCATGTATATTTTAATCTAAAAAGATAGCATTTTAAACTCTCTTTTCAAATTTATAACACACCATGGATGATAGATAACAAAATCCTACTTAACCTTCTGACCATAAAATGTCCCAAAATTGCATCGTTTCGGGAAGAGCTGTACAATCATCAAATTTGTCAAAATGTTGATAAGTCTTTTTCACAAATAAATGAGAATCAAAAATTTAAATTTAAAAAATATAAAAAATGAAATTGACGTTAAATGTTAATAACAACTAGAATGTCAGCATAGTTGTCTCTAGGATATTAGTTTTTGTTTCATGGCCTACTTTGGTTTAAAGTAATAAAGTTTAATAAATCGCCTAGGAAACCAATATCATCCATGGTGTGTTATATATTTGAAAGGAGAATTTAAAATAGTATATTTTTAGATTAAAATATACAGGGTGTTCCATTTAAAAAAATGAGGATAGGTGCGATAACTTTTTTACCCGACCCCGTATACTTATTCTGAAAACGGCAGATTATTCAACTATAAATAAACTTCTGTATAAAACATTTTTCCATATCTCTTTTAACTAAGATTTAGCTAAGGTAATTTTGAAATTGTCAATTTTTTGATTTTCCCCCGTATCTCTTAAACGAGCGAGAATTTTCGAATTTTGATTTTATCATTTTACGTTTGGCCCAAAATTAGTACATGACACCTACATTACTTTTTTGATAGCACTAACAGTTACGGAGACCCTATAAAAGTATCGAAAATGGGACACCCTGTACAGGGTGTTTCCTAATCTCTCTGAAAAAATGAAGGATAATGCCAATGATTTGATAATGCATATGATTTAAAAACTTTGAATAAGGAACTCATATGAATAAAAGTCGATAAAAATTGCTGTAAATGGCCTCCATGAGCCAGTAAATACCCAAGTACACGATGTGCAAAATTGTCTCTCACGTATTGGAAAATGGACTGACGCGAATCGCATAAAAACGATTAATAATACGCAGTCGAAGGTATTCTTCAGATTCAATAGGAGTAGTATAAACGAGTTGTTTAAGGTGACCCCAGAAATAAAAATCCAATGGATTCAGATCCGGCGATAAAATGAAAAATATAATATTTTTTTTTAACACTCTGTATTTCGAAAACGAAGCGACATCTGAGAAACTTTTATACCACATTTTCGTCTTAAAATAAAGTGAGGATTCACATCCTTCATTTTTTCCGAGAGGTTAGGGTCATATTTCAATTTTCCTGCATCTAGATTTTATGCGCTATCCAGTACAATTAGACGTATCAGGAATTAGGGGTAGTGTATTATGAGAAAAATACAAAATGTAGCCAACTCTTACGAACTAACGTCGTTCCTGCACTTACCTTCTCTGGAGGACTGATAAACTCTGCAGGAGGCGGAGGAAAAGTTTGATTTTGCTGATTCTGGGCCTGCTGGGCCTTGTCGGCAGCCATACTGGCCAGTTCATGCATGTTCACGTATGTTGGCTATTGTAAAGACACAAAATATAATTAACAACCAGTCGCTGCAAATTTTTATTTTTGCCGCAGTATCGAAAATAATATACTTTTCCGAAAATCGTCCGGAAATATTGACATTTTTGATAACATTTTTGAAAGAAAAGTCAATATTGCCTTGCACTTGGTGGTTGCTAGGCAAAGGAAAATAACTGTTAGGAAATATTTATTTCCTTACTGTAAGGAAATGATATTTCCTTACAGTTGTTAGCAGCCCGGTGAGACCGCTTATGGCGGGGATCGAAGCATATAAGTAAGCCGTGCAAGTGACGTCACAGCCAGGCAGGTTACTCCATACGTTTATCCTTTTGTGTCAATCGTTCTGTGTCAATATCAGACTTATGTAACTATATCTGAAAGTTGAGTGTATTTGTTCGGGTTTGTTCGATTTGATCTCGGCAATACTTGTCTCCCTTTAATGAAGCGGGGAAGGTTGATGCTGACAGAGACAGACAGAATGCCGAGCAGCACACGTTCTTAAATTATTTCACAACCAAACATCCTTCGTCTGGAAGGGGATAAAATCAAGTAACATATGATTTATAATGTGATTGAAAATGGTGGTGGAAGCGTCATTAAATTCTAAAATAATTTTTAATTTTCTATTCTTTTCACGAAAACGGACCTTTTCGTTTTGTTGTAGGTAAGTAATTTATGATTGAAATATTTTTTTACTAATTTTTATTCGTTATTGTTATTTTACATTATAAAATTGTCCCATTATGTCCCAAACTTGTCACGCAAACTAGCAACAAACACATTTTTAAAGAATTTTATTTAAATTTTACAATCTACAAGTCAAAACCTACAACATAATAATTACAGCTTAGTTATATTAACCCGTAGCCAGAATTTTGATAAGTCCGGTAATATATTATTATAATAATTTCTTTTCTTTTCATAGTTTAATTGAGAATCCCATAATGACTGAACATTAAAGAGGACTTCGATCACTAATGTTGCCAGGAGTATGCTACGAAACAAACAAATTGGAAGCCCATAATCATAATGATGGTGCATATATTTACTTGGTTAGTAGCTGTACATATAGTATTGTATTTACCTTGATTTGTTTGAAGTTGAAGATGGTAAAATATGCAAATTATGATTTATTTCCTATTTTTTAATAAAACTAATTACAACCTTCAATGTCTGAATTCTTTATTTCTAGTTTCGTTACTAGTTCAATAATAATATAAAAGTATGTAAGGGCAATTTTAAAGCGATATTTACAGCTGAAAACCTATGTCAAAATCCTGATATTTGATTTTCTCTACTTAGTAAATCAAATGAAAGGGTTTTGATGTTTTCTTTGCTTAAATGTCACTTTAAAATATTGACAGTAATAAAAATTTGGACAAAAGTGACATTTGAAAAGCACGTGCGCGCCAGGCATAATGGATGTCGCCGTATCATGCCTGCTTCGATTATTTAACACGGCAGTTTGTCTTCTTTCTGGTTATAAGTATTCGTTGGTTGTTAGTGTTCTACATAAATGATTGAAAACACGTTGTTGATAAGGAATTAATTTATAATTTGAAAACCTCAATGTATTGCAGAATACATTTTCAAATTAGCTTGTTATATTCACAGTTATCTCTGGAGGAAATTGAAAATTCATCATCACTTATTCATTTTATACTGTTTTGCTTTCGGCAACACCAACAATTAAATTTATATGCGTCAAGTCAACATTAATTCGTTTCCATAGTATCGCAACAATAAAATTATTCGCGATTTTTTCAAAATTAATCAATATCTGTCGATTTTTAAACGATTTTCGGAAAAATAGTATGTTTACCTCGGCTTGCGCCTCGACTTAGCATTCTTCACAGTCGTCCAGGAATGTTAGGCATTTCCTACTCGGTAAACAATGTACTATTTTACTATAACCAACACTAAATAATAATTTATTTTTTACCTGTGGCACCACAGCTTTAATGCCGCCCAAATGGGCGGGTAGAGCACTGGGTGGGGTCTTTCTTAGGGCGGCGGCTGCCAATTGCTCCGTAGCTCCTGGCGGCAGGACCCGAACCCCTTGCATACCTGCTATTGTTTTAGCCGGAATACCGCCTGGAGGCGCAGCTGGACGTTCCAGCGACGAACAACGCTAAAAAAGACAATGCGTTAAAAAAATATTTTAACAAATTTTTGCATATAGTACCTATACTCGGTGTTCCAACTCTATGTATACACGTAACATACCATGTACACGATATATATGGCTTCTTCATTATATTCTCTATTAAAAGTGTATCAAAAGTATGTTTTATGCTTATTGTAAACTATTTTTGAAATAATAATAAAATAAAATAAAATTAGTACAAACAGGAGAAGGCTGGAAGGCCATAAGTGGATTCCGGAGTACGTCTAAACGAGTTTTCTCCAAAAAGCGTTTATTATTGTTTTGAGGAAATAAATGTTCAAGGAAAAAAACCTTGTAATGCAACTAAAATTGGAGGAAAGTATGTGTTTTTTTTTGTTTCGGAAGATTTTTAGATCTAATTCTATTTACTGTTCCATGCAGAAAGAAATTATGAACTTTCCTCCAATTATTGATAAAATTTAGGCATCTTTTGTTCTACATTTAAAAAAATATATAGCGTTTTCGTAAAAAGAGGAAACTCCCGTTTTTCAGTGCTAAAAATTGAAGTCTAGACCCAGATCACATTAGGTCTCTTTCTTCCGCTTATCGTTGTTTCTGTCGGCGTATCGATTACGGGCGGACCCTCGACGTATTGTTCTAACGGCAAGGGACGATTCAATTCGCCTCGTGCCTACAAAGCGCAAAATGAACAGGGGTCGAATCGGACATTTCGACCGACTCCGGCATCCTCTCAAATATTATTATTGCAATTATTATTTAATACTATGGCAACAAACTAAAATTTGACATTCCTAACAGTGTTATAATTTTCTTACTAGAAGATCGTCAGTCAAAATAGTATTTTTTTTATCATTATTTCAAAAACAGTTTACCAGAGGCATAGAACATTGTTGATAGAGAATTTAATGCAGAAGCAATATTTGACAAAAAATACGGGAGTGTTCTATTTAAAGAAGTAAATAAAATTGTACTTTCGAGACACCCTGTGTACAATGCACGAATGATTTAAAATAATTGAATTATCCTTCTCCATTTCAAGTCGGTAATGTGGTAAATTAGCTGGACGCCATACTGAAATTATCGATTAAAAATTATATTTATATGTTCTACTTAAGCACAATAAATTAAAAACCATTAATCGTACGTTGGGACGTCCATGGATATGACGTATTTCCTTGCTAAATATACTTTTAACTCATGTATTCATCCAAGAAACACGTGTACTTCCTTCTATAATAACGAGATACATCATGCGAGGTGGCGAGATAACATATTAACTTTTATAACATTAAAGTGGAAAATTGGTTATACTTTTTAAAGATAAGGCCGATTTACTATTCGCGTTTAATTTATTTGTCAGATAATTACGAATATTCCAGATATTAGAACTATTTTATGAAGCAAAGCTTATATGGACCTAATGTATACAACGTCCATGCAAACATGTCGTCAGATAATTTTTCCAAAAAAAGTAATACGCCACTGAGATTTTTCCATGCGGATATTTTTTCTAATTAGCCTGGTCAATTATGCATGAAAATTGGCTGTGTTTTTGTCGTCAGACGCACCTCTCTTGATTAAACATTTTCGCTCGCTTAAGAGATACGGGGGAAGATCAACAAATTGACAATTTCAAAATTACCCTATATTTTCTTAGTTAAAAGAGATATAGAAAAACAGTTGTATATAGAAGTTTCTTTATATTGATTGTTGAATAATCTGCCATTTTCATAATAAGTAATAAGTACTATACGGGGTCAGGTAAAAAAAAAAATGAGACCAACCTCATTTTTTTAAATGGCACACCCTGCATATTTTAATCTAAAAAGATTCTATTTTAAATTCTCATTTCAAATATATAACACACCATGGATGATATTGGTTTCCTAGGTGATTTATTAAATTTATTACTTTAAACCACAGCAGACCATGAAACAAAAGCTGATATACTAGAAACAACTATGTTGACTATTAATATTTAACGTCAATTTCATTTTTACATATTCATTTGCGAAAATGACCTATCAACATTTTGAAAAACTTTGATATGATATCACTTTTGTATTGAAAGTGAAAAAAACGAAGAAATGGCACACCCTGCATATTTTAATCTAAAAAGATTCTATTTTAAATTCTCATTTCAAATATATAACACACCATGGATGATATTGGTTTCCTAGGTGATTTATTAAATTTATTACTTTAAACCACAGCAGACCATGAAACAAAAGCTGATATACTAGAAACAACTATGTTGACTATTAATATTTAACGTCAATTTCATTTTTACATATTCATTTGCGAAAATGACCTATCAACATTTTGAAAACCTTTGATATGATATCACTTTTGTATTGAAAGTGGAAAAAACGAAGAAATGGCACACCCTGCATATTTTAATCTAAAAAGATTCTATTTTAAATTCTCATTTCAAATATATAACACACCATGGATGATATTGGTTTCCTAGGTGATTTATTAAATTTATTACTTTAAACCACAGCAGACCATGAAACAAAAGCTGATATACTAGAAACAACTATGTTGACTATTAATATTTAACGTCAATTTCATTTTTACATATTCATTTGCGAAAATGACCTATCAACATTTTGAAAAATTTGATATGATATCACTTTTGTATTGAAAGTGGAAAAAACGAAGAAATGGCACACCCTGCATATTTTAATCTAAAAAGATTCTATTTTAAATTCTCATTTCAAATATATAACACACCATGGATGATATTGGTTTCCTAGGTGATTTATTAAATTTATTACTTTAAACCACAGCAGACCATGAAACAAAAGCTGATATACTAGAAACAACTATGTTGACTATTAATATTTAACGTCAATTTCATTTTTACATATTCATTTGCGAAAATGACCTATCAACATTTTGAAAAATTTGATATGATATCACTTTTGTATTGAAAGTGGAAAAAACGAAGAAATGGCACACCCTGCATATTTTAATCTAAAAAGATTCTATTTTAAATTCTCATTTCAAATATACAGTGTGTCCACTGATTGACTATCGAAGAGGGAAAACTTTTTTATTTGTGGGTTTATGAAAAAAAGTTATTTTTCATAAAAACTCCTGCTTGTTCTCCAACGACCAAAAAGTATATTATTTTTTCAAATTTATATACCGGGTGTTCAGAATTTAGAAAAATATGAAAAAAGCTAAGAACAAAGTACCCTTATGTGTAAAGATAGGATAAAAACTAATTAGTAAAAGTTGTTGTGGTTGAGAACCTACGTCTCATTACCAAGTTTTGACTTATTAGCTAAATGTACAGAGACAGGCAAAAAATTCCAACTCATAAAATATGATTTGCTTTAAATTAACGCATTTTACAAATTAGTTAATCTTTAGAACGTATTTCTTTTTGTATAATATTTATCTTTATACGAGGAATTGTCGAAAACGGCTAAGTAACTGCCCATGTTATTAAAAAATCAATACGTTTTAAAATAAAACCGTGCACTATTCATAATTAAACGAATTTATTAGAGAACGAATGAAGAGTAAAAAATTGTAACAAGTATAACAAATGTAAGTGAAAAAAGGCAGGTTATCAGCAAAAAAAAACTATTCAAAGGTTTCTCCACCAACCTCCTCGCATCGTTGGACTTTCTTAATAAATGCTTTATATGCATTTCGTATCTCTTGCAAAGGGATAGCCTGAATCGCTTCTCTAATTCTAATTTTTAAATTGTCAAGATCAGGTTCCAAATGAGATGCATACACTTTCTGGGTAAGGTAGCCCCATAAGTAAAAATCCATTATTGTAAGGTCGGGACTTCTTGGCGGCCAAGGGATTGGTCTATATCTCCCAATCCAGCGCTCCGGAAATTGTCGATTCAACCATTCCCGCACAATAACAGTGGAATGCGCAGGATGACCATCTTGTTGAAAATATGCAGTTTGCCTGTCAATAAGTGGCATATTATTTAAATAATGAAAAAAAATTGAATTTAGCATTTCTAAATAACTATGCTGATTCATATTTGCTTCAAAGAAGTACGGTCCAATTATTCCGTTGTACGTAACTGCACACCAAACGTTAACTTTCTTGGAGTACTGTCTTCTGCAATGAATTCGAAAATGGGGATTCTCAGTTGACCAGTAACTAACCACTCCATTAGTTGAGAAAGTAGCTTCATCGGAAAAAATAATATTATGAAAAAAGTTTCTATTTTGTAAGTATTTCTGACCAACCCATAAGCAAAAATCAAGTCTTTTTGCATCATCATTTGCTTCTAGAGTATGAACAAATTTAGGTTTATATGGCCTGACTTTATTAGCTTTAAAAATTATTTGCAAATATGATTTACTAATGTTTCCAATATGGGATGCTCTAATCCTTAGCGATGTTTTGGGAAAATGCCGAACGGAATCCAGCGCAAGAGTTGCCCCAACATTTTCTTCTTCATTGATAGGAGTCTTCTTCTTTTTAATATTTAAAACGCTTCCTGTTCTTCTAAATTTTGAAACAATAGATTTAACTGATATTCGGTTAACGGTAATATTTGGCCATTTCTCGTTAAACATTCTTGTGACATACGAGTATGAGATATTTTCCCCTAAACCATAACATTGGACAATAAATACTTTTTGTTCTAACGTTAGCATTTTTTTTCACTGTCATAAATTAAGCAATATGACATTGACAACATTTTTATTTGTTTGTTCATTTGTTAAATACGTCGCTCCGCGATGTGTTTTCAACGCCGTCTTGTCGGTAAAATGTACGTCCATTGTCATCGCAACGTATACTATAAAGTTTTTACAATGAAATACGTTCTAAAGATTAACTAATTTGTAAAATGCGTTAATTTAAAGCAAATCATATTTTATGAGTTGGAATTTTTTGCCTGTCTCTGTACATTTAGCTAATAAGTCAAAACTTGGTAATGAGACGTAGGTTCTCAACCACAACAACTTTTACTAATTAGTTTTTATCCTATCTTTACACATAAGGGTACTTTGTTCTTAGCTTTTTTCATATTTTTCTAAATTCTGAACACCCGGTATATAAATTTGAAAAAATAATATACTTTTTGGTCATTGGAGAACAAGCAGGAGTTTTTATGAAAAATAACTTTTTTTCATAAACCCACAAATAAAAAAGTTTTCCCTCTTCGATAGTCAATCAGTGGACACACTGTATAACACACCATGGATGATATTGGTTTCCTAGGTGATTTATTAAATTTATTACTTTAAACCACAGCAGACCATGAAACAAAAGCTGATATACTAGAAACAACTATGTTGACTATTAATATTTAACGTCAATTTCATTTTTACATATTCATTTGCGAAAATGACCTATCAAGATTTTGAAAAATTTGATATGATATCACTTTTGTATTGAAAGTGGAAAAAACGAAGAAATGGCACACCCTGCATATTTTAATCTAAAAAGATTCTATTTTAAATTCTCATTTCAAATATATAACACACCATGGATGATATTGGTTTCCTAGGTGATTTATTAAATTTATTACTTTAAACCACAGCAGACCATGAAACAAAAGCTGATATACTAGAAACAACTATGTTGACTATTAATATTTAACGTCAATTTCATTTTTACATATTCATTTGCGAAAATGACCTATCAACATTTTGAAAAATTTGATATGATATCACTTTTGTATTGAAAGTGGAAAAAACGAAGAAATGGCACACCCTGCATATTTTAATCTAAAAAGATTCTATTTTAAATTCTCATTTCAAATATATAACACACCATGGATGATATTGGTTTCCTAGGTGATTTATTAAATTTATTACTTTAAACCACAGCAGACCATGAAACAAAAGCTGATATACTAGAAACAACTATGTTGACTATTAATATTTAACGTCAATTTCATTTTTACATATTCATTTGCGAAAATGACCTATCAACATTTTGAAAACCTTTGATATGATATCACTTTTGTATTGAAAGTGGAAAAAACGAAGAAATGGCACACCCTGCATATTTTAATCTAAAAAGATTCTATTTTAAATTCTCATTTCAAATATATAACACACCATGGATGATATTGGTTTCCTAGGTGATTTATTAAATTTATTACTTTAAACCACAGCAGACCATGAAACAAAAGCTGATATACTAGAAACAACTATGTTGACTATTAATATTTAACGTCAATTTCATTTTTACATATTCATTTGCGAAAATGACCTATCAACATTTTGAAAACCTTTGATATGATATCACTTTTGTATTGAAAGTGGAAAAAACGAAGAAATGGCACACCCTGCATATTTTAATCTAAAAAGATTCTATTTTAAATTCTCATTTCAAATATATAACACACCATGGATGATATTGGTTTCCTAGGTGATTTATTAAATTTATTACTTTAAACCACAGCAGACCATGAAACAAAAGCTGATATACTAGAAACAACTATGTTGACTATTAATATTTAACGTCAATTTCATTTTTACATATTCATTTGCGAAAATGACCTATCAACATTTTGAAAAATTTGATATGATATCACTTTTGTATTGAAAGTGGAAAAAACGAAGAAATGGCACACCCTGCATATTTTAATCTAAAAAGATTCTATTTTAAATTCTCATTTCAAATATATAACACACCAAGGATGATATTGGTTTCCTAGGTGATTTATTAAATTTATTACTTTAAACCACAGCAGACCATGAAACAAAAGCTGATATACTAGAAACAACTATGTTGACTATTAATATTTAACGTCAATTTAATTTTTACATATTCATTTGCGAAAATGACCTATCAAGATTTTGAAAAATTTGATATGATATCACTTTTGTATTGAAAGTGGAAAAAACGAAGAAATGGCGCAAAATGTATATTTTGTTCGCTATCCGAAAAGACGGTAACCATTTAAGGATACATTCCGAACATTTGCGATGATTTCCGTTATTTTTTTTACCTTAATCTGAATCTTTTATAAGTAATAAAGTTTAAATAAATCGCCTAGAAAACCATTATCACCCATGGTGTGATATAAATTAGAAAAGATAATTTAAAATGCTATCTTTTTAGATTAAAATATACAGGGTGTTCCCGTTAAAAAAATGAGATTAGGTCCGATAACTTTTTTACCTGACCCCGTATACTTATTCTAAAAACGGCAGATTATTCACCAATCATTATAAAGAAACGTCTGTATAAAACATTTTTCTGTATCTCTTTTAACTAAGAAAATATAGGGTAATTTTGAAATTGTCAATTTTAAGTTTGACCCAAAAAGAGTACTTGACACCTACATTACTTCTTTGATAGCACTAACAATTACGGAGATACCATGTAAGTGTCGAACATGGGACACCCTGTACATTTCACTGGCAATTACTTAAGTATTATTTATTGTAAAAACGACCAAGTTTAATGAAGTGTGAATATTTTTACAAGAATAAAAGGCATAAATGAGATGCAACGGGTTCCTATAATTTCGATTTTCGTAAGAAAAAATAGGTGGAGAACTTCACCGGGAACACACATCGATCGATGAAGGCAAGCGACGTAGGTTGCACGATTAGTACTTGAATGGGTGACCGCTTGAGAATACCATGTGTCAAAATTATTACAAAAGGTTTTAATAAATTATACGAGATTTCAGTAAATTTTACAAAAGATTTGGGTAAATTTTACAAAAGTTAAAATTTAAAAAAGTATCTTTTTACATTAAAACATACAATATACTTCAGTCTGTTTTGATACGCGGAGTGGTCTTCCCTTGAATTCCCTAGTGTTTGCATACGAATTTTAAACAATAATGTACTTCCGGCTTAATAAAGAAGGTGTTAAATTTATCGGTAGCAGCATTACCGTTTTTCGTGTTCTGTTGTGAAATAATTTATAATAAAAAAAATGTCGGACTTACTGTAGGTAGAGGCGGTTTCGACAAACTCTTCATCGACAAAGACGGACTCTTGGGTGGAATCGTTTTGGTATTCGTTTCACTGGTTGGCGTTATCGACGTAACGGGACTGGCTGGTTGCGACAAACTTTGCTCCGGAGCTTGGAATGTGTAGACCGTAAGCGGAGGTCTCGAATGTCCTTTTTCGTATGCTTAAAAAAAACGTTAAATATAAAAATTTTAATATCACCACACAAGGTGTTCAAAAAAACAACAATTACCTGACGATATGGTATGCGGTCTTTCACTGATAATAGCCGAGGCTGCTCTCTCGAACTGCATAGTTTCCTGCAGGTTCGGCCATGTGGCCGTAGTGTTGGGGATAGCTGTTGCAGGAAAAGGTGTACAGGGCGTGCTGGAACTGTTACTGTTGTTGCTATGTTCGGACATATTTGACACCTAAAAAGAGCACATTTATGGATAGGCACAATAATTGCAATAATTTGAACTTTGGAGAGATTTGGAGAGTTTGAGCACCATCTGGATTAATTAATAAACATTAACAGTATAACTGTAACCTTCTAAGCTCTATAAGCCGATATTTCTTGGTGCATTCTCATAATAATACATTTTAATTTTTTAAATTGTTTTCTAAATTCTCTCTACCACTTTTACTTACTTGTCCCACACCAAAAGATGAAGGCGGCCTAGGATACAGGGTGTCCTGGGACGTAAACCCTGAATCTTGGCTCGATACAGACATAACACGCATAGTACCACTACGACCTACAGGCTGTCCAAAAAAAGAAACAAAAAGAAAACAAAACGTAAATAAAAAAAAAATCATAATAAATTTCTACAAAAAATCATAAAAAATAGTTAGAATAAAAAAGTCATGTGCTTAAATAAAAATCAACAATATACAATTTTTTGAAATAATAATAATAAAAAACTACTTAATTCAGATGCATATTATTCGAAATAATATCAGTTTCTTAAAACGCATGCTCTGCGCTATTATCGGAACACAAGAACACACATACCTGGGATAGACTTCGTTGCCAATGCGGATGACTTGGTGAGTGATGACTTTTGGAACTTCCAGAAGATGAACTATTCAGCGAACTAATCGAACACATTGACGATTTTCTTGAGCCGAGGCTCGAGGGGGATGAGGGCGGCGTTTGAAATGACCAGCCGCTGTCCGATGATTTTAAATCTGCTATCACCTATAAAAAAAAATCAGTCTGTGCGGTGCCCGTTATACAGGGTGTCCCAGAATATGTGGGCAATCTCCCGGGTTCAGATAGAACACTTAGAAATATCAGGAGAAGTACCTAACAATTTTTCTTCCTCCCCCCCCCCCCCCCCCCCTACGGAGGTGCGGGCCCATAACGGACGTCCCTGGAAATCGTTGTTTTTTAAATAATTTATTATGTACTAGGTGTAATTTAATAATTTTTTAGTATAATGGTTAGTAGATGAGTCTCCTTAAAATTTGCCCTTTTAAACACATTTGGCTTATTTAGTTTGCCAGGGACGGACTAAATGTAACACAAAAATGTTTTTTTACACCCTGTATGATGAAGGAACAACAATAATATTTTTGGATACTCTAAATCTTAAGCTGAAAATAAGGTACTCTTGATCAATGTCGATAAAATGAACTGTTTTCGAAAAAAATATATTTTTGTTCAATATGGTTTATATTCAGTATACGTAAATTCCATTACTAAGTTAGTAACTAATAAGACAAAGGAGAAAAACCGCAAATTTCAAGACACTACCATAAACTGACACTGGCATAAATAGTCTTATTTAAATCGGTACATGCGGAAAAGACCATAACAACAATGAGGGAATTTTATGAACATAAAACAACAACTAATGCAAAAAAACATATTGAACAAAAATATTTTTTTTTCGAAAACAGTTCACTTTATCGACATTGATCAAGAGTATCTTTTTTCAGCTTAAGGTTTAGAGTATCCAAAAATATTATTGTCGTTCCCTCATCATACAAGGTGTACAAAAAAACATTTTTGTGTTACGTCTAGTCCGTACCTGGCAAATTAACTAAGCCAAATGTGTTTAAAAGGGCGAATTTTAAGGAGACTCATCTACTAACCCATTATTAAATTACACCTAGTACTTAATAAATTATTGAAAAAACAACGATTTCCAGGGACGTCCGTTATGGACCCGTATCTCCGTAGGGGAGGCCGTAGGAAGAAAAATTTATAAGAACGTCTCCTGTTATTTTTAAGTGTTCTATCTGAACCCGGGAGATTGCCCACATATTCTGGGTGTTCAGATAATACATGTGGATACTTGGACCAGTGATTCTATAGTCTATATCATCTTAGTTTTTAACGTTGACGATTCACATAATGTCAAATATGTTGCCAACCTAATTGAAAAGTAACTCAACGCTCGAACACAGATAATCGCTGAATTAATATCTCTAGCTAACAAAAACTTTGCATTCCAGTTTGCACCTGAACCGTGTGGTATATCAACTCGAATAAAGTACCCTTTTTATTAGGTATGCTTTTTGTCTTTAACGTGAGGTCTCGTTTTCCCAGTAAGGCCGGTATTAGACTATCAAATATATTTGACAAAGATATTTTATAAAAGAAATTTTATAAAATATTTGAAGTGTAATATCAGTTCTTTTATAAAATATTTATTTTATAAAAGATATTTTATAAAAGATAACAACACACGATTATCTTTGATAAAAAGATTTTATAGTTGATTGGTAACGGTAGTAACCTCATTTTCTGACAATAAGGCATACATTTGACATTGACTGCGACTGGCATTGGTATATAATACCATGGCGGAAAATAAGTTTGTCTGGTGCATTTCAACAACAAAATTGCTAATTTCGGAGTATGAAAGGTTCGAAATATTGTACAACCATCAACACCCTGATTACAAAAACCGAAATAGAAGACTGGATATATTTATTTATTTATTTTCATATTTTGCCTTGCAAGTTTCTGGGATTATGCCTGAAAGGGTACATTGAGGTATGCGACAGCGACTAGCATAACTCTCTCCTGTTGCCATAAACCGAAACGTAACCACAAGGCGTTCCTCGACGCTGATACAATTCCTTAAATGTGTATTCTGTCGGGATATCAATGGTGATATCTTTATAACAATAAAGTTAAATATGTCCTCGTCCATTCTTAAATAGTTTTTATAACTCCTAATACCTTCAACTCGTAACTTCTAAAGGATATTGTGGTGGACACCCCTTAAATTACGTCTTGCCACCCAGGGCCTTACCCAAAAGCCTGGCTCTTTTTTTTTTGTTTTTTAATTCGGAACACATTGTAATCACGGCAGCACTTTTAATTGTAAAAACGTGACAAGTTCCTTCAAAAATTGTCAAAGTTCTTTGACAGTGTAATACTAGTATAAACTTTTATAAAAGAAATATTATCAAAGAAATGCTAAAAAATATTTTATAAAAGTTCTTTGTCAAATATATTTGACAAAGATATTTGATAAAAGAAATTTTATATAAGATAACAACAGACGATTATCTTTGATAAAAGATTTTATAGTTGATTGGTAACGGTAGTAACCTCATTTTCTGACAATAAGGCATAAATTTGATATTTACTGCGACTGGTATTGGTATATAATACCTTGGCGGAAAATAAGTTTGTCTGGTGCATTTCAACAACAAAATTGCTAATTTCGGAGTATGAAAGGTTCGAAATATTGTACAACCATCAACACCCGGATTACAAAAACCGAAATAAAAGACTGGATATATTTATTTATTTATTTTCATTTTTTGCCTTGCAAGTTTCTGGGATTATGCCTGAAAGGGTACATTGAGATATGCGACTGCTGTACTGTAAACTAGCATAACTCTCTCCTGTTGCCATAAACCGAAGGGTAACCATAAGGCGTTCCTCATTGCTGATACAATTCCTTAAATGTGTATTCTGTCGGGATATCAATGTTGCTATCTTTAAAACAATAAAGTTAAATGTTTCCTCGTCCATTCTTAAATAGTTTTTATAACTCCTAATACCTTCAACTCGTAACTCCTGAAGGAGATTGTGGTGGACACCCCTTAAATTACGTCTTGCCACCCAGGGCCTTACCCAAAGGCGCCTGGCTCTTTTTTTTTTTTCTTTTTTTAATACTAAACACATTTTAATCACGGCAGCACTTAACGCTAGACAAGTTAATGCACGTCTATCGTTCATTTTTAATTGTACAAACTTGACAAGTCCCTTCAAAAATTGTCAAAGTTCTTTGACAGTGTAATACTAGTAAAAACTTTTATAAAAGAAATATTATCAAAGAAATGCTATAAAATATTTTATAGTATTTCTTTGATAATATTGTCAAAGTTCTTTGACAGTGTAATACTAGTAAAAACTTTTATAAAAGAAATATTATCAAAGAAATGCTATAAAATATTTTATAGTATTTCTTTGATAATATTTCTTTTATAAAAGTTTTTACTAGTATTACACTGTCAAAGAACTTTGACAATTTTTGAAGGGACTTGTCAAGTTTTTACAATTAAAAATGAACGATAAACGTGCATTAGCTTATCTAGCGTTAAGTGCTGCCCTGATTACAATGTGTTTAGTATTAAAAAAGAAAAAAAAAGAGCCAGGCGCCTTTGGGTAAGGCCCTGGGTGACAAGACGTAATTTTCCTCTGTGTCCACCACAATCTCCTTCGGGAGTTACGAGTTGAAGGTATTAGGAGTTATAAAAACTATTTAAGAATGGACGAGGAAACATTTAACTTTATTGTTTTAAAGATATCACCATTGATAGCCCGACAGAATACACATTTAAGGAATTGTATCAGCGTTGAGGAACGCCTTATGGTTACCCTTCGGTTTATGGCAACAGGAGAGAGTTATGCTAGTTTACAGTACAGCAGTCGCATACCTCAATGTACCCTTTCAGGCATAATCCCAGAAACTTGCTAGGCAAAAAATGAAAATAAATAAATAAATATATCCAGTCTTTTATTTCGGTTTTTGTCATCCGGATGTTGATGGTTGTACAATATTTGGAACCTTTTATACTCCGAAATTAGCAATTTTGTTGTTGAAATGCACCAGACAAACTTATTTTCCGCCATGGTATTATATACCAATACCAGTTGCAGTCAATGTAAAATTTATGCCTTATTGTCAGAAAATGAGGTTACCACCGTTACCAATCAACTATAAAATCTTTTATCAAAGATAATCGTGTGTTGTTATCTTTTATAAAATATCTTTTATAAAATATCTTTTATAAAATATCTTTTATAAAATAAATATTTTATAAAATTTATTTTATAAAATATATTTGTCAAATATATTTGATAGTGTAATACCGGCCTAATACCGGCCTAACTGTCAAAACAAACAAGATATATGTCAAAAATTAAATTAGAATTTCAGGTAAAGCATTCTCTGGTGGCACAGTAGTACTTAGTGTTGCGATCGCTCGAGCGAAAAACCGCTTGATCAATCGATTATTGAAATAACCGACATCGCTCGATTATTAAAAAAACCGGTCGAGTTATCTATTCAGGCGAAAACCGTCGCTCGTCACTCGATACCCGAGCTTCGCTTGACGCCGGCGGAAATATACCGCTGTAGTGTGATCGAGTTAAAAAACTGCTCGTATATTCGAACAGTTTTTCGCTCGATAGGAAATACTCTAGTTATAAATTCAGGCGAAAAACCGAAAAATATCGCCCGTCACTTGATAACCGACCTTCGTTATACGCGCCGCGCCATCCAATTGGCGACGTTCGAGTTTGACGTTGAGCAGATAATACGGCATACGTCTTTCTTAAAGGCACATAAACGAGAAGGTGCATATAAAAAAGTATGCCAAATCCCTTAGCGGAGTCATCGCGACATGGGTTTTGCAAAGTTTTATTTTAAAGTTAAAAAATTAAAGGATATCATTTTTAAATTTTTATTTACTATAAACTCGAGAAAACTTCTCAAAAATAACATAATAATAAAAATTGTAAATAAAAATAACAAAACGAACAAAAAGGTTAACAAAATATATAGAAAAATTCGTTGTTAATCTTATAGTAAACATTTTTAAATCTAAACAGGAACTTTTTATTATTAAACTCAAGAAGACTTCTTAAAAATAACATACATTATAGAAAACGTTAATGGTAAATAAGAAAATGAGCAAAATAGTTAACAAAACATGGGTATCGACAAATTTTTTGGTAATCAAAAGTAAACATTCTTAAATTTAAACAGGAACTTCTAGGTAACTATAAGCCATTTTAAATATCTACTTATTTTATGCTTGTAGATTGAGAAAGATGTGAAAAAAAAGTACCTCTTTGTAATACTTTTTGTTCTAAAAAAGCACAAGAATAAACCCGAACAATAAATACATATTTGGGTGATATACCGCGGTAACAGCTTAGCAGGTTAAGTTGTTGGCATTCGGCTGCGGGGGTCTCAAGTTCGATTCTCGAGACGGGGCATATTTTTCAGTGAAAAATATGAACAGACATTTAGAAGGAATAAGAATGCACAGTAAAAACAATATATATACAAAGTTCGTGGCCAATACACCAGTTTGTAAGGCCAAATACCCGAGAAAAAAAAAAATATATTTGGGTGATTTTTTGCAGTTTCTTTGTTTGGTATCGAGACACGTGGTAAAAATTCATTATTCACAAATAAATAAATTTCTGGAATTTTTTTGGTGGCTATTACAATTTTTTAGCTAAACCTGTGCCCACCCGTAGTTACGTGTCTGCTAAATACCCTACCTGATCACATGTAAACGGCTAGGCTGCCGTCGAGCAGTCGGTGACGTCATCGCTTGGTGAATTGGAATTTCAAGCGATTCACTCGATTATTAAAATCGCTCGAGTATCAAGTACTAGATTATTAAAATCATCGGTTTTTCCCAACACAAGTAATACTACCTTTATTTAACACTTTATAATCACCCCTCCAAGTATCCTGATGCATTATTCAAACATCCTGTATAATAGACCATTTCCCTGCAACTTGCACGCGGGAACCAAAGCGTAAAGAAATGTTTACCTGTTCTGAAGCTGGTGGTAAGCTATTTGGTTCCGCAGTATGTTTCTCCAGTTGTTGGACAGCCTCCTGCAGATGTCCCATTTCTGACAGCATGGCTACTTCTTCATCCTGAAACATTGAAGTCTTTTTAAAATCTGTATCCATCTCTAATAGGGACCAGATCTGTGACTTTACCTAATGTACAGGGTAAAGCGGGACACTTTATTTCGGTATGCCTTCGCCATTCTGGCCAGACCTACCCAGCCGTGTTTTTTCGTATGAACAGTTTTTTGTGGTGTTCCTTATCTCAAAGGCCCACGTCGATACGGTACCAACTGCCTGCTATTTGAATTCATTTTGCTGGCAGCTTGTCGACGTTCTGTGTGTAGAGTTTAATTAAGTGTTTAAAATCTACTCCTGAGTCTGTAGTGCTAGGTAGGTGAATTACCTTTGACTATTATTGTGTAATATTCGTACGTTTTAATGTAATCTGAAAGTACCTGCTTAAAACACCACTCTATGACGACTAATTATGTTTTTTCTCTATTTGCTAGTAAAATCAAATTCATTAAATCAACCTGTTACTCAAATCAACGTGTACAATTATTCACCCCACCTACTCACCAACCTGAAATCTGTTACAAGGGTATCCCATTTTCGACACTTTTATAGGATATCTCCGTAATTGTTAGTGCTATCAAAAAAAGTAACGTAGGTGTCATGTGCTCTTCTTGGGTCAAACTGAAAATGGTAAAATCAAAATTTGAAAAATTTCGCTCGCTCAAGAGATACGGGGGAAAATAAAAAAATTGACAATTTCAAAATTACCCTATCCTATATTTTCTTAGTTAAAAGAGATATAGAAAAATGTTTTATACAGAAGTTTCTTTATATTGATTGTTGAATAATCTGCCGTTTTTAGAATAAGTATACGAGGTCAGGTAAAAAAGATATCGGACATAACCTGATTTTTTAAAATGGAACACCCTGTATATTTTAATCTAAAAAGATACTACCTCCTTTCAAATATATAATACACCAGGGATGATATTGGTTTCCTATGCGATTTATTTAAACTTTATTACTTTGAAACAAAATAAAATATTCAGATTAAGGTGAAAAAAAATAACGAGAATCATCGCAAACGTTCGGAATATGTCCTTAAATGGTTACCGTCTTTCCGGACAGCGAACAAAATATACATTTTGCGCCATTTCTTCATATTTTCCACTTTCAATATAAACTGATATCATATCAAATTTTTCAAAATGTTGATAGGTCATTTTCACAAATGAATATGTAAAAATGAAATTGACGTTAAGTGTTAAAAACAACTAGAATGTCAACATAGTTGTCTCTAGGATATTAGCTTTTGTTTCATGGTCTACTGTGGTTTAAAGTAATAAAGTTTAATAAATCGCATAGGAAACCAATATCATCCATGGTGTTTGTTCGGGTTTGTTGAGCTAAAGTCCGTTTTGTTGCAGTTGATAGCTCATATCGAGGGTTGAAGCCATAAAACAACCGCAAACCATAGGCGTTGCCAATAGTAATTACCTTATTTAATAAGAAAATTGGCCTCTGTCCATTGTTAAGTAGGATTAGGGTTAAAGTAGGTACAACAGGGGTAATTAATTTACCTATTTTTGCCTGCTTTAGGATGTTATTACGCCATTTGATGTGCGTTTGTCAAACTATGTATTTAGTTGTATTTAGATACTGCATTATCTCAAAGTTGAATTATTTCCTATACTTGTAACAATGGCTTCAAGTTTTTCGCCAACGTGTCTTCGTCAAATTAGCAAGAGTGCATATTCTCTCCGAGAAAAGACATTAATATTAAACGTGCATGATGCTCTAGTGTACCAGAAACCTGCAAGTGATGTTCGTAGCATCATTGCAGAGTGTGCCAATATGGTAGGAGTTGGAGAGGCTACTATATATAGGTTCTTGCGTGAAAGAAAATCTAAGAACCTCAGTGAGCCAAAACCACTCCCAGGAAAGAAACCGTTAGAAATTGACAATTTCATTAAAAATGGTATTAGAAGAAAAGTACATAGTTTTTATTTTGCCAAGGAAATACCAACTATAGACAAAATTTTACAAGCCATTAACTACGACGAGGACTTACCACAGCTATCACGAACGAAACTATGGAAAATACTTCATGATATGAACTTTCGATGGGAGAAGCAAAACAGAAAATCTTTTCTTATTGATAGAGCAGATATTATTTGCTGGAGACGTCAATACTTAAGGTCCATCCGAAAATACCGCAGCGAAGGCAAAAACATTTTCTATTTGGATGAAACTTGGCTGAACGAAGGGCACACCGTATCTAAAGTTTGGCAAGATAAAAATGTCCGTCCTAAGTTCTCGACAAGCTGTCATGGAAGGCTGGTCAACAGGACTTAGACCACCATCTGGAAAGGGACGCAGACTCTTCAGATTCTTCTGAGGACCATTTTATCGAGTTATAATTATTGAAATTGTCAATATTTTTTGATCTGTAAATAAATTAGTTTTCTTGTAAATAAATTCATAAAATCATAAAATCTATTACATTTAAATAAAATAATAAGCGGTTACATTAAAAACCCAACTCTCCGACCATGATGGGCCGTTTTAATCATTATCCTTTCATTTCATTTTATGGCTCTATTGTTACTTTATCTGTTACCCGGTGGAATAGGTCAAAATTTCTTCATCTTTATGCTAGATGTACGTAAAAAGACCATTTTATAGGTAAAATATTTTAGGCCACCGGGCCCTTGTTTTGAATCTTTAATGAGGGTATCGAGCTATCAACGGCAACGAAACAGACTTTAATATCCTAGAGACAACTATGTTGACATTCTAGTTGTTATTAACATTTAACGTCAATTTAATTTTTACATATTCCTTTGTGAAAAGGACTTGTCAACATTTTGAAACATTTGATATGGTATCTATCATCCATGGTGTGTTATATATTTAGATAAAGATATATAAAGATAACCTATAAAAGTGCCGAAAATGGGACATCCTGTACAATTTATGGAAAAAATAAAGAAAAACGATAAAGTGCGATCTTATTTTGTTACCTAAACATATGCGTAAAACCAAAATATACTTATGTCAAAGAACTATAACTCTTGTTTCATACACGTGCACATCAATTTTAATAATAAACTTTATTTATTACTACTAAAATTATCAAACCATTTGAAACTACAAGATACATTGTAAATAAATACACACATGGTGTATTAAGTTCCAAAGTCGGGGCAAGTAACAGGAGATCCCGGAAAATTTTTAGCATACATTACTTCCTGTCAAAATAACAGAAGGCGAATTTAAAGAGACGTATTGGCTGATTGCGAAAACGGAAGGCCATTAATTGGTGGCAAGGTTTGTCCGATTAAACTTTGAATTTCGTACTATAAGACATGATTTGAGTGTACCTACCACCACGGGCTTCAACAACCCCACGAAGGTACAAAACCGTCCTCTCTCCTCTATCAGCGCCGCCCTGACGGCGTGTTTTTCAGTTTCTTCGAGAAGTTGTCTCCTCTCGGTGACGTCCTGCAGTCCGCACTCGAAGCGCTTTTGGACGTCGCCCCCCGCGCCCTTTCTCATTTTTTTCTGCAGTCTTAATGTGTCGGTTGAGCGTTTTTTCAGTTCTGCGCGTGCTCGCTTATAATCTAAAAATGATTAAGGTATAATTAATAAAATTACACTTTCAGAAAAGAAAATCTCTCGATTTGCAAATGTGTTTATTTACGCTGTAAGAATCCTCTTACAACCAAATTATAAAAATGCTTTAGTAGTTTTATCTTTAAATAGCTCAAAGAACATCAATATAACTTAGATCATACAGCAAAATGCTTCCTAAATGCTGTTTATGTACCAGTTCTGGGGTTATTAAATTTTATAGATTTTTTTTAATGGTTGGAAGAACGCTCCGAGGGAAAATTTAGTCTCGTTTCACATGGGACGTAGGACCAGTGGCGGCTCGTGACCTATGATTGAGGGGGTTCACAAGTATGGCGAAATTATTTTTAAAATTTTATTTTTGTGTAACGACCAAACAATTACTTTCTAGGCGTTTTAAATGTAGAAAAAAAAGTAATAAGGTAATGCGTTAGGTAAAACATATTTTTCTTAATTTTTTTATTTTACACATGGAAATACAGGCTTTGGAAAATAAGGAAGGTTTTCTTAGTGTGTATAGCTGTCGGATCTTAACGTCGTCGCATGCAACCCTCGTAACAATATTTATACAGTCCACTACTAATGCTACTAAAGCCATCTACGAGCTATCAAGAAAACCGAATGATGTCCAATACTACTACCGCCATCTACGAGTTATCAAGAAAACCGATTGATATCTAATACCACTACGCCATCTACGGCTACGTCATTGGGCGCAACCAAGACGAGGACAATAGTTAACTGTTTTATGACGAGAACGAATCGAGCCACGAGACTGACTAGTTGGCATTCTTCATATTTTCAGTGTTTTTTAGTTTAAATCCTTAAATAAAATGGTTTAAAATCATATCGAGTATCATTTATCGAAATACACAACATTTATCGACCCTACACAATAGTGCTTAAACGTAAAGTCCATTCTTCGGTTCTTACTTGTAGAAAATTGATCAATAACAGCCTCATTAGGTTTGGAATACCCTCTATAAATTTTTTTTCATATATTTCATTTTTAAACTTTCTAATAAAGTCCCTAGATTTACCCTTTGTGGTCTCGTCAAATTAATTTCGGGTTTAGGTGTTCCCGCATTCTTCACTTCAATTTTTTGCTCCAAACTCAAAAAGCTAAAGTTATTTCTTAAATAGTCCACCGTCAACTATTCATTTTAACTTAATAAATATATAATATTAAAATATTAAAACATACATGCTCGAATTTCTAACTAGATGCACGAACACACAAAAACTGTGCGCCTTTTCCATGTTAAATCGCCATGGCCCCGCTATCCCCCGCTGCCACCCGCCACTTGTTACTATATACAGAGAAATTGCACTACTTAATCGCACGTGCAAGCAAGTCTCGTCATAATCGTCATTTACCTCGACCGAGCCACGGTTGCCGGATCTACAGTTTGGTTTGACGGGATGATCAAATATTAGGGAGGGTCGAACCTTTTTAGTTTGACGGTACGATAAAATATAGGGACTTTATACGATAAATAATATTCAATGAATATAAATTAATATTTTTTATTCGTTTTGGTTTGGGGGTGCACGTGTGCATGTGCTCCTGTGGAAGAACCGCTACTGTGTAGGACACGCGGTACGTCCTACGCTACGCGTGTTTAATAACGGCTATTTGGCTTTCACATTATGCATACTATTTATTTAAAAAAAAATCAAGCAAACTGGCCACAGAATCCAACTACAACGTTCATGTGAAACGCTAGTATGAACACAATCCCTTCAAGCGCGACGTATCTACGCGGCGTTGTCTCGCGCTGGACATTTCACGCCTCGTATGTCAAGTGTCCAAAGCGATTGCATCTGAAACGCTGCATTCAATTCAATATCAACTGAGACTGAAGCGTAGCGCGTATGACGCGCCCTACGCCCCATGTGAAATGAGCCTTATACAGCTTTAAGATGACAATATTTACTGTACAATCCTTGTAAAGAACGAAACGTTGCTCGGGAAGAGCCATTGCTTGATCATATTAAAATAAGCAGATTTAAATTACCTCTTGCATGTTCCTTGTCCAAATTTAGTACAGTTTTCTTCCATTCTTCCAGTTTTTCCTGTAATGGAATGATTAGACATTCCATAATGACTCTAAAAAATTTTAGAAAACAAAGTTATAATTATAATTTTGAATGAAACGCATTGGCGTTCCGGAATTCAATTTAATTTTACAAAAATAGTATAAACAAGCAATGATTTACGAATTATTACTTACTTGTTTGTTTATGAAAATTTACTAACAAAAGGGGTTGCGAGGCAGTTCTCTTTTAAAAATACGTATTCATATTCTAATGCAGGGTTGCAGGCATAGTTTAATGAATAATAATTAATTAACCATTCAACAACCAAAGCTGTCTAGTTAGTTCATTATTATTTAGAATGTTTCTGCAACACAAACATAAATCAGTTCTCGTTACTATTTTTTTATTATAATTTTTATTGGTTATTTTTAGTAGTTTTATAAATTGTAAAACTTTTTTTATAATGAATAAAGTAGTATTTGAAAAATTTTAATGCCTACGGGGTAGCAATCGTTATAACTTTGCGCTCCCAAGCGTTCGATGACGTTAATGCTTGCCATCAACACACTGGAATTTAATTGATAGTTATAATTATTATTTATGGTTATGACGTGTTCCTTTTCTTACCCAGTAAATTGCTTCATCCTATTTTCAACCGCCTTGTGTCGCAAACATATCCTTGTAAGTGCTGTGCCGATTTCCCTTGTAGCTCCTGCAATACAAAAAAACGTTTGTTTTAATTTCTGAAAATATTTTCATAAATAGTAAAATTATTGACAAGCTAAATAAATTCCGTTAAACCGGGGAATGAATGAACTTAGGGAATCCAATCCCGCACCTAAACTTTAATCCCGTAAACCTGCGGAATTGAGCTCATCGATCCCGCGGGATTTGCGGAATAGCAAACAATGAACTGCGGTATTTTTGGTGGATTCGTCGGGGATTCCCTGCCCTGCTGGGCTATTGAAAATACGTATGTAACCGTTAAACTAGTCGTACTATTGTATTGTACCTATATGAAATAAATATTTTCCTGCTCTCCTACTCTGTTTTTAATTGCATAAAACAACTATTATTAACATACAGCACCCACATCGAGTCCCGCAAATCCCGCGAATCACGCACGTTTAATCCCGCAATGTCAAACCCGCGATTCACCGCGGGATCCAGCATTTCCGGGATTGGATTCCCTAGAATGAACGTGCGTCGTCACCTGTATCAGTATGATTCAAATCGAGATTATACAGGATATACCAAGTAAAGTGGCCTATTAGAAGCATCTCGAGAACTAAATGAGATTTTATTTTGAAAATTTGGCTGTGGCTATAAGAGATGGTTTTCTACGTTTATAAAATATTTTGGATAATGCGGTATTGCCGGATCATACCGAATGTGGTAGCAATTTCGGAATTTTAAATGAATTACCCTATATATTATATATTTTTTGGAATCTAGGTAAAAATCTAGAACAGTTTTCTGCATAATATCATATACCTATCTTTAAGAGTTTTCGAATTATAATAGTATATTAAGATACAAGTTTCATAAGACACTATCTTAGAGCACGCGGAGTTTTCTAAAGTACAAGTGCTCTAATTGTCTTATGAACCGTGTACTTTATAATACTTTTTCTATTTGGGTCTTTAAAGTCTGAAAAACTTTTAAAAATATAGCAGATTTTTTCCATTTGAATTAATATTTTCTTTTTGGGTTGGCAATACTTTTACAAGTATCAAATATGCCATGATAGAAACAATCGAACACAACAAAGCTTCTTCCCATCTGTCGTAATTAAAAATAAATATAGTATTAAAATTAATAAAAATGAGTCAGGAAGAAAGTTGTACTCCGTCAGAAATACGAGAAACTGCAGAAAATAATCTAGAAAAACTTTCAAAAAGAATATGCAAAACTTAGAGTTATGGTGCGAGTAGAACAAAGTTCAAAATATTGTGTCGACACAGAATCTGACAGGAATAACAATTAATGCCCAGGAATTGTCTACAGTAACTATAAATATGTATATATAAAGTAATATGTATAATACTATATTGAATTAAAAATAAAAATAGTACTTTATTGAATAAAACTTTAGAAATAGAGCATAAACTGGAAGATATTTCTATTATTTTTAGGTTATGTTGTTTTATAGTTGTGACTAGAAATTAGTTGACGGACACCGTCAGCATGATATATATTTCCGAGTATAGGTATTTCAGATAAATATCTAGTGAAAGTGATCTATGTGCAAGGTTAAAGGTTAGTATTTTAAAGTTTTCTATAAAAAAATTTTGTCGAATCCATAATGCCACGAAAACTAATTTCAACGAAATCGAAGTAAGCCTAAAATTCGAACCCTACTTGCTGCCAACATAAAAAAAAATAAATTTCAGTTGCATAAAATGGCAGGTTATTAATTTTTTTTGCATTCCATAATGTAGCCATCCAAATAGAATAATAATCTTGGGATTTTTTAACGCCGTATCGGGAGCTGAAAAGAAAATTATATCTTTTTAGCAGTTACAGCTAGAAAGCTGAAATTTTGACAATAGTTTCACAAGACCTTCGAAATTTTATAATTTTGAACAGTATTTAATTTAAAAATCCATCTAAGAAATAAAAAGCATATTATGCTTGTCAGGTGGTATTAATATCAAATACCAATATGGAAAATTATTAGTTCCCAGACCACCCGATGATCCTTATACAATAAGGACGTATTTTTGTCTACACAGTACCACTTTAAAATACTATTTCAGATTGAATGGTACTACTAAGAAAAGGAAGCCCTCTCCATTGATAGGATGCAACCACCTGTAGACCGGTTTCGAACTTATTTGTTCTCGTCAGTACAGGGTAGGTGTACATACCCATCATCAGAGAGGACTTTAACGCCGTACTATCGACGGTTGCATCCTATCAATGGAGAGGGCTTCCTTTTCTTGGTAGTACCATTCAATCTGAAATAGTATTTTAAAGTGCTACTGTGTAGACAAAAATACGCCCTTATTGTATAAGGATCATCGGGTGGTCTGGAAATAATAATTTTCCATATTGGTATTTTGTATTTAATTTAGTTTTATACAGGACTTCTCCATAACAATATTTCTGAGAGAAATGAATTATTGCAAAAATCTTCTATTTTTTGATATTTGATATGTTTTGCTAATGAAGGATCAAATTTTCTATTTATAGTTGCCGTTGGTCTCGCCGTCTCCCTAATTTTCTGCTCTTCTCGTCTCTGTCGCTAAGAACGGTAGGCGCAAAGGGTGGACGGAACAGCGAACTCAAACGGAACGTCAAATTTATAAATACACCTTTACACATCCCAGAAAGTGTCGAAAATGGGACACGCTGTATATTTAAATAAAAACCGGGCAATGTATTACACCGGGAACTTGCTCCGCTATTCGAGTAACGAGACTTTTAAACTCGCTGACGTGATTCAATAAATCAGTCTTGAAGCGGAATGATTTAGTTAATTTTACGACGTCATAAATAAAGACAGGCCGGCGTATAAAAATCGAAATACTTTTTTAAACTACTAAAACGGCTTACTTGGTCTATAAAATATATACGCGGTGCATTAGAAGAGATTATTCCGTAACGATGAAATAAAATGCTGAAAAATTCGATGCTCCTAGAGCAGGGGTCGGAAACCTGCGGCTCGCGAGCCACATGCGGCTCTTTGGATGTGAAGCTGCGGCTCTTTAGTTCCATACGCAAATATTATTTATTTTATCGAAAAAGAACATTAACAATTCGTTCTGAATCGATTAACGAGGATTAGGCACCGATTCTATCTCTCAGCCACTTGTACTGGCTTTTCACCGCACCCCTCCCCCGTGACACGCGTCGTTACTGTCGTCAGTCCGTCGAAAGCTCTCGAATGACGCCGTCGTCGGATGTTTCTATGTAGGTTTTAATTCGTTTTCGACGCAAGAAAATTTGGCGTCTTCACCAGTGCTTTGGCTGTGACCAGGGGGTCGGCAACATGCGGCTCTTTCGATGTCAAGTTGTGTCTCTTTCGATGTCAAATTGCAGCCGTTAGTACCTCTTTAAAAACTGAGAAATTGTGTAAATTATAACTTTTGGCTCTTCCGTCTCAAAAGGTCGCCGACCCCTGTCCTAGAGCAAAATGTATCGATTACCAGCTGATTTGCAACCGTGTACTGGCACGGAATTGTGGGCTTGGAATCTGTGCATTTGCTCGATCAGCTGTTTATTTACTTTTGACTGTTGTTACCGATCAGTCTGATTTTCTTTAGTTTTTGCATGTTTCGGTTAAACTTACTTGCCATTAAATCTAAACACAGCATGTTTCTTGAAACACCCTGTATAAATTTTTTAAATTTGTTTACTATTCTCAGAGTGGGTTGCACTTCAGTTGCTTTGTGACCTCGCGGTATGGAATAAAATTAAATTTAAAAAAATAACGTGGAAAATAATGAAAAATGAAACTGTGATCTGATCGTAGCATCTGATCTGAATCCCATAAGAGCGAGAAAACTGTTAAACTCGTTACGCTCTGCTGGAGACCAAATAACAGCACCATATAAATTTAATGAATGGTTAGATACCTATATTTACTAGTACTTTGTTAATAAATTAACCATAAAAACGATGCGATTACACACGATATAGTACGCTATAGAAAAACAATATGTACAACGAGAAACAGTGATATCTATTCTCCGCTTATAAGATGATAGTCAAGTGATTGTCAAAAAATATTATATTAGGGACGTCAAAAAGTGACTATTTTATTTCATTTCGGTCGGAATACTTTTACTTAAAGTAAGTGTCATACAGGGTGATTCACGACGAGCTTGCATTAGAACTTTATGGAGAACTGCTGAATATATGTTTCTGAAACTTTGGGGATTTAGGTTTATCGATATGCTCTCTTTAACTAAAATGTTCACATGTTTCTGTCATTTCCGGTTATACTGGAAGTACCTGTCAACTCAAATTCGGCAGAAAATATACAGGATGATCACAAATCAAGGTTCATTTTAAAAGAATTCAACCATTAAAAACTTTCTTATTTTAAATGGAACACCCTGTATATTCTTGTTTAATTTGATGGCAAATTAGTTGTTCTTTATAAATAGTATTTACTGTCCTATACCTATATCAAAGCGTTTTCTGAAAAGCGTGCTATGAAAACAATTGTACTTAGGGAGTGTATACTGATTTCTATACGGAGGAAACGTGATTGATTGCTTGAAAATACAACGTTCTAAAGCGTTTCTTAAACAGGCTGTAACGCGAAAAATTGAGTTTTCAACTTTTTGTAATATTGTCACCAATTCACCCTGTATTAACGGTTTTCCACGCGTCGGCTCTTTCTGCTGGCCCCGTAGCTCAGTACGAGTACGGCGCGCAAACGGTTGCGCGCATTACTTCGGCGCTACGGGGAGTTAACCCGAGTCCTGCTGGATAGTGCCGAGGAGACCGAGAGACACTTGGTGTACAGTACGTCTCACGAAAATTGGATACGACTTAATGATTTCCTGGGTCGGTCCCATTGTGTCGACAAGAGCTTGGCAATAAACAAGTGAAGTATGAAGGGACGGACTAAGGAAAACAAGTAATATGATATGATTATATCAATGTAATCAAATGAAATAACATTTTTTTTTAATATTACTAGTCATATTTATTTACTTTTATAATGTCATTCTATAGATAGTTCTGTGTCGCTATCGCTATCCTCATCAAAATTAATTATAATTGGATTAATTATACGATCCAGACTAATATACAAATTTTCTACAGTTATTACGTGACGGACTGAATTTTTCCAACTACCTGGGGGAATATCATTAAAGCATTTTCGTATTAATTCTACAACACTAGAACTTAAAGTCGGAGAAATATTTTCAGACCTAACCAGTGATTTTAACTGGTGCCACATATGCTCTATTTCTTCTGCCAATGTGTCACAAACATATACTTTTTTTATACAAAATGTCTTTAAAACTTCTAAAAGATCACTTTTTTTATAACTTTCTTCAAAATATATATCATTCGCCGCCATGTAGTTCGGAATCTCCAATTTTGTATTATTTGAGCTTGGAGCTTTATGTAATTGTCGACTGTGATAGCTCGCATTGTCCATTACTATCACGCTATTCTGAGGAATGTTTGGTAAAAGACAATTCTTGAACCATTCCTCAAAAACTAACAAATTTTACCACAAAAAGATATTTAAATATAAATGAAGCAACCTAACCTACCTGATGTGCCTATATTTAATTATAATTATTACAATCCGGTCCTTTCCACATAATAATAACAAACGGTCATAAATAATAGGATGGCCCAGGTATTTTTACGGCAGTCATTAAGTTATATCTATTTTTCGTGAAACAACTATACGTCTTCATCCTCGACTAGTTCTCCGGCTTCTTAAGTAGCCACGACTGGTAGAACGAACCTCTCGCAGCAAGACAAGCGACCTGACAATTGGTAACTTAACCCCCATCCATAAGCAGTAGTCGACTAAGGTAGGACTGGGTTTTTGTTAATTAATGTGTTTAGGGAAAATAGATAATAAAACAAGTTGCATTATAAAATGATGACTCTATTATTTTAAACGTTCCCGTGACAATATGACGTATCCGTATCTTATAAAAAACATTTTTTTCACAGGGCCAACTCTCCATTCATAAATCTGTTGGAAAGTGAGTTTGTGATTGTTTGAAATGTTATTGAAAATCAGTAATGTAATGGGTGGAAGAGTGACAAAACATGTTGGTCTCGCTAATGGCAACAATGTTGAAGTCTGGTTAAATCAAAGATCTTACAAGGTTAAATCCAATAACGTTTAAAAGGTTATGGAGCGGTCTTCATGGTTTCGGAGCGGAGCTAGTCTGGGCAAAAAGCCCAACAAGGGCGTATAATTTACTTTGAGATTCTTTACGTTTAACTATATTTTCTATTCAAAAAGTGTAGTTTCGAATATTGGATATTTATAAAAAAGATAGAAATATTGATCCAGTTTTTATATACAGTGTATCCAAGGATGGATTTAACTATTTATGCTTAGCATCAATATTTTTGGTGTATTCATTACTGGATGATACTCTCCAGATATAAAAGTGTATATTTCTAGCCAGATTGTCATATTTATCACTAAGACATCTTGCAAAATCCCAATTAAAAATTTGTAAATTTGACAATTACAACTGGTTTTATTTCTAATAATTTTACTATAAACTGTGAAAAGGATGATTCTTTAAAATAATATTATTATACTTAAAGGTATCAAATAAATCGTGAAATAATCCAACTGCACTCTGGTCATCTATCTTTAGTTTATTACCTGCTCACATGCATTGGGTGTGGCCAATTAGCAAGGAGGGAGAAACGGAATGGGTGATGCAAACTCAAAATCAAATTTCTAAATATATTTACTAACCTGTGAAATTTTAATTTAACACCATTGCATCTTCTAGTGAAGTATTTTATGGCCGCACAAGACTCAACCATCTTGTAAATGCAAGACTTATATTAAGAAATAAACCAACTCGACTGATTTTTGCCCGGACTAGCACCACGGACCGGTCCATAACCTTTTAAACGTCAATGGTTAGTCAGAAATCATATCAATACAATCATATTAAAACATAACCATACTTACCGAAGAAAAGATAAATCCTTGCTTAAATGATCCACTCTTTTACAAACTATACATGAATGCACCATCATTGTTTATAATAAAGACGATTTTTCACCAATACTCACAAAAAAAAAATAAAAACAACCAAGTATATAAACACTCCCTTAAAAGCGGTTAGCAGCGAGTAGCAACAGTGTATTCTTCTTCCATTGATAAAGTTTGATCGTTTGCCGTCAGAGTGCAGTCGGTTTATTTCAAACTTTTATGTATAATAATAATATTTTTTTTCTAAATATCTCAAGGCCTATTCACAATTTATATTAAAATTATTGGGAAATAAATTTATTTTAAAAGCAATTGCGGATTAACCTTAAACCAGTTGCAATTGTCAAATTAACAAATTTTTAATTGGGATTTTGCAGATACCTTAGCGATAAATAGGACAATCTGGCTATGCTGCAAGCATAACAGCAAGGTGGGGAGTGCACGTTTGCAGTCCTTACGTCGACTTCAAATGTAAACAATTCTATCTGGAGTTTGTAAGATCTTTGATTTTTTTCCAAACCGGCGCGGCGGCGTCCTCTAATAGGTATAATAAATCTTATAAATTAGCAATATTTAGTTTTACCGAAATTGAACATCCTGCCTAACTAATTTAGATCACATGGCCGATCTCTTAATTAATTTAATAACACATCCTTCAATTTGAAGTCGAGATGACTTCCGGTTACGCGAGCGCGCTTCGGGGCTCCACCCATCGCGTTTCCGAAACTTCCGGCGCGGGCCTTTTCGGGTTTGTTGAAAACGAGCCCAAGGGTAAAAAGAGAATAATTGGAAATCAACTTTGTGTGGTAATTGTGTAACGCCGTAGTTAGGTAATTTTTGCATTTGTGGGTGTTAGGGACGCGATTTATTTATTAAAGATAGCGACAAAAGAAATTGTTTATTTATAACCAACAAGTAAATAACCTTCAACTGTAAATTCTGACAATTGACCGCTTAACCTATAAGGCCCGTATTCTCAGTTCTGCCAACAAGCCAGCTTAACTTAAGCCCTCCTGTTTCTTTAAGTTGTCTTAAACAAAATATGGTATTATTTGCGGGATTGTCTAAGCCTCATAAAGAGTTGGCAACGTTGCGTTTTCTAACCTAGTTTTTCATAAGGTGGCTGCTGCAAGTAAGAACGTCTAGTGCTTTGTTCTCTAATATCTAACCTTAGTTTTTAGATAATGCGTAGAGTTGTGTGTGGAACTTGAATTTCTTTTTACACAATATAACTATTCTTCTGCAATCTACGTGTCCAAGATAAGGAGGGCCATTTATAGGGATCTCGGAAACTGTAAGAGATACGAAGTCGGTTAAATAGAGGTAAAGTGGCGCATTTACGTGCCTAATAATATGCCGTTTAGAAAGTTTTAAAATTCCGAGTAGTTCCGGAGATATCCGGAAAAAACCGAAATTCTGAAAAATCGTTTTATTGTTTTCCTGGGATTTTTTTGAGATCGAATTCTAAAGTAAATTGCACTTTTGCATTGCCACTTTTTCCGCTCTATCTAACAGCGTTAATTGTTTTGTAAGCCGACGAGTCGTTTTCGGAGGGCCATTATCAACTTTCTCTTTTTAAATGCGGTCCTGTTTTTCTGATATTGGAATTTGAGAGCACGATGTATGACACATTGTGGTTTAATGACGTTTCGAGGGTTTTTTGAACAATATCAGGAAATTTTACGATACGGTCCTGTATTTCTCCTAATTTTATAAATAATATCTCATAAGTAAGCTCTAAATTTTTTACTTATGTTGGGCTAGTTCAATAAATAACAAATAATTTAATAATAAACCACAAATTATTGAACGAAATACAGAAACATTATTTCAAACTTCTGTTGATTCGGGATTTAAAAGAAAAGTAGGCGTTTGAAACAAAAAAATTAAGATGGTGTCGCGTGATTTGCTTCACTTGACTTTGTGATCGTTTGAAAGCGTTTTAAGAGGTTTTCTATTTTCCAGAAAATATGGAACATAAATTTGCAAATGCTGAAAATCTCAAAAAAACTGTTATGTGGCAGTTAGAAGATGTTATTTGTGCTTAGAGAATAATAACGGAAATCATTTTGAACACCTGATTATGTAGTTCCTTACTTTTTTCGATGTTCGTTTTATTACTGTTTTGGTATGATTTTTGTTCACTTATTTGTGGTTTATTATTAAATTATTTGTTATTTATTGAACTAGTCCAACATAAGTATAAAATTTAGATCTTACTAATGAGATATTATTTATAAAATTAGGAGAAATACGGGACCGTATCCCAAAATCTCCTGATGTTGTTCAAAAAACCCTCGAAACGTCATTAAACCACAATGTGTTATACATCGTTGCATTCGGAAGAAAAAAAGCTATCAAATTCCAATATCAGAAAAACAAGACCGTATTTAAAGAAAGGAAGCTGATAATGGCCTTTCGAACACGACTCGTCGGATTACAAAACAATTAACGCTGTTAGATAGAGCGGAAAAAGTGGCAATGTAAAAGTGCAATTTACTTGAGAATTCGATCTCAAAAAAACCCAGGAAAACAATAAAACGATTTTTCAAAATTTCGTTTTTTCCGGATATCTCCGGAACTACTCGGAATTTTAAAACGTTCTAAACGGCATATTATTAGGCACGTAAATACGCAACTATACCTCCATTTAACCCCACTTCGTATCTCTTACGGTTTCCGAGATCCCTGTACTGGCCCTCCTTATCTTGGATACATTGTATATGGATGCTACTAAAAATAGATCCTGTAAGTTTACTCACGCAGAAAACCCTGTCGTTTCTACAACATGGTTGTACCTCTTTCCTGTGACAAATATCTCCTAACCCGTCAAAAATAAATAACCCTGTCTTTCTTTGTCCGAGGCAGTACTCTCTTAATACATACTCTAATATCATGAATGCTGTTGAACGCTCTGTAGCTTTCTGAAATATTACACCTTACGTAGTTTCGTTACGGGCAGGATGTTCGATGTGACCTAAAATGCAGGATGTGCATTTCGACGCGACTAGTTTACATTGTCATTGTTCTTTCTTCTTGCGTGCACCCGCTTTACTTCCTTTCATTTTTTCCTCATCTTCAGTTACTTATGTTTTACGATACCTACCAGGAAGAAATAAAATCGTTTTGAGGTTATTAACCAGTACTTGTTTGTGTTAAAGTTGATTTTTTTAGGATCAAATACAAGCACTATAGGAAAATCCTTTAAGGCACTGTGGGAGTGGTGCGTGTGCGCAAAAAGCGATTCACGTTGGTTTTGAATCGTTGGAGGTTATACTAGTTGGGAAACACGACCCCGGGAAGGTCGTTCCATAAGAATGACGTCCTCCAGATGAAAGAATTCGTAAATAATGACGTTCGAGGAGTACTAAGCTTAACCACATGGATGGGGGCAGTGGTTCGTCGTGTATTTCTGCTATTCACCGCTCTGGGCGGAATTAAGAAGACCTTGCCGAGCATTTTCCATGGAAATATCCGTAAAAGAGAGTCAAATCACCAATATGTCTTCGATGTTCCAGGTTGTCGAGGCTCTTTGTCGGCTCGTGGTCTCCGATCAGACGAATGGCTCTCCTTTCGATGGAATCCAGTAGCCGAGGAGTATGTTTGGGTGCAGAGCTACAGACATGAGAGCGGTACTCTAGTGATGGTGGAATCTGAGCTTAGAATAGTATCAAATGCGTACAACTGTTTGGTCCGGAAGAGTACAACAAGTTTCTGTGAAGCTACCTTGGCGATTGCCACAACGTGGTTATGCCAAGACAAATTTCCTCCCAGATTGACGCCTAGTAATTAATAGATGAAGCCAGTGGAATTGCGTGTCCTGCAATGACTATATCCGGTTCTGTAATGTTAACCTTTTTAGAGAAAACTGCTGCCTGGGTTTCTTAGCGTTAAATTCGACTTCATTACTGTCACAACTTAACTTAAACAAGAACCTACTTTTCCTCTGAGATTATCGTCACTGTTAAACTACAAAATGCTGGTACCAAACAAAAAAAAAACTAAGGAAACGTAAAATCTAAATAAAGTGGTTCACAAATGTGAAAAAGAAACGGATTAAACAATAAAAACAATTCGCCGACGTGAAATCAATTTTCGTGTAGTAGGGATTTGATTTTTCCACCTGAAATTTTTTTCGTCGTCTCTTATCAATATTAATTTTGCGTAACGCAACGCTCTAATAAACATTTTTTACTAATATTTTATTAATCAAAATTGTCCCATTTGTACTACAAATAGGCAGTTATTTTATTTCCTTTTTTTCCCGAAATCGAGGCTGAAATCATCCTGAAAACGGAGCCCTATATACAGGGTGATTCACGACGAGCTTGCATTAGAACTTTATGGAGAACTACTGAATATATGTTCCTGAAACTTTGGGAATTTGGGTTTATCGATATGCTCTCTTTAACTAAAATATTGACATGTTTCTGTCATTTCTGGTTATACCGGAAGTAGCTGCCTACTTTCGTTTTTTAAATACAACATGGTAATTTTTATTACACTTTTCGATTAAGCATTAAATACTAAGCACATTTTATAGAAAATGTTTTTGTCAGACTCTATTAGTTTTTGAGATATCTGGACCTTTTGTAATTATTTGGCAAATGCATGACGATGAAATAATCCATATAATTTTTTTACCTTAGCGCTTGGACTAAACATTTTTGCTCACCGAATAGCTAGAAGATCATCAAGTCTCAAAAACATTTCAAATTCGGCATAAAATGTACAGGGTGGTCACAATTCAAGCCTCATTGTGAAAAAATTCAACCATTAAAAACTTTCTTATTTTAAATGGAACACCCTGTATATTTTTATTTAATTTGATGGCAAATTAGTTGTTCTTTATAAATAGTATTTACTGTCCTATACCTATATCAAAGCGTTTTCTCAAAAAATCCAATTTTATTCCGAAAATACTATTTGTTCAAGTGTGTTATGAAAACAATTGTACTTAGGGGCTGTATACTGATGTCTATACGGAGGAATAGTGATTGATTGCTTGAAAATACAACATTCTAAAGTGTTTCTTAATAATTTATCAATAAAATGCAGTTTATTGTTTTAAATTGTTTTAAATTTAATGGTTTAAATATTATTTTTTAAAAAATAGCAAGGAAACAAGTTAATAAACTTTAAATTCTTTAATTAAAAATGTGTTTGAAAATTATACCTAATATCTTTTGATTATATTTTTAAAATATGTTCGAAATGATTGCCATTTACTTCCAAGCATTTATGTATTCTTTTCATCATGCTATTTCTTGTAGCATTCCTAATTTCTTGTGCAGTGAGAGATTGAAATGCTGCCTTCGCCCTTTCAATTAGATTTTCCTTCGTGGTGATGGGACGCGCGTAAACTTTATCTTTAATGGTTCCCCAGATGAAAAAGTCCAGTGGAGTTAAGTCTGGCGAACGAGCTGGCCAGTGGAAGGGACCTTGGTTTGCGATCCACTGGTCATGAAAAAGTCTGTTTAGGGCAGTCTTAACAACTTGGACGTTGTGTGCTGGAGCCCCATCGTTTTGGTACCATGCATTTATTCGCTCTTGGAGCGGCAAATCATCCAGACGTTCTTCTAACTGATCCTCAAGAATTGTCAAATAATTCTGACCATTTAAATTTTCGTCGTAAATGTGTAAGCAAAATATACGGTCATGTTTAATAGCACAATAAGCATTAAATTGAAATGATTCCTGGTAACGTCCTATCCTGACAATATGGGGGTTTTCGTGAGCCCAATAATGGCTGTTGTGTCTGTTATGAAAACCATTACGAGTAAATTTGGCTTCATCACTCCATATTACAGAATTAGTAAATTGCTCATTTTCTTGGGTTTTGATTAGAAAAAACTCGCAAAGTTCGACTCGAGCTGGCAAATCTTGTGGTTTTAGATGCTGAACTTGGGCATATGAATATGGCCTCCAGCCATATTTTTTTAAAATTCTTTGTATACTGGAATACGAAACTCTTAATTGCATTGCAGCTTCACGAATTGAGTCTTTTGGGAAAGCGTAAAAATAGGCTAAAATGGTAACTTCAAATACCTCATTGTCCAGTATTGGTTTAATTCTTCGTACTTTGGCTTCAAATGATCCAAATTTTAAACAATTATTATTTAGTCTTCTAATAATATCAGGTGTGGGAATAGGCCTATTCGGATATTTATCCCGATATATTCGACAAGCTCTTAGCTTAATTTTACCACATTCAATGTAAACCGTAAATAAATTTAAAAAATCTTCACTTGAAAATCCGGAGCGTGACATTTTTTAGTAACAGAATAATTGACAGTTTGAAAATACGCCAAGAAATATCAGACAATTGTTTTTCTTGTCAAAGCACACTAGAAAATATTGCCGCCATTATTAATTTTCCTCTGTATAGACATCAGTACCCTAAGTACAATTGTTTTCATAACACACTTGAACAAATAGTATTTTCGGAATAAAATTGGATTTTTTGAGAAAACGCTTTGATATAGGTATAGGACAGTAAATACTATTTATAAAGAACAACTAATTTGCCATCAAATTAAATAAAAATATACAGGGTGTTCCATTTAAAATAAGAAAGTTTTTAATGGTTGAATTTTTTCACAATGAGGCTTGAATTGTGACCACCCTGTACATTTTATGCCGAATTTGAAATGTTTTTGAGACTTGATGATCTTCTAGCTATTCGGTGAGCAAAAATGTTTAGTCCAAGCGCTAAGGTAAAAAAATTATATGGATTATTTCATCGTCATGCATTTGCCAAATAATTACAAAAATTCCAGATATCTCAAAAACTATTAGAGTCTGACAAAAACATTTTCTATAAAATGTGCTTAGTATTTAATGCTTAATCGAAAAATGTAATAAAAACTACCATGTTGTATTTAAAAAACGAAAGTAGGCAGCTACTTCCGGTATAACCGGAAATGACAGAAACATGTCAATATTTTAGTTAAAGAGAGCATATCGATAAACCCAAATTCCCAAAATTTCAGAAACATATATTCAGTAGTTCTCCATAAAGCTCTAATGCAAGCTCGTCGTGAATCACCCTGTATATCACGGACTGGTCAGAAATAAAACTAGATCAGAAACGGGTTGGGAGTAATAAATAAACCTTCGGTTAAGTAAGCTTTGTCTTTTTTATTGGTTTTCTGGCAAACAGACATTTTTAAAATATTTATTTTATTATGTACGGGGTCGTTCTTTAACGAGATTGACACAAAGGCGAATTTACTTAGTTGCATGGCTAACCAATCATCATAAATGTATTAATTGTCCTGTGTGAATAACGGTGTTCGAACAAACGCGAAGACGAGGCTTATTTATATACATTCGCAAATTAAAGTTAATGTGGCATTCAAATAAATAACTGTACTTGCACTGTATTAAATGAATACTCGTCAAGGGAATTCAGATAGTCGGCTAAAGCAATCGAATTGTCGACTTGGAACGCAACACCCTTATCGCTTTATGAAAAGTTCGACGGCGTTGGATAAAAGAAATACGAACCTGGCTATGATTGTTGCTATTACCATAAAGATTTAGTAATAACTAACAAGCGACGATTTTCGCTTGAATTTATAACTCGAGCGTTTTTTTTTTAATAATCGAGCGATGTCGGTTATTTCAATAATCGAGTACTCAAGCGGTTTTCGTTCGAGCGATCAGAACACTACAGGATACGAAAAAGGAAGATCAGTTGTATTTTGAATAGAAGCGGGTCGGCCGCTCCTAATTACTTCTTACATTATAAATAATTGAATACAATACTTTTTAATACAGGGTGTTATGGAAATGACGTATTATATTTAAATGGGTGACTCCTTGGGTGTACTAGAGAAGCGCTACATATTTTTTTTTAAATCGACCATTTTAAAAGTGGGGTAACAAACCCTCTTACTCACCTGTGACTCCGCGGTAATGAATCACAGAACCATGTGACAGTGTATCACAAATACGCGCAATGTTGTCAAACTGAAAAATTTTGTTTCTTATAATTTAGCTTACTTTGAAAGTAAATCCAGGACGCTGTAAGGAATCCAGGACATAGACACCTTCAGTTCTTTTTTTCAATGGAAAAGCTTTATGCTCATCAAGTGCCCTGATGATAGTGTGGGACTGCATGATAAGCTTATACCCACTAAACCCCATTCGACCGCTTCTTTCCAATCTCAGAATATAACCGGCATATCGTCGAGAGAAAGAAACACATAGAACAAATTACACTAAATCACTAAAAGAAACACACAGACACCCACGAGTTTCAAATCAGTTTTTTTGAAGATATGCACCTATTGTTACACAATAGCACTAAATACTAACGCATAGTTAATAACACTACCGTATAGTACTATAGGATACAAATTATTTCGCAATAGAAATTCAGAAATAATAAAAACGCTAATTTCTAATGGGCTAATCAAATTTATTAATCCTTTACTGAAGAAGAATGGTGAAATAATTATGTTGATAGACAGGACATCCCTTTAAAATAAATAGTCTCGTCTAACTAGCGCGGTTGCCATTTCCGACACTATTATTATACAGGAAAGTATTACAGCAGGAAATTCCGCAATTTATGAATATAATCTTATAAAACATCGAAAGTGGCAACGCTGTATTTTCAGCACAAATAGCTAAATATCGATCGACCTAGTAAACCCGAATATGTCGAACGTGCTTAGTTTCAAAATTTTTAGATGTCAAATACCAATGTATGGAAATTTATATTATTTCCCAGAACAATAAGGGGGTATTTTTGTCTATACAGTAGCACTTTAAAATACTAAAAACTTGTGTGTTCATGAGATGCATGCCTACGCGAAAACTAATGTGAATTTATGTGGCTTTGTTTTGGTGTTTTGTGAGATTATTAGGTCGGTTTTTGTTTGGTGTTTACTTGGTGTTTTTTTATAAAGTTGGTTTTAAATAAGGCCGAAAAGGTAAATAAAATTGCATTTTTTTTCTAAAGGGTAAAGTGGCATTTAAGTTGTTCAGATTCGACGGTGTCGTTCGAATTGAACAAATGAGAACATACCTGACCATTTGTAAACTCCGCGGCGGTTCGTTCGAGTCAGTTCAAGTTTATAAATCAGAAATTGTTTCCCAGCGAACTGAACTGAACGAAAAAGTTTAGAAATGTACCTTGAAAAATAAACTTCTTCTGTCAATCGGTTATTGACCTTCTAAAGAGGTTAACCGACAACACCGTTCAAAGTTCACTGACATTTTTGGCCATAATCTATCTCAATATTTCCTTGTTTACATAATTTACATCTGTCACAAGTTTGTTTATCTTTCTCCCAGTGCTATGACGTGTTTTTTTTCTGGTTTGACATAAGGTGATATAATTCGGTTATTAAGTACAAGCGCGAATTATGGTTATTTTTATTTAATTTGTTTTCATCTCAGGAATTGCCTGTTTAAATATAATACGTCATTTCCACAACACCCGGTATAAACGTATCCTTTTCTTAAAGAGGCATCCTTACAGACTGTAAAACGATTTGCATGACATATCGCTTACAACTCTCATGCCAAAAATTAACGTGCAGCAACAAAACTGCAGAAGTCATTTTTCAAAACAGCACCGTACATTTTTACCTTTCATTAGAAAAGAATGAGGAAGTCTGGAAACTGGAACTTCATCATACCGAGGAGGAAATTAGGAATAAAACAAGAGTAAAAATAAAGTTCTTGAAATAAAGCTTTCGATTTGATTGTGTTTGGAAATTAAAGTGTTTCGACATTTGGCGTTCGGGTTAATTTTAGACTTGACTAAAAGTTCGGCACGATCCGGTAATGAAATGAAAATGCTATCGAAGTTAATCAAGGAAAACATGAAAGTTTGTTTACGTTTTATTGTAATCGACAGATGTATTTTGGGAACGAGGATTTTAGCTCAAAAATATCGCATGCTCGCTTGGAAATACATATTTTATCCTTTTGATTTTTGACTTTACAAAAAAAGTTATTCTTTATAAAAACAAATATTTTTCTTAATCGCTACAGTTGATCAATCACAGCAATAGTAATGAATATTCTATAGGCATCGTCATTCGATCAAACCCACAGTGCATTTCTTATACACAGTGGTATTGTTTGTCCAGTTTTCTTTGAACGTTTCCGCTAGAAAGCGTCTTATAGCTTGTCGTTTGGATCTGCGGCTACGCGGTATCCGTAAGGGGAAGGGAAGGTAACAGGCCGCAAGGACAATCCATGGTCGTGCTTATATTGTAAAATTAAATATAAAAATATTAAAATGTTAATTTTTTTGTGAATATAAAGGAGTAAGTAGGTACTAAATGTTAAAATAATAAGAACGAAAAGTATTGGGAGAAACAGGAATGCAACAATTTATTTCTGAGAAACTCCCAAATTTCAACGTCATAAAGTAGGAATAAAATAACAAAAAAAACACGATATAATCATTGATCTATACTCTATGTCGTTATCGTCTTTATCAGACTCACTATCTTCAGAGTCGGACTCAATGTCATCATTGCCGAGTGTAATTATGATGGGTTCTATTTCTTCCATCATGTAATCTGGCTCCCAAAATTTATTTTCAATACTAATAACATGCTGGCAAAATTTCTCCCAGTCAGATGGTGTAACTGACCTTATGGCCTCATCTAAGACCTCTTTCAGCTTGGTTAAACTGAAATCTCATGATGTGTTTAGGTTCCGTATGTACCTTTTGACTTGAGCCCATGCCAACTCAATTGGGTTTAGCTCACACATGTAGGGGGGAGTTATAAGGGGAATACGACCAGCCTGTTTTATGATATTGTCAATGACATAGCTTTTTTTTATCACCTCGAGGCTTGTGTAATTTTACAAGTTCAAAAAGGTCAAATTTCCTAATACCACATACCTATATCTCATATGTAAAATTTTTGGTTTTTCAACCAACAACTTTCGTTTATTTTGGCATTTGCGAAAATAAAACCCATTGGCTTTTAAAAGTTTATGCAAAGCGTCTTTTCCATATGGAAAATCATTTTTTTACTATTTGCCCTATTAATTATACTATACGTGTAACATCCACAACGCGCTGTCGCTGGTCAAAAATCTAAGCGTGTCTGGAGCATGGCAGTGCCATGTGTCTGGCGAATGTCTGCGGAGGCGTGTCCAAATCAATCGCATATTATATTTTCATCTCTGTTTAATGCCGTGAAACAAAATAGAGGCGGAAGTGATCCTATTAATCGACTAAATGTTTGGAGTAAATGGATATTCACATGTTGTCAGATTTGCTAGGAAATAGATAATTCAATTAATATTTTAATTTTGTCCGGCAATTAAAATTAAGCAGGTGTGAACATATTACTTAAAACTCAAAATACCTCTCAGTTTTTCAGTCTGAATAATAATATTTTCTAACTTTTTAACGATTAGGTTAAATTCTGTATTCAAAGGAGGTATAAATAATAAATTTCATAAAACCTACTAGATTTTTGGTAAGTAATTTGACAACATCGATAATATTTCGTCTGCATTCTTTAAATAGTTTTGGTAGCCGCAGAACGAAACGACAAGCTGTACCTTAAGCGTGCTCAAACAATAATTTATTAAGCGGGAAATATAGAGATACACTGAATTCCGCAGTTGGATTCTTCCTGAAAATTCAAAACTATATTTACATACGTCGTAAATATTTGCCACGATTTGCTTGATTCTTCAAATGGTTATTTGTAATTATTTTAAAAAATTGTGAATTTGGCAAATACAACTGGTTTAAGATTAATACGCAATTGCTCTTAAAATATAGTTATTTCCCAATAACTTTACTATAAACTGTGAAAAGGCGATGAGAGATTCTTTAAAAAAATATTATTATACTTAAAAGTATCAAACGAATCTTGAACTAATCCAACTGCACTCTGGCAACATTTATTTTTATATTACAACTGCGCTACGATTCGGACCCAAAAAGGGAATGAATTGCTAATCTCGTAAAGATTGCGACGTTTGCGATTTATCTAATGGATTGATTACATTATTTTGGTTGATTTGGGTCTTTTTGTGATTATTGGTGAAAAATCGTCTTTATTATAAACAATCGTGGTGCATTCAGTTGTAGTTTGTAAAAGAGTGGGTTATTTAAATATCATCATCGGTAATTATGGTTAGGTTTTAATATTTAACCATCTGATATAACCAGACTTGAAAATTGTTGCCATTCAGCCAACAAATATGCAGTTTTCTCTTCCATCCATTACTGATTTTCAATAACATTTCACACAATCACAGCTTCACTTTCCAAGAGTCTTATGAATGGATTATGGGATCCATCACTTAATCGATAGAAAAAAATTAGCAAAACGCCAACGTCGGTATAATAACCAAACACAAAATATCCTCCCCGCGTTTCACGCCACTGTAGAGACGAAACTTTCGGGATTTCTCAAATGAATATCCAGCTCCCATATTTATTTGGAACGTTTACTGTATGGGCACAAGCAGTGTTTCTCTGTGAATCGATGCGTTTACAACCGAAAAATCAAATTATGGTGAAATGTCATTGTGGCGAAAATGTGGACTTACGGGGGTATCTCAAATGACCGATTCATTTGAATTAATATTTTCTTTTTGGTTTGGCAATACTTTTACAGTTTAATAAAATGTTACAAGTATCAAATATGCCATGATACAAACAATTTAACACAACAAAGCTTCTTCCCATCCGTCATAACTAAAAATAAATATATTATTAAAGTTAATCAAAATGAGTCAGGAAGAAAGTTGTAGGTACTCCGTCAGAAATACGAGAAATTGCAGAAAATAATCAGAAAAACTTTTAAAAAGAATAATATGTAAAACTTTGAGTATAGAACAAAATAATAAATAATACTATTGAACAAAATATTGTGTGGACACAGAATCTGACAGGAATAACAATTAATGCCCAGGAGATGTCTACAATACCTATAAATATGTATATAGTATAAAGTGATATGTATAATACTATATTGAATTAAAAATAAAAATAGTACTTTATTGAATAAAACTTTAGAAATAGAGCATAAACTGGAAGATATTTCTATTATTTTTAGGTTATGTTGTTTTATAGTTGTGACTAGAAATTAGTTGACGGACACCGTCAGCATGTTATATATTTCCTAGTATAGGTATTTCAGATAAATATCTAGTAAAAATGATCTATTTGCAAGGTTAAAGGTTAGTATTTTAAGTTTTCTATAAAAATACTTTGTCGAATTCGAACTAAGCTTAAAATTCTAACCCTACTTGCTGCCGACATATAAAAAAATAAAATTTCAGTGTTATAAAGTGGCAGGTTATTCAATTTTTTTGCATTTCATAATGTAATCATTATGAAACCCAAATAGAAAATAGATATTTATGTTATAAGGATCATAATAACGATCATTATGGTACTAGCCGTGAGTATTATTGGACGAGGCGTCAGCCGAGTCTAATAACACGGCGTGTACCATAATGATTGTTTATGATCCGAATTTCATACAATATTTTATATTCCGACGATTTTTGTGTTGTTTTTGATGAATTTTAAGTGTTCGTCACTAATAGCTTGATTTTTACTAAAACCAGGTAACTATAGAAATATTTGTTTGTATTGCCATTGTCAGAATTGAATTTTTAATTTTAACGTTTATATAATATAATATGGATTATACAACTCCATGTATATTTTTCCCATATAGAAGGATGTGATTAATAAGTGATAATCATTTAAGTGATTATCACTTGGTGGTCACATTGTTGTAATTGTCATTTTTTGACAAATTACTTCAGAAGTAATTTCTGTCAGTTCTTGTTACAAAATGGCAAAAGAAAGATTTGGTAAAATTTTGTTGTCTAAAGTCGACGATGCTATTAAAAATGTGAAGCCCAAAAATACCGAGCGTTCCGACAAATATGTATGTATTTTATTTCGTTGTATAATCCTTTGAATACAACTCGATGTTTCGGTATTACCTAATACTTTTACCTGACACTCAACGCGTTACCCGGCAACACTACTCCTCCTTCGGAGTCGTAGTGTTGTTGCCGGGTAACGCGTTTCGTGTCAGGTAAAAGTATTATTCGGTAATCCCGACACATCTTGTGCTATTACATTCGATTATACAACTCCATGTATATTTTTCCCATATAGAAGGATGTGATTAATAAGTGATAATCATTTAAGTGATTATCACTTGGTGGTCACATTGTTGTAATTGTCATTTTTTGACAAATTACTTCAGAAGTAATTTCTGTCAGTTCTTGTTACAAAATGGCAAAAGAAAGATTTGGTAAAATTTTGTTGTATAAAGTCGACGATGCTATTAAAAATGTGAAGCCCAAAAATACCGAGCGTTCCGACAAATATGTATGGAAGCAGTTTACTGAGTTTTGCCTTGCGCGAAGTTTCGAAATTGAGAAAATGTCAACAGACAAGGATTTGTGCAACATTTTAAAAGACTGAGCATATAATATGCGAAAATCCGACGGAAGCGATTATAAAGAAGGTGTGGTCAAGCTTTTATGGAACAAAACGGCCAAAATGCTCCAGGAACTATATTTTGAAAAATATAATCGCCACATAGATCCATTCAATGACATGGTTTTTCAAAGCGCCCGTTTTGCCCGTAATGCAAAACGAAAAGAGTTGCAGGCGGTACCTGGTGCACGAAAGGAGAGTTCCACGGGTTTGACGAGACAGGAAATAGAAAAAATGGCCTTTAGTTTGGATGAAAATACCCCAGATGGGCTTCAACGGAAATTTTTCCACATAGCTGCATCCGAACTAGCATGGAGGGGAAATGAAGCAGTTTTTTTGCTATTGGAATATTTTAAGGAGGAAAAATATAATAACGGGTCTAGTACCGGTCGTCTGGAATACAACCCAATATTTTCTAAAACGGCGCAAGGAGGAGCAAGTCGAACATGCGAAAATAAGTGGCTTGTAAAAAATCTTGTGAATCCGGATTTATGTCCAATACGGTTATATTTTAAGCTAATGTCCAAAAGAGACGAAAACATTAAAACTAATCGATTCTTTTTGACGGTCAATCAGAAATGGAAACAGAATGATAATTTCCCATGGTTTAAGAATTGTCCAGCAGGTATTAACATTATAAGAAACTGGACAAAAATGGGAGCAATCAACATCGGCCTAGATACGAAAAATAAAAAGATTACGAATCACTCTAATAGAGCTTCAACAGTAAGTGCCCTTAGCAGTTCAGGTGCTAATCTCCAGGAAGTTATCAAAATAACGGGCCATAGTTCTATAAATTCTGTTACTCCCTATCTCCAGCTCAGCGAGCAGCATCATCTGAAGATTTTGTCGCAAATGAGAGCCGAAAATACATCGTCATCTACTTCTGATGCTGAAGCCCAATTTCAAACACCTCCAACCTATGATAATAATTTATCCAATAGTTCAAGTTTTAACTATAATAATTGTAATTTCGTAATTAACAATAATTACTGTAATAAAAATGTTTAACTCAGAAAGATATATGTACTTTATTTCGTTGTATAATCCTTTGAACGCGCTCAACGCGTTACCTGGCAACACTACTCCTCCTTCGGAGTCGTAGTGTTGTTGCCGGGTAACGCGTTTCGTGTCAGGTAAAAGTATTATTCGGTAATCCCGACACATCTTGTGGTATTACATTCGATAATTTGCCATCAGAAATCGAAGAATTGGCCAATAAAGCAGTTGTTGGTTTGTTGCCCGAAACGTCTAAAGGCATATATGAAAAAACTTATGCCAATTACAAAACTTGGTGTTCCCAGAAAGAAGTTGTCAATATCGTACACGAAAAGGTACTTTTGGCATATTTCGAGGAAGCATTTTTGCGTCTATTTTTCATTATAGTACTCAGTCCTATAAAGTATGTCATATTGACACCGAAAATGAAATCCATAATAATGTCATTATGACACGTCGGAATATAAAAATTATTATTTTACTGGTAAATTTAGTTGTTCTAATTGTAAATTACATGATCCTTTTCTGTTAACAATTTTTACAACACAACTAACGGCAACATAGCCTAATTTTTTGCTCGTATTCCTTTCGATGTTCAGAAACGAATGGGCATACAATAGACGATGGGTTTCAGAATAATTAGCTCTATGCTGGCGACTTAATTAGGCGTCAGCATATTTTCCAATCCCTCAGCTAACAAAGTTGTTCGGGGACAGCGTTTTCAAGTATGTAGTTTGTTATCCGATGGTGAAAAAAGTATGTCATGTCGATAATAACTCTTAATTTTTGTACTGTATAAACCACGCCCGGACAAACGATTAAAAAAAATATATTCGATGCTGATTGTTATTTATCATCGACACAAGTTATGTATGTAAATGCCAATTCTCACACTTCTACATACTTATAGTTGTTTGTCGTCTGTCGCGAACAATATTTTTATCTTGTAATCTCCGTGTTTTTTTTGCCAGACGGTTTTAGGTAATAACTAATTAAAATTATTATAACCTGGATACCGTGTGCGCAATTGATTGCATTATCGTGTCGATATTATAAATACTATAATCTTATATCAGAATTGTATTGATAAGATCTGCGGAGGTAGGATGTTAGATAAAATTTCTGGTTGGAGATTGACTGCCGACATTCTAATTCACTCATGGATTTCACCCAGAACAAAAATTACATACAGCAACGACTGATTTTAAAAATTGAAAAACCATCTAACTTGGAGCTTTTTTCCTCTACCCCAATATTTTTATGACACACACTAGCGCTATCTACAACAACCGCTGCTTTCGAATTAGTTCAGTTTACTTATGACTCGATGAACGATAGCGGTTACACTCTGGCACTGTTCTTTGATCTCAGTCGTGCATTTGATTGCGTGAGTGGCGATTTCCTGATTCAGAAACTGAATGCTCTGGGGATTAGAGGCCCGGTTAACTAGTGGATCAAGTCTTTCTTCAAAGACAGAAGGATAGTTGTTAAATTGGGGCAAACCTTCTCATCTTTCTCTTTGAATGCACAAACATCGGCTGCCGACGCACATCTTCGCAGACAGCATGAAGTATCGCGCCTCAACAAAGACCTGGAAGAAATTTTGGCTTAGGGTGACAGTAACCAAGTCGAATTTAACGCTAAAAAAACCCAGGCAGCAGTTTTCTCTAAAAAGGTTAACATTACAGAACCGGATATAGTCATGGACGGACACGCAATCCCACTGGCTTCATCTATTAGTTTGCTGGGCGTCAATCTGGGAGGAAATATGTCTTGGCATAACCACGTTGTGGCAATCGCCAAGATAGCCTCTCAGAAGCTTGGTGTACTCTTCCGAACCAGAAAGTTGTACACACCTCAACAACTTTTGACACTATACAAAGCCCAGATTCGACCATCACTAGAGTACTGCTCTCATGTCTGGAGCTCTGCACCCAAACATACTCTTCGGCAACTGGATTCCATCGAAAGGAGGGCCATTCGTCTGATTGGAGACCACGAGCTGACGAAGAACCTCGACAGCCCAGAACATCGAAGGCAAGTTGGTGATTTGACTCTCTTTTACAGATATTTTCATGGAAAGTGCTCGGCTGACCTTGCCCTCTTAATTCCGCCCAGAGCAGCGAATATCAGAAATATACGACGAACCACTGCCACCCATCCATATGTGGTTAAGCTTAGCACTCCTCGAACTTCATTATTTCTCTTTCATCTGGAGGACTTCATCATTGTGGAACGATCTTCCCGAGGTCGTTTTTCCCAACGAATATAACCTCCAACGATTCAAAACCAACGTGAATCGCTTTTTGCGCACACGCACCACTCCCAGAGTGCCCTAAAGGATTTTTCCTATAGTGCTTGTGTTTGATCATAAAAAAACAAAAAAAAAAAAAGCCCAGCAAACCTTGAGTTTGGCGTTCCTCAGGGAAGTGTGCTTTCGCCGCTTCTATTTTTCATTTTCATTACTGACATGGAGGAATTCCTTTCGTTTGATCAAATTGTGGAACTACTTATCTTGTATGCCGATGATACTACCATCTGTTTGTCTGCAGAGTCTCTAAGTGTTCTCAAACTGAAGGCACAAACCCTTATTAATGCATTCTTTGCATGGTGTTCTACTAATAAACTATTGGTTAATTCAGCCAAAACTTATTATCTGGCATTTTATAAAAAGCGCATTGTTCCGGACATTGAACTTTGTCTGGATGGTCAAGTGATACAGCGGGTAAACAGGTGTAAATTCCTCGGAGTGTTTATTGATGAGCGATTGACCTGCAGCTTTCACGTGGACCATGTTACTGCAAAGCTTAACTCTGCGTTCTTGCCATTGTCAACTTAAAAACCCTATTGACAGTTTCTCAACTGTTATCGGTCTATTATGCATTGGCATACTCACACCTTCAGTTCATGGCTCTGTTCTGGAACTGCAGCGAGTGTTTGTTGCACAGAAGAGGATTATTCGTAAAATATTTGGATTGCTGCCTTTGAAATCGTAGACCAACCTTTATAAAGCCAGGGACTTCTCTCGGTTCCTTGTGTGCTTCTTCTTGAAGCTGTTATGTTTGTGAGATGTAATCCCAAGAAATTCCGAGTGGTCTGTCAGTCTCATTCAGATCGTACGAGGAGTATCATGTATAATGTTGTGCTTCCTGGATGTCGACTGTCAATGTTTGGTAAAAGTCCTCTTTATCAAGAGAGTCAAATCCCCAACCTATCTTCGATGTTCTAGGATGTCGAGGTTCTTCGTCAGCTCGTGGTCTCCAATCAGACGAATCGTCCTTCTTTCGATAGAATCCAGTAGCCGAAGAGTATGTTTGGGTGCAGAGCTCCAGACATGAGAGCAGTACTCTAGTGATGGTCGAATCTGGGCTTTGTATAGTATCAAAAGTTGTTGAGGTGTGTACAACTTTCTGGTTCGGAAGAGTACCCCAAGCTTCTGAGAAGCTATCTTGGCGATTGCCACAACGTGGTTATGCCAAGACATATTTCCTCCCAGATGGACGCCCAGCAAGTTAATAGACGAAGCCAGTGGAATTGCGTGTCCTGCCATGACTATATCCGGTTCTGTGATGATAACCGTTTTAAAGAAGACTGCTGCCTGGGTTTTCTTAGCGTTAAATTCGACTTGGTTACTGTTACCCCACTGCCACAGAGGAATAAGTTTGGGATACTTGCTTATATCGCCTTGATTATTCAAAATTAATGTTGATTCTAGCTTGGAATAGCATGGCATGACCATAGCAAATTTACACCGTTCTTGAAAATACGTTAACAATACCCGTTCGCTTTGTGTTGCTTCATTGGCTTTATTAATTATTTCGTCTGGAGCGTATTGAAATGGGTTTTCTTCTTCGGAATCAGAATCATTTCCCCTGATGCGCTAGGCGATGGTAGAATTAAATTACGCTGAATACAAGTGAAACGTTTTGTTTCTATTTTCTAACCCACTTCCCCCTCTTATGCTTATAAAGTTAACTAAGTTTTTCGTTCCGTGTTGAAATAAATGTCGTATAAAATCCGTAGGTGGGCTCCAAATAACGCAATGAAAATTCCTCTTTAAATTAAAAGAAAATCTTGCGTTGTCCCACTTGTATCTCGAAAACAAATTAAAATTCTATGATTTTATGAAAAATCCGCTTAATAATTAGTGTGCTGTTGTACAAGGCTTTTAAATGGCAATAATTATATATTTGCTTAGATTTATATATCACCCAGTATCATTTCGCAATATTTGATAGTGCACTGGGTTTTTCCATATTGAAAATTTAATAATGGGGAAATAGGTATTCGATACGGGGTTAAATTAAATCTATAATCTATAGAATATGTATGTAGTAATATCTGTGTCGATGAAGCGTGTAAAAAGAACAAAAAAATGCAGACCAAGTTAGGCTGGTGAATAATGAATAACTCTTTACTAATCGGCTCGGCTGTGGTCAATCACATCAAAGCATCAAAGGTACTTACTGTTGTCTAAAGCCGTTTTAATAAAATTTTCAAAAATACATAGCAAGCTAATAAAACAATTGACGAATCAAATTGGTTATATTGTTTTTAGTTTAAATTTTCTTCTTTTCTTCTTGGTGGCATACTACACGCCTGATGTTAACTATGCACAAAGGAACGATAAGTCGACATTTTATTTATGTATGGGCGCAGACCCCATCGATTTGTAAAGGCTTTTATTTACAATAATGCATGTAACGTGGAAAGTTGACGTTTTCTTACTTTTACTTTCCACCCGGGTGGAAAGTAATTTACATGTGCCCTGAAAGTGCCTCTTTTCATGCATGTTCTCATCACCAAAAGTGGCGGGAATGATTTTTCCCGCCCGCTTCGAGTCACCATGTGCTCATAAATAAATAAAACCAGAATTGGAGTAGAGCTGAGCTAATTTAATTTTTTAAGCTTCTCAGAAGAAAAAGTACAGTCGCAGTATTATCAGCTACCACTATCATTTTATTCAATTTGGTCGAAATTCCATTAACGCCATATCAATTAAACGCCTTGCAAGAGATCTCGCGGTAAATAGCCAAGGAATAGAGAAGAATCTTGTGAAATATCAAACTGTCAAATATTACCCATCTCTATTCCGAGTTTTGAAGGTATCTATTTCGTCCTTTCGTAGGTTAACTGTTTTATGGTCCGTAGATAAAATGTCATTTTTAAATTGAAGGATTGCATTGTGTGTGTTTTAAATTAGTTAAATAAATAAATCAACGCGAGAAAAAAAAGGACCAAAATTAAAACAGACTTCGCGTGTATTCTTTCCATGTGAATAGCTGCTATTTTTGAGGTTATGTGAGAGATTTTTTCCTAAAACTTAGATTCTGTGTGGTTTGTGTGAAATTATGAAACTAACAATTGTATTTAAATAAGTAAAGATAAGAAAGCACGTGTCTTAAATAAAATTGCATTTTTTTAAAAGAGTTTGAACGATAATTATTATTTAAAAGGTGAATGACGTTTGACCTATTTACTTTCCTGTGCATGTGTGTGATATTATCGCTATTTGTTTTGCAAAACAACTTTCGCCGTCGGTTTTCTGGAATCATATTTATTCATAAATGATAAAAATTGATAACAATTAAAATGATAAAAAAATTTTTTAAAGAGTTTGCCGTGTAGATATGACAACACCGGCCGAAATGCGCTGACGTCTTTTGACCCTGCAGACCTCAGTGTTGATTGTTTACATATTACGCCAGTGCCCCACGTCTGATCTGACAAAAGGTGATATAATCAGGTCAATAATTGAAAACGCCATTTATGGATATTTTTCTTCAATTTATTTTCATCTCAGGATTTGCCGGTTTAAATATAATACGTCATTTCCATAACACGCTGTATACATGGTGTCAATTTCAACAAATTTTATTGTGAAGAGGGACGTTTATAAAAAATATTTGCAGCCTCCGTGGTTCAACCCACTGGGAGGGGTAGATGTTACCTTTAAAATCTTAAATAGAAAGGAGGGTCCAGTAGCGTCTCTATTTCCTCTCCTCGGGAACCGCTGCTTTAGTAGATAACACATCCGCTATCAATATTCTGTGCTGTAGAAGATTGATTTTGATAACCCCAGCGCGACTAACCCTGAACTAATAAAAACGATAACGACAAATAAAAAAAATCGGGTACCTACTTAGTTATACAACCTCGTAACTCAAACCTAATAAATCTAGTTATTGGTTTAATTAATTTAATCGACTTAACAGTGAAACTTCCCCAATCTGTATTGATACTTTAATTAATTGATATAAATACATATTAATTAAGGCAATTACTTTAAATACCTCGGTATTTATTGATTTTAAATATTACCAAAAAAGCTCAACCGAAATAAAAATATCGTGGGAAAAAAACTTGCCTTAAGATTCTCTATTAAGCAGATCGGTGCCACTTTTTCGTAAAATGGGGCTTGCCGGACTCTCCTTTGGGCGGACGCAGACAGGCTGTTTTCATACAAAGAGTGCAAAAACCCTCCTTTAAACGGACAAAAAATGGTTTAAAGTATTTGGGAGACGAATAAGTACAGTGCAAAAAATCTATGAAGACAGACCGGCAACCAATCGCGTATGCGTGGCAGCGGGAAAGGTCTTCTCGGAATGAAAGTATGTGTGATTCCCCGACAGCAGTCCGCCGTTTATTTGTGAGTTGTAAGGTTAAAATCGTAAACAATGGCACAAAAATGTCGCGTTTTGAGTCTGAAAGAAATGATTTGGGCGAGTTCATTAACATTGATAGCAATGTGCTATTAGAAGATGATAGTGACCCCATTCCTACCGATTAAGTAGTTCAAACTGAAACCACATCACTATCTGACAATCCTGATGAAGAAGTTGAATGCGGTAATCAAACAAATGTCACAAATTATCAACAAGCCATTAGTATGGTAAAATAATTATAAGAGTATGCAAAGAATAGAGGTGACTCTACAGCAACGGAATTGTTATCAGACTTGGAATTACATTTTCTAGATTGCAAGTATAAAACGCAAACGCGTCAAACTACGTTATTAGATTTTTTTAGTACTACATCCTAACTAAAACTAGTGTATTATTGTTATGTTATGTTTATTTGTACATACATATACATAGTAATAATTTTGCATTTACATATTACCTAATAACAAATTTCCCATGGGCGGACACTTCTATTGGGCGGACACTTCTATTAGGCGGACACATTTAGTCGGTCCCGTAGGTGTCTGCCTAAGAGAGGTTTCACTGTACATATAGGAAAATTTGTGTACATTACTTGTGTAAATATATTTTCTGAAACTCGGCGTATTTCAGCATAATTTGAATTTTACCGCTTTCAACACTAGTAATCGGTATTGTAGCAAAAATTTTTTTATGAAACACAATCCTTAAAAATTGCATCTATTATGTCATTCCTATTTCAACATAACTCTATAATAAATTCATTAATTTAATGGACAGTTTTATATGCGAGTTAAAATTAGAAATAGCAATTAGTGCCAATTCGCTAAAATAATAATGATAATCGGTAGGATTTCATCTCCTATGTCTTTTTTTTAAATGCGAAGATGTATTAGACCTAAGAATCGGGGTTAACCGATTTTCTACATTGCTGTTACCTTAATAATAATAATTATTAGTTATTTTATGGAGAAAAATATTTTTAATTGCTTATTTAATAACTAGACATTAGAGAAAAACCTGTGCTATAAAATAGCGGATTATTTTATTGTTGATTATAGCACTGCCACAGGTTTTATATGCTACATAAGTATGTTTTTGTGAGGTTTCGTCGTAATATACATATGACGAGTAAACTTAATTTTTTTTTACAACCATGCATGTAATAATGAGATTTCATCTATCTTTGAAAGGTGGAAAGTTGACGTTTTTTTCCACCCGAGTGGAGAGTAAATTATTTTTTTGTAATTTTTTTTAAAATCGGTATCTCAAAATAATATAATAAACACACTTTTTAAAAAATGCTAATAGCTTTGCGTGTTATGATATTGCGACCAAATCGTTGATATCTTCTTTGTCTTGGCATTTTCACTGAAATAAGCTAGTAGCGCCAACTCAGAACTAGGATTTTGAACTTTGTTTCCCGTACACCATTCTTTGAAACAGTTATATATGCCTTGTCATATCTTGGGCGGCTTTTAGTTGGCATTCTTCTATTATTTTTGCTGCTTCTCGAATTTCTGGTGGAGTAGCAGCAAAATCAAATTCCTCATCTGATTTTTTCTGTTGTTAAAACAATATATTGTTTAGTGACATGGAAACCATATTTAAAAAATGATATTTGCCATCTTGATGTGTATTATTACCTACGTTATTTTACCACCTGCGCTTATTTGAAATTTCTGTCTAATTTTTCAATGGAAAAGTCAAAATGACATTTATCTTTTATTAATAATTTTAATTCAAAATAATAAGAAGTGGATGTTAGATGGGGTTGTAAGTAAAATAGTATACAAACCTCGGTGAAAATTTTCATCGTCTGTCTCGAGATCACTCTTGACTGGAATGAAACACTTTCCACCTCGGTACGTAATATACTATTGTCGCTCAGTCGTCCGCGATTTGTCTCTCACGATAAATCGCTCGCAAGGATGGCAATATCCAAGAATTTTTGTATTTGTTGTACTTATCAAAAATAATGGCGTCGCGTCGCTTGGGCGTCGATGTTATCAATAATCGGCGCTACTGATTAAACAAACTATCATGAAAGTTTTCTTAGAAAAAGTTGAAAATGTGTAAAGAATCATCGATATTTCATATCTATTATCGTTATCGATTTCAGTAGTTAGAACTACACTAGGTAGTAGGACTGTTCTGATATTAAAATGCATTGTTTGAAAAGTTACTAACATTTAGATAAGTAGTCAGGAAGCGTTGTTTAAAAATAGATTATTATATATATTACGCCCAATATCAGTTTTCCTATTATTTTAACAATACAAGGAAAAATAGAAAATATCATATCAATTTTTTACACAGAAAGTTAGTCCAGCCATGAAGTATAGTTAGTGGTTCTTTCCGCGTGTGGTTTGGTTTAAAAAAAACCTTAACCGAAGTCGTTTCATTCAAGAAATCGAATCGCATTATATTATACATTATGCTACGCATGATTTACTTCTCAGAGTACTAAAAGCTTTTTTAGATAAACGACTGTCCAAGTTCAACGTATTCAGAGTTTTAAGGCTATCGTATTTCGACATGCTTCGATGCTTTTCGAGTGTCAAGTTTAATGGCAATGGCACTCATAAAAGAACGAAATTACATAATTACAAGACGATATTTTATGATGCATTTTAGTGGTATAAGTCATTGCGTCGCTGTCCGAGTTTGTTGGTAAAAAATGTCTTATTTTTTCCATTTCATTGATTTTTGGGGAGAAAAGTTCTGTAGTCTTCCTTTTATAGAGGGTGTTTCTTAAACATGCACCCTCGTTGGTTATTCCTTACCCAAGAATAAACCAAAAACAAACCCGAACAAAAATTTTTCATAAAAATTACAAAAATCTTTTGTCAAATTTACTCAAATATTTCAGAAGAAAATTCCGCAATTTATGAATATAATCTTATAAAACATCGAAAGTGGCAACGCTGTATTTTTTAGATATTTCCAAATAAGACAATATCGATCGACCGAATAAACCCGAAACAGACTGAAACGTGTAGTTACTAGAAATTTTTAGATGTTAAATACACCACCGGAAGGAAACTTTATACAATAAGGGCCTATTTTTGTCTACACAGTACCACTTTAAAATACTAATTCAGATTGAATGGTACTTAGATGTGTTCAGGTTTGTTCGGGTTAGTATCTTTTAAAATAGGTCCCACTGTTTATCATATGTTATTATTATTTTTTCGCAATTTGACAACCCTGCTCTCACTCTGATCGAGTACGTTATGATTGAACGTATTTCAGGGCAACGTGTGAATGGGATTAGGTACCTCAAAACCGATTGAGCGGCCTCAATAAGGTTAATAAACAACTAATAGGATTAGGGTTTGTTCAATGCAAAAATAACGGTCAAAGTAACGTAACGTAGAAGGCAACATATCTTCGGGAACATACAACGTGGTGACAACCTCCCACATGACAAGCTTGGTAGAAGGTTACTGGACCTCATAGAAGGAACAAACATCTTCTAACAAGATCGGGGTACACAATAAGCCGAAAGGCTGCAGTTCGGGCCTTTAAACGGACCCCCGCCTTTAACCAACCAACCAACGTATAACGGTATAGCGCATTATATTTGTTGAAAGTTGTCGAATTGAGAAATCTACTAACGTGATGTCATTTTCCAGACTTCTCAATTCTTGTATTTAGTGTTGTTTGATCCAGCGATATGAAATAGTGGTAAAATAGAACTTTTTGATTTAAAACGATATAATTGTCTTGCGAAAACTTTATAAAACTGCATATTACAAAACAAAGGGAGAGGAAAGTAGGAGAGTGTTCTATGGATTCCCCAAAGCAGCTTGATGTGGGTTTCTTTATGTATCGTATTCCTTTTGCTGCCTTGCAGAAAAAGAAAAGACAATGCTTTGAATTTTTAAACCAAGTTTTTTTGTTCTATCGCACTTTTTCTTGCTCCGCAGTCCTAAGGGGATTGTAATGATTCGTGTTTTTTTAAAGGTAGTTCTCGTGGTAGTACTGTTTGCAAGGAACTTAAATATGTAGATATTATATATATCTTATCTCAGGCGTAGTTAAAAATAAACACTTTTTGGGACCGTATCCCAAAATTTCCTGATGTTGTTAAAAAACCCTCGAAACGTCATTAAACCACAATGTGTCATACATCGTTGCATTCGGGAAAAAAAGCTCTGAAATTCCAATATCAGGAAAACAGGACCGTATTTAAAAAAAGAAAGTTGATAATGGCGCTTCGAAGACGACTATCGCACTTTTTCTTGCTCCGCAGTCCTAAGGGGATTGTAATGATTCGTGTTTTTTTAAAGGTAGTTCTCGTGGTAGTACTGTTTGCAAGGAACTTAAATATGTAGATGAATATGCAGTTGCAAGGGTCTTATCTCAGGCGTAGTTAAAAATAAACACTTTTTGGGACCGTATCCCAAAATTTCCTGATGTTGTTAAAAAACCCTCGAAACGTCATTAAACCACAATGTGTCATACATCGTTGCATTCGGGAAAAAAAGCTCTGAAATTCCAATATCAGGAAAACAGGACCGTATTTAAAAAAAGAAAGTTGATAATGGCCCTTCGAAGACGACTCATCGGATTACAAAACAATTAACGCTGTTAGATAGAGCGGAAAAAGTGGCAATGCAAAAGTGCAATTTACTTTAGAATTCGATCTCAAAAAAAAACCAGGAAAACAATAAAACGATTTTACAGAATTTCGGTTTTTCCGAATATCTCCGGAACTACTCTGAATTTTAAAACTTTCTAAACGGCATATTATTAGGCACGCAAATGCGCAACTTTACCTCCATTTAACCGACTTCGTATCTCTTACGGTTTCCGAGATCCCTGTACTGGCTCTCCTTATCTTGGACATGTTGTATATATCCCACGAACATCAAATTGCAATGTTTTAAGGAAATCACAGTGGTAACGCTGTATGCTCATTTTTACCTGCTAGTGTAAAAACGACCCTGAAGATTACTAATTTCATTAAATATCACCGGCGGTGTTGTTACTGGTTTATCGCTGCTGCTATTGTGATTGTTTGAGATCTATTGTGTTTTTGGATTAATTTTCAGTGTTCACCCCGGATTAATATTTCGTCGGTAAGTGAGAATAATGAGGTTATCTTTTTTTTAGGTAAAGCAGTGGTGTAGCTAATTCTATATGAGTTTTTCCCTGTCTGCAGGCCATAAGGTGTTTTACTAAGAACCACGTTTTTCTTAAGAATAATCATGCCTGACGGATGCATAATTAAAAGTTATCTTTCCACCTATCGTTTCATAAAAGGAACATAACAAATATGGCTGCAACACATAAGAAGTGGAACCTCATAATATTCCAAGAAATCTGAACTTGATCGTGCAACTTGACTGGTAATACTTCATCTTAGTGACCCTATATGTCATCTAGACGCTGCATAACCTGACTATAAAAATATTTATACAGTTTTAAAGATTTAAATCGTTCTGAAATGATTTAAATCCAAAGGTATTGTAAACTACAGATCCCATAATCCATTCATAAAACTCTTGGAAAGTGAAGCTGTCATTGTGTGAAATGTTATTGAAAATCAGTAATGGGTAGCAGAGAGAACTACGTATTTGTTGGCTGAATGGCAACAATGTTGAAGTCTGGTTATATCAGATGGTTAAATAGTAAAACATATCCATACTGACGGATGAAAAGATAAATCCTTATTTATTGATCCACTCTTTTACAAACTACACATGAATGCACCATGATTGTTTATAATAAACCAAAATATATAATCAATCCGTTAGATCAAAGCGCAAACGTCGCATTGTTTACGAGACTAGTAATTCATTACCTTTTGGGTCCCAATCGTAGCGCAGTTGTAAAATAAAAATAGATGTTGCCAGAGTGCAGTCGAATTAGTTCAAGATTCGTTTGATACTTTTAAGTATAATAATATTTTTTTAAAGAATCTCTCATCGACTTTTCACAGTTAATAGTCAAATTATTGGGAAATAAATTTATTTTAAGAGCAAATGCGGATTCATCTTAAACCAGTTGTATTTGCCAAATTAACAAATTTTTAATTGGGATTTTTGCAAGATACCTTTGCGATAAATATGTCAATCTGGCTAAGCTGCAATAAGGACCGAAAGAGGTGGGAAAGACGATTTGCAGTCGTTGCGTAGGCTAGAAATGTACATTGTTCGATCTGTAGTTTGTAATATGTCTGTTTAAATCGGATTCTTATATAAAAATAACAAAGATCTTTTTCTAAAAGATTTAAATCATTTTCAGAAAAAAGATTTAGCAGAAATTAGATTGTAACAGCTCTGATCTTGGATGTGTGAGACGGCATTACGTCAGCAATGTAAATACAAAGTTCATAATAATAATAAACATACGACATAATTAAAAATGCATAAATGCATTGTTATACGTCCGATAGCTGTTAATAATGCGACGAAGCGGCATTGTTGTCTGAAGTATGAACGGTATTAATTTTTTTCATTTTCGGTAATATGCACATTACGCGCCGAGGAACGTGACCCGAGTTTTAAGTAGTTTATTATTATTATGCAGTTTCTTGTTTTGTGTGTTGGGGATAAGACTGCGGCGAGCAGTACAGAGTATTATAAAAAGATGCGAGGAACGATAAATAGAAATATTTAGATCAGCCGTGGGCAATACTGAACGACACTATTGTAGTGATACCTGCCTGGGTGTCACAAGTATTGAAACAGCGCTGCTGTCTCATATGATACAATGACACTTTTATGACAAGCTCCAGGTGGGTGTTGCTATATGTTTCATGATACGAATGTGATTGTATGTATCATGGCGGCGTTTTATGATACATTGTATCATGACGGTATTTAATAATCATAATTTTGGCTACATTATGAAATGCAAAAAAATTTAATAACCTGCCACTTTATGAAATTGAAATTGTATCTTATTTATGTTGGCAGCAAGTGGGGTTCGAATTCTAGGCTTAGTTCGATTTCGTTGAAATTAGTTTTAGTTAGAAAACTTTAAAATACTAACCTTTAACCTTGCAAATAGATCATATTTACTAGATATTTATCTGAAATACCTATACTCGGAAATATATAACATGTTGACGGTGTCCGTCAACTATATAACAACATAACCTAAAAAACAGAAATATCTTCCAGTTTATGCTCTACTTCTAAGTTTTATTCAATAAAGTACTATTTTTATTTTTAATTCAATATAGTATTATACATAATACTTTATACATACATATTTATAGTTACTGTAGACATTTCCTGGGCATTAATTGTTATTCCTGTCAGATTCTGTGTCGACACAATATTTTGTTCATGTTTATTTATTATTTTGTCCAATATTTTGAACTTTGTTTTGCTCGCACCATAACTCAAAGTTTTGCATATTCTTTTTAAAAGTTTTTCTAGATTGTTTTCTGCAATTTCTCGTATTTCTGACGGAGTACAACTTTCTTCCTGACTCATTTTTATTAACTTTAATAACATATTTAATTTTAATTATGACGGATGGGAAGAAGCTTTGTTGTGTTAAATTGATTCTATCATGGCATATTTGATACTTGTAACATTTTATTAAATTGTAAAAGTATTGCCAACCCAAAAAGAAAATATTAATTCAAATGGAAAAAATCTACTATATTTTTAAAAGTTTTTCAGACTTTAAAGACCCAAACAGAAAAAGTATTATAAAATACACGGTTCGCTTCGCGAGTCATTTTCTAAATTAAACGCGTGCTTTAAGATAATGTCTTGTATCTTAATATACTATTATATATCTTTATAAATCGGAACCAGACTATTTGCATTTAGTTCATAGTTCTCTTATTGAAATTGGGTTGGCAATAGACAACTCATGATACACAATATACACGTATTGTGGGTTGCCTATGGTTGAGCTAAGATTTCATTATTTTCATATTTGTTTATGAGCGTCATGATCGCGATTTACTATTTATCCACCGCTGAAAAATACCGTGCGAACTGCTTCATATCATCTATCATGTTTCTTTCAGAAACTGCGACTGATCAGGCACTGTGCCATGTGGCGCAATTGTAAAAAGCAGTGTCAGTGTCATTTTAGGATGTTATGACCGTAAAACCGAAATTGCACTATGTGGAGCGATGTGCTGTTACACTGTGTTGATACAGTGTATTATTAATTATTACAACTGGTTCATTATTAACGAAATAACAGCTTATTAGTTTGGACGTGCACTTTTGAATATTCGATAACTAATTGGGATAGTGCAAAGATATGACAAACTACAGATGGAAAAATGTACATTTCTCGCCAACGCAACTACTGCAAACAGTCTTTCCCACCTCTTTCAGTCATTATTGCAGCATAGTCAGATTGACATAATTATCGCAAAGGTATCTGGCAAAATCCCAATTAAAAATTTGTTAATCTGGCAAATACAAATACATTTCCCAATAATTTTACTATAAACTGTGACAAGGCGATGAGTGATTCTTTACAAAAATATTATTATACTTAAAAGTATCAGACGAATCTTGAACTAAAACTAATCCCACTGCACAGTGGCAACATCTATTTCTATTTTACTACGATTCGGACCCAAAAAATAAGCAAGACGAATGAATACTAATCTCGTAAACATTGCGATGTTGGTCCTTTGATCTAACGGATTGTTATATATTTAGGTTGAATTGTTTTCTTGTGATTATTGGTGAAAATCGTCTTTATTATAAACAATCATGGTGCATTCATGTGTAGTTTGTAAAAGAGTGGATCATTAAATAAGAATTTATCTTTTCATCGGTAAGTATGGTTATGTTTTAATATTTAACCATCTGATATAACCAGACTTCAACATTGTTGCCATTCAGCCGACAAACATGTAGTTCTCTCTTCCACCCATTACTCATTTTCAATAACATTTCAAACAATCACAGCTTCACTTTCCAAGAGTTTTACGAATGGATTATGGGATCTGTAGTTTACAATACCTTTGGGGTAGCATATGTTTTGTTAAATTCTAACCTTGTGCTGCTTTATTTAAACATATCTTGTTCACAATTTGTGAGGATAAGAAAACGAAAACAACAATTCCACAAACCACACATTCATATTATGCTTCGATAAAATTTGAGGTTAATCAAAATTGCGATTAAAAGCGAAATCATGCTGTGGTTGGCACGTTCGGTCAATTACGATCTCGTGTGAAATAATTGAACAAAAAAATAAAATAACCATCATCATCATTGGAAGAGCAACATAGATGGAAATGATAAACATAAGTTTGCCAATTTTAAACCTGTAAGTTTCTCGGAACTTAAGAAAATTGTTTTTGGATTTAAAAATAAAAGTACCAATGATGAATCATTAAATATTAAGTTGGTTAAGGACCTCTTCGGTGTAGTAGGATATGCTCTTCTTTATTTAGTTAACACCTCGTTACAGACTGGGAGAATCCCCGATGAAATAAAAAACAGTGTTATAATTCCTATACCAAAAGTTACTGCACCTAAAAGTCCATCAGAATTCAGGCCAATTAATTTATTGCCCATAGTAGATAAGATCATTGAAACGATAGTCTGTCGACAACTAAGGAACTATTTTGAAACTAATCAGTTATTGTTTGTGGGGCAATCTGGATTTAGGAGTAACCATTCGTGCGAGTCGGCGCTGCAATATGTTTGTGCAACATGGCGAAAAGCTCTGAATGAGGAGAAAGTGGTGCTTAGTGTATTTGTTGACTTGCAGCGAGCGTTTGAAACAATCGATCGTGGAATTCTTATTAAAAAATTAAGACTATATGGTGTAGAAGGTAGTGCATTGCATTGGATTAATGATTTCTTAAGTGACAGGTATCAAATGACTAGAGTGGACGACAAACTATCAACTAAAAGGGAAAATAAAGTGGGTGTTCCGCAGGGAAGTGTGCTGGGTCCATTACTGTTTATTATTTATGTTAACGATATTCATATAGCTTTAAAAAACTCGTTTGTGAATTTATTTGCGGATGATACCCTTATTTGTGTATCAGGAAAAAACTTTAGGGATATAACTGATCTTTTGAATAGCGAACTTAAAATAATGTATCACTGGCTTTGCCAAAATAAATTAAAACTGAACACATCAAAGACAAAGTGTATGATAATAGGTTCAAAAGTAAATTGTAAGAAGTATGCCGAATTAGGATTAACCCTTAACATAAATGAGTCTGAAATTAGTTTAGTGTCGGAAATAAAATATTTGGGAGTCTTTTTGGATCCTCAGCTTGTTTTTACGAATCACGTTGATTACCTTTGTAAGAAATTAGGGAAAAAAATTGGTTTTTTCTGTCGCGTTTCGGATTGTTTGTCCCAGTGGGCCAAGACACTGGTTTATAATACAATCATCTTGCCTCACTTTAATTACTGTTGTTCTTTATTAATATCTTGTACTCAGGAAAATATACACAGGCTGCAGGTTCAGCAAAATAAGGTTATGCGAATTATTCTTAAATGCAACAGGTATATCCCGGTAAGAACTATGTTACAGAGGTTGAATTGGCTGTCTGTGGAACAGAACATTAGAAAGGCGAACTTGGTTTTAATATATAAAATTGAACATGAGCAGCTACCAATATATTTTAATGTTTTTCTTAAAAAAAGATCAAATTTTCATAGTTATGATATTCGCTCTGGGCAACATTATAACATTGAGTCAGTTAAAACCACATCTCTACAAAAATCGCTATTTTTCGAGGGAGTTCGTCTTTTTAATGACCTCCCTGAGGGCATTAAGGAGGCAAATGGGTTAAATGTTTTTAAAAGAAGATTGTTTCTTTATTTGAAGGATATGTAGAGTAGAGTAGGATTTATCATATTTGTAACTGACATATAAACACTGTTTTGTAACTTGTATTTTTTAGTAATAACTAGCCAAGTGCTAAATAAAGATTATTATTATTATTATTATTATCATAGTATAGTTTGAACAATTATAATCAATCTTCATTACCAAATCCGAATTGATAACGGGACGCTTGGGTTCGGCCCCCACATTATTAGGAACCCCCATATAAAAAACGATATTTGAAAATTCCTTACTATTTCTTAAGGCCGTATTAGACTAGGCAATTTTTTCTCTTGCGCCGGCAATTATAATGGCACGTATTCATGCGCAGTAAACCGTTTTCGATCAGCTGGAGCATTGTCAACGGTCAGAACAGCAGTGGGTACTGTCGAAATCCCTAAAATATCCCCAGAATTAGAGATGTGCAAACCTGTTCGTTTTGATTACCAGTTAAAGCAGCTACTGCTATTTACAAATAGGAGGTTGCAAAAAGTTGCTGAATTAGCAGTCCATAAGTTTAATAAAGAATGTAAACTGCTAAATTTAAGTGCCAGTGGGTTTAAATGGCCATTACCTGTTCATACCTGGTTCGGCCAAATAATAAACAGTTAAAAATAACAGAATAATCCATGTCTACCCAATTGCGCCGGCAAGGGCAATTAAAATGGCGCCTGCCCCATTTCTGGTAATGAGAGACAGCTGATCGGGAACAGTGTACTGCGCATGGATCCGTGTCATTTCTAATTGTCAGAAGAGTAGAATTTCCGACTGTAGTACGGAGAACGGTGTACTGCGCCTGAATCCTTGAATTATAATTGCTATTGCTGGCGCCATAAAAATTCCCGACTGTAATACGGCCTTTAGACACGACAACAACTGCACGAATTTTAACTACATGACCTTGTTTCTCGCCTTGTTTTCTGCCATTCAATGTCGAAAAAAAAGTACACTATTTGCATGGGCCCCATTTAGCAGTGCCCCGTCAACGTTAAATCCGGCCCTGTTTATTACTGATGGTAGTTCATGTCCTTGCATAATAATACACGAAAAAAAGACTGCAGTAAAATTATTATAGTAAATAATTTAGTGTACGATTTCCTATAAAATATTGTATTAATTACGATTTTCATTATTAATTCGTACCAAAAATACCGTATAAAAATGTATAGTTAGAATTTCTAATAAATTTAGTAAAATCAAGTAATTACTAAAATATATTGTAAATTTTACAACGAATGTATAGTGAAAATTATTTATTTATAACTACAGAGTGTCCCATTTTCGACACTTTTATAGGGTATGATAAGGGGTCCTCTAGGTCCTTACCATTTGAACGGAATGGAGGGTGTTTCCATAGATCGTGGTCGGTTAAGGAAAAAACACTGCTTTGAACTGCTACAACGTATATTTGCTGTATACGGGATATAATGGTACATAATACACAGCCTAATCACAGTTCACCCTTTTTACACAAAAAAAACTTTAATTTAACTAACACTAATAACTGGCTAACTATATTTACATTTGTAGAGCATGAATGTCACAGAGGTACTCTATGATACGCAAAAGAGAAAGAAATCGAATGTTTAAGATACGCGGAGTACAGAACGCTGGAATTAGGAAAAAGTAGTAAACGAAATATCTACTTCCCGATATACGGGCGAAAATAGAAAAGAACGAACTTAAGAATCACCGACCGTCGATTCTAAGTAAAGAAAAGGTACTGGTCCCGATATACGGGGAAAAGGAATATAGAAATTAAGAAAGTTATGAACTAGAAGTTATGAAAGGAAAGGTACTGATTGTTATTTTCGCTCTCGTCATACCTGGTTTTACCAACATTTAATTAAGGGATAAGAATATGTAAATGCCATTAGAGAGCGGTCACTTAACAAAGGAAAAAGGGAAAAAAGGTTCTTGCGAAACTATTGTTTGTGTAGACGTAGGATTAAAATTTGGAAAGCACCTCTACTTAGTAATTGAAATTATACAGACAGAAATATTTTATGATGCTTTGTACCGATACCGATAAATTGTTATTTTAAAAGATCAAAGGAATATTATTATACTTTACAACCCCTGAACAGGGTAATTGTTAGTGCTATCAGAAAGTAATGTAGGTGTCATGTGCTCTTTTTGGGTCAAACTTAACATGGTAAAAACAATATTTTAAAATTTTCGCTCGCTTAAGAGATACGGGGGAAAATCAAAAAATTAACAATTTCAAAATTACCCTATATTTTCTTAGTTAAAAGAGATATAGAAAAAAGTTTTATACAGAAGTTTCTTTATATTGATTGTTGAATAATCTGCCGTTTTCATAATAAGTATACGAGGTCAGGTAAAAAAGTTATCGGACTTAACCTCATTTTTTTAAATGGACACCCTGTATATTTTAATCTAAAAAGATTCTATTTTAAATTCTCCTATCAAATATATTACACCCCATGGATGATATTGACTTCCTTGGCGATTTATTAAAGTTTATTACTTTAAACCACAGCAGACCATGAATCAAAAGCTAATATCCTAGAAACAACTATGTTGAGTATTAATATTTAACGTCAATTTCATTTTTACATATTCATTTGCGAAAATGACCTATCAACATTTTGAAAAATTTGATATGATATCAGTTTTGTATTGAAAGTAGAAAAAAACGAAGAAATGGCGCAAAATGTATATTTTGTTCGCTATCCGGAAAGACGGTAACCATTTAAGGACATATTCCGAACATTTGCGATGATTCCCGTTATTTTTTACCTTAATCTGAATCTTTTATTTCGTTTCAAAGTAATAAAGTTTAAAAAAATCGCCTAGGAAACCAATATCATCCATGGTGTGTTGTTATATATTTGAAAGGAGAATTTAAAATAGTATCTTTTTACATTAAAACATACAGGGTGTTCCATTTAAAAAAATGAGGTTAGGCCCGATAATTTTTGACCTGACCCCGTATACTTATTCTGAACGGACAGATTATTCAAAAATCAATATAAATAAACTTCTGTATAGAATTTTTTTCAGTATCTCTTTTAACTAAGAAAATATAGGGTAATTTTGAAATTGCCAATTTTTTGATTTTCCCCCGTATCTCTTAAGCGACCGAGAATTTTCGAATTTTGATTTTACCATTTTAAGTTTGACCCAAAAAGAGTACTTGACACCTACATTACTTTTTTGATAGCACTAACAATTACGGAGATATCCTATAAAAGTGTCGAAATGGCAATTACTTAAGTATTATTTATTGTAAAAACGACCAAGTTTAATGATGTGTGAATATTTTTACAAGAATAAAATGCATAAATGAGATGCAACGAATTCCTATAATTTCGATTTTAGTAACAAAAAATAGGTGGAGAACTTCACAGGGAACACACCATTGATCGATGAAGTCAAGCGACGTAAGGCACGATTAGTACTTGAATGGGTGACCGCTTGAGAATACCATGTGTCAAAATTATTACAAAAGGTTTTAATAAATTACACTAGATTTCAGTAAATTTTACCAAAGATTTTGGTAATTTTTACTAAAAATATAGTTTAAAATTTTGCTACAATTTAATGGCAGTTTTTAATAAAAGTTACATATAAACTATGTATAAAGTTCCAAGTCCCACTTGAAGTGTTTATCCGATTTTTAATATTATTTACTGGAAACGACATATCAGGTGGGAAGCTTTCACATCGACACCCTGTACATTATAAACAAACAAGATGAAAAGAAGTCACAAAGTAAACATCAATTTCTCGAGGCAAGATTTATTAATTTTCAACGGCTTTTTAGGTGTACGTATGAAATGAAGGTTTCATCACCTCAAAAACCACCAGATAAAATTCCTAAAGACCCTTAAAGACGATTTAAATGCATTCACTCTACAGCGATGACAAAAATATCCATTCCCTCCCACTTACCGGATTTGACATCTATAGACCAGATCCAATTATATAAGCGCATCTAATTACGTCGATTTGTCTTGTTAATGATAATGCAGTTGTCATTTTATATTGAAATACGTGCAATAATTTATTATAATTGCTGAGCTGTTGAGTTAAATGTTGCCTATATAATAATAAAAGTTAATAATCCGGAGCTACAAGCGACTGTCCGAAATCTTACGAGCAAGTGATAGTTATTACCGCGAGTAGCTGATACTATCTAACATCGTTGCCAAGTGGTTTAGGTGTTTGACTTCTAGTGGTGTTTTTTCGGACTATTTTTTCCTTTTCATCTATCAAAAACACAATGTTTATTAACCAATACTTTATTTACCATCTTTTCCCTACGAAGAAGCAATTTTCTTCCAAGAATTTTCTTTAATCTGTCTATTTTTATAATTTTCGTTTTCCTAATTATAAATACATGAATACTTTTGAATTGTTTAAAGAAATTCATCATCTTGGGTAGAAAATCATGCTATATTTCTATCGCTGTTGGCTGCTCGATTGGTCCAACTAGCGGTCGAGCTGCCGCCGCCTATTCCCGGCAGCCGACAGCGGCGTTCCACCTAAACCTTTCTCTGCGAACGGATACAAATGCCAAACCTTTAACTGTCAAATCTGTGAATTGACTTCTTAACTTAACCTACCATTATTCTTATTTTTGCTCATTTCTGCTTTATTTAGAGCTAGCCTGTCGTTTTGGGATGGATATTTAAAGAATAACGGAAAACAACTTCAACCAAAACAAACAAGCGATCGAGCAATGCGCAAGAATCCGAATTTCTGGTCACTTTAAGCGAATTGAATATTTAAATTTGTGACTCCTTGGGTGTCCTAGAGAAGCGCTACATATTTTATTTTTTTTTAAATCGACCGTTTTAAAAGTGGGGTAACAAACCCTCTTACTCACAGGTCAGTCCGCGCTACTGTAAACATATATCACCCAGTCCTAATGGCAATCTTGCCAAACTTAATGTAAAACTGAAATTCCATATAAAATTATAAAAATAAATTATTTATCTACCTACTTGCATTTATACCTAAAGAGCGAGGAAATCTAGGCACAAACACAATCAGTTTTTCTTCTTTCTCATGGGAACACCCCAGGAAACACTTTATGTACACACAGTAATAGTGAAACAGAACCGATAGTTAAGTAGCTCTTGAAAATACAATAATACAGATTATACTACAGATTATTAGATTTTATTACACGCGACGAAATTTGACATCCAGAAGAAACAACCGGTCTTAAACTGAGCAAATCAGTTTAGTAAATAAAAAGAATATTCCAAGATTATTTATGGACTGGCAAGATACACGAGTAAACCGAAATAACAAAGCGGATTGCTGCGACTGTGTTGATGGTTATCGACGAAATACAACGTATCCGGTCGCTGGTTGGTCTTCAACTAACAGCCCGCAAGCGCGCAGCGCTATACGAACACTTCGGCTCAGCCGTTGTAAGCCGTCAAGAGGTCATTGGCATTTGACCTAGTGACATGCGTGCCTATTTGAAACTTATTTAATACTATTCTTTATGTTTGTTCTGGCTGTTTAAAACATTTTTTGTCGTAAAGTTTCTTAAATTAATTATACAATAAGGTATTACAGAATGGGAAATTGTTTAAATTATTTATTTTGTCTAAGGAGTTTGTACATATGACAACACTAGTCAAAATTCGCTTGTTTTTCGTGAGTTTTTCTGGTTTCACGTCAGGTCACCTTTACCGCTGAATGAATTGACAGTGCCATTTATGGGTATTTTTCTTCATTTGTCTTTATCTCAAGAATTGCCGTTTTTTTTTTTTTTTTTTTTTATGATCAAACACAAGCACTATAGGAAAAATCCTTTAGGGCACTCTGGGTGTCGTCGCTCTGGGCGGAATTAAGAGGGCAAGGTCAGCCGAGCACCTTCCATGAAAATATCTGTAAAAGAGAGTCAAATCCCCAACATGTCTTCGATGTTCTAGGCTGTCGAGCTTCTTCGTCAGCTCGTGGTCTCCGATCAGACGAATAGCCCTCCTTTCGATGGTTTAAATGTAATACGTCATTTCCATAACATCCAGGAAGAAAACGTCGTAGTCCTCGTATAAATTCTGCAGATAATTTTCACAGTAACCCTCGTGTGAACGAATATTTGCAGGAGCAAAAATTTCCGGCGTTTCCAATACGCTCAAGTTAAACATTCTAGATTTCTCTAAAAACCCATAACACTGACCCCCTTACGAAGGCGTTTATCGCCGACGCCCATAAATTTCCAGAACGTCCATTTTACAACCTCCATTAATTCCATTCCTTTATTAATTGATTTAGATTTTTCTCGGCTCGTAGCGAGAGTAATCCACATTGCACGTGCTTTATTTACCAGACGCCGCGTTTTTTTCAAGACCGGTCTGGTTGTGTGACAAATGGGATTGCATAACCGCCACTACAGAATCGCCATATATATATAAATGTCCGGGGCATGGTCTTGCACCAAAGTAGTCTGCAAAATTTCGTTCGGTGATAACACAAGAACGATCTGTCCTGTCAACAAAAAAAGTCGCGTCTTAGAACACTGATTACACGTTAAAAATAGTGTTCAACCCGACAATATACTTTAATTTTCGAAATGATAAAGGTAAGTCGCTTTATTTGACTTGAAACACTACAAAAAAATTTTTACAAATTATTTTATTTCAAAAAAACCAAGGAAAAATTGTGATTTTATTTTATTACAAGTTCTCATGTCTTGTTAAGTATTTTGGTTTGGGGTTCATAACTTCATTCATTTTCATAATAGGAGAAAATTCATTATAAGCTTTAAGATGAGGATCCCAAACAATCCCAAATTATCAATCAGAGCCATCTATGCTGCATCAATTTAATTAAAAAATATGCCTCTTTTTGGCAGGTTAGAAAGAGACGAGAGTCATCAGCTGATCAATATTTCTTTTCGTGAAGTTTTAGCCGTTAATAATAAAGTTTCTTAGTTGATTTATTGATATTTAGATTGTCTGGCATGTCGATTGGGGTATCAACAAGTTTCACGAAGATCGGTGACAAAAATTTGAAAATTGTTCATATTTGAAATTGTTATTATTATAAAATTATATTTTGTAAAACAATTCCAGTTTTAGATTAGAAAAAATTAAGTATATTTGGCTAAACGTTTAAACGCAGCTCTTAAGCTGTTAAAACTCAAAATTGTAAACGAAAAAAAATACAATATTGATTTAAAAAAATGATATTTTACTTCCAAACTCAAAAACACGATGCATAATTGTTTTTGGTCTTCTTATATCTTAAAGAGCATGGACATGGACAATTTAGATAATTCTGTATATACAGGATGTTATAAATTCGGCCTTCACCATTGGGAGTCGGTTAAATTGGGACAAAGTTACGTAATTATGGACCCAATAATATCCCGCAAAAAAAATCAAAAATAAATACAGGGGCTTTCAAAATATTTGGAAAAATCTAAAGTTTTGCGTTTCGGTTTTTATTTTCTCCCGACTTTGTTCGAAGAGATGTCCAAAAATAAATTTCACTTTCTCATTGCTACTCTTTATTATCCATTTCTCTCAGTTTCAACTTCAACGTCTTTCTTTCGAAGGAACTAAAGATTTTAAAATTATTATTGCTATTTCTGTCTTTAATTGATATTATTATTATTACGTACTGCTACAGTTTTTTTTTATTTCAATCGAATAGTTGGATCAAATTTAAGTAAATACAAGTAATTTATTTTATTAATATATCAAAGTTACCCTATATTTTCTTAGTTAAAAGAGATACAGACAAATGTTTTATACAAAAGTTTCTTTATATTAATTGTTGAATAATCTGCCGTTTTCAGAATAAGTATACGGGGTCAGGTAAAGAAGTTATTGGACCTAACCTAATTTTTTTAAATGGAACACCTTGTATAGTTTAATCTAAAAAGATACTATTTTAAATTATCCTTTCAGATATATAACACACAATGGATGGTATTGGTTCCTTTATTTAAACTTTATTACTTTAAAACACAATAGATCATGAAACAAAAGCTAATATCTTGAAACAACTATGTTGACTATTAACATTTAACGTTAATTTCATTTTTACATATTGATTTGTGAAAATTTATCCATATTTTGAAAAATTTGATATGATATCAGTTTATTTTGAAAGTGGAAAAAACAAAGAAAGGGCGTAAAATGTATATTTTGTGCGCTATCCGGAAAGACGGTAACCATTTAAGGACATATTCCGAACATTTGCGATGATTCCCGTTATTTTTTACCTTAATCTGAATCTTTTATTACGTTTCAAAGTAATAAAGTTTAAATAAATCGCCTAGGAAACGAATATCATTCATGGTGTGTTATATATTTGAAAGGATAATTTAAAATAGTATCTTTTTAGATTAAAATATACAGAGTGTTCCATTTTAAAAAAAATGATGTTAGGTCCGATAACTTTTTTACCTGACCCCGTTACTTATTCTGAAAAGGGCAGATTATTCGACAATCAATATAAAGAAACTCCTGTATAAAACATTTTTCTGTATCTCTTTAACTATAAGCTTTAAGATGAGGATCCCAAACAATCCCAAATTATCAATCAGAGCCATCTATGCTGCATCAATTTAATTAAAAAATATGCCGCTTTTTGGAAGGTCAGAAAGACACGAGAGTTATCAGCTGATCAATATTTCTTTTCGTGAAGTTTTAGCCGTTAAAAATAAATACAGGGGCTTTCAAAATATTTGGAAAAATCTAAAGTTTTGCGTTTCGGTTTTTATTTTCTCCCGACTTTGTTCGAAGAGATGTCCAAAAATAAATTTCACTTTCTCATCGCTACTTTTTATTATCCATTTCTCTCAGTTTCAACTTCAACGTCAACTTTTCTTTCGAAGTAACTAAAGTTTTTAAAAGTATTATTGCTATTTCTGTCTTTAATTGTTATTATTATTTTTATTACGTACTGCTACAGTTTTTTTTATTTCAAACGAATAGTTGGATCAAATTTAAGTAAATACAAGTAATTTATTTTATTAATATATCAAAGTTACCCTATATTTTCTTAGTTAAAAGAGATACAGACAAATGTTGAATACGTAAGTTTATTTATATTAATTGTTGAATAATCTGCCGTTTTCAGAATAAGTGTACGGGGTCAGGTAAAGAAGTTATTGGACCTAACCTAATTTTTTTAAATGGAACACCGTGTATATTTTAATCTAAAAAGATACTATTTTAAATTATCCTTTCAGATATAATAACACACAATGGATGGTATTGGTTCCTTTATTTAAACTTTATTACTTTAAAACACAATAGATCATGAAACAAAAGCTAATATCTTGAAACAACTATGTTGACTATTAACATTTAACGTTAATTTCATTTTTACATATTGATTTGTGAAAATGACTTATCCACATTTTGAAAAATTTGATATGATATCAGTTTATTTTGAAAGTGGAAAAAACAAAGAAATGGCGTAAAATGTATATTTTGTGCGCTATCCGGAAAGACGGAAATGATTGCCATTTTCTTCCAAGCATTTATGTATTCTTTTCATCATGTTATTTCTTGTAGCATTCCTAATTTCTTGTGAGAGATTGAAATGCTGCCTTCACCCTTTCAATTAGATTTTCCTTCGTGGTGATGGGACGCGCGTAAACACTATCTTTAATGGTTCCCCAGATGAAAAGTCCAGTGGAGTTAAGTCTGGCGAACGAGCTGGCCAGTGGAAGGGACCTTGGTTTGCGATCCACTGGTCATGAAAAAGTCTGTTTAGGGCGGTCTTAACAACTTGAACGTTGTATGCTGGAGCCCCATCGTTTTGATACCAATCACTTTTCCTCCGTATAGAAATCAGTATACAGCCCCTAAGTACAATTGTTTTCATAGCACACTTGAACAAATAGTATTTTCGGAATAAAAATGGATTTTTTGAGAAAACGCTTTGATATAGGTATAGGACAGTAAATACTATTTATAAAGAACAACTAATTTGCCATCAAATTAGATAAAAATATACAGGGTGTTCCATTTAAAATAAGAAAGTTTTTAATGGTTGAATTCTTTCACAATGAGGCTTGAATTGTGACCACCCTGTACATTTTATGCCGACTTTGAAATGTTTTTGAGACTTGATGATCTTCTAGCTATTCGGTGAGAAAAAATTTTTAGTCCAAGCGCTAAGGTAAATAAATTATATGGATTATTTCATCGTCATGCATTTGCCAAATAATTACAAAAAGTCCAGATATCTCAAAAACTAATAGAGTCTGAAAAAAACATTTTCTATAAAATGTGCTTAGTATTTAATGCCTAATCGAAAAATGTAATAAAAATTACCATGTTGTATTTAAAAAACGAAAGTTGGCAGCTACATCCGGTATAACCGGAAATGACAGGAACATGTCAATATTTTAGTTAAAGAGAGCATATCGATAAACCCAAATCCCCAAAGTTTCAGGAACATATATTCAGTAGTTCTCCATAAAGTTCTAATGCACGCTCGTCGTGAATCACCCTGTATACCTACTTTTTCAATAATTTCAGACCGGATTTGTACTCGCATTCCTAGTTGTCGCAGCTAAAGCCAGCCCAATCTTAGACTCTTACTCGGTGCCCTTAGCTGTTGCGCATGCCCCAGCAGTAGCTGTTAAAGCAGAGCCGTATGACCCACATCCACAGTACAAGTTTAATTATGGAGTTAGCGTAAGTACAAATTATATTAGGATTTCTAAATGTGTATATACTTTTTTTGTCCCACCTAGTTTTTCTATTATACAGTTGGTTTTTGTCGTTGGAGGTTATATTCGTTGGGAAAAACGACCTCGGGAAGGTCGGTTCCATAAGGATGAAGTCCTCCAGATGAAAGAATTCTTAAATAATGAACTTCGAGGAGTACTAAGCTTACCCACATATGGATGGGCGCCAGTGGTTCGTCGCGTATTTCTGCTATTCGCCGCTCTGGGCGGAATTAAGAGGACAATGTCAGCCGAGCACTTTCCATGAAAATATTTGTAAAAGATAGTCAAATCCCCTACCCGTCTTCGATGTTCTAGGCTGTCGAGGCTCTTCGTCAGCTCGAGGTCTAGAATCAGACGAATGGCCCTCCTTTCGAAGAAATCCAGTAGCACAAGAGTATGTTTGGGTGCAGAGCTCCAGACATGAGAGCAGTACTCCAGTGATGGTACAACTTTTTGGTTCTGAAGAGTACACCAAGTTTCTGAGAAGCTATCTTGGCGATTGCCACAACGTGGTTATGCCAAGACATATTTCCTCCCAGATTGACGTCCCGCAAATTAATAGATGAAGCGAGTGGGATTGCGTGTTCGTCCATGACTATATCCGGTTCAGTATGTTACCTTTTTAGAGAAAACTGCGGCCTGTCACCCCAAGCCAAAATTTCTTCCAGGTCTTTGTTCAGGCGTGATACTTCATGCTGTCTGCGAAGATGTGCATCGGCAGCCGATGTTTGTGCATTCAAAGAGAAAGAAGCAAAACTAAACTAAATACCTACATGTTGCCTACAAATGCCTACATGTTGTTTTAAATCGATGTCTAAATACTTATGTAGGTAAAAACCCCTACCATTACCCCACGTGCTACAACGCCATACATATATGTTTTCATTTAACAAGTGTATGTAGGTCAATCTGGTCAAGGTTAAGCGATGACGCCAAATCGCCACACACACAACACCGTTGGTCACTCATCAGTTTCGCTTGATGGGATGTCGATGCAGGTTTCCCTTGAATTCCCACATGGTCCCCATGTTCATGTTTAAGGTGTTTCTTGCTTAACAAATAAGGCGTAACATTTAGCAAAAAGTGCCTCTATCGTATTTCTGTTCTGCGAAATAATTTACTTTCTCGAGCTTGTAATATGTATTGTGTGAGTGAGCTTTTTCCAATTTTGTTACGCATTCAAATAAGTATTTACATAAAATGTTTTATTTTACAAATAAAGTATCTAAAACGGTCGTAAAGCGTTATTTTATGCAAAGGGAGGCGATAAAACTACGCGGGATAATTTAATTTGATAAGGGTCAACCCTTATAAATAAATTATTTCAGGGCCGGATTTTCAATTCCGTCGAGCTGAAAAATTAATGGTAAACGCTCTCTTTATCTTGTTTTTGTTTTCACCAGACACGTTTACATAATTTATTTAACATTGTCATCTCATTAAACGCAGTCAAGTTTCGTAATTAAATTTTCTAGTTTTTCTTCCAATTTATAAAGAGAAATGTGTTTGATGATTTGCTATTCTCATTAATAGACCTAAAACTACAGATGCCGACTTCCCAGTGGTAAGTTGCACATCGTTTTAAGATTTATTACATCCAGTGTATGTAGCTAGCGCGCTCTAATGTGAAACTTAAAAGTTTCTACAAATTCTCATCTCTTACTCATAAAAACTAGTGTTGGGAAAAACCGATGATTTTAATAATCGAGTACTTGATACTCGAGCGATTTTAATAATCGAGTGAATCGCTCGAACGATTAATCACTTGAAATTTTTATGACCAAGAAGATAAAGTTGATAAAACTCCAGGGGTTGTTTTTAGAAGTTCAGTCTTTAGTTTTGAGTTTTTATTAAGGAAGAAGTTGATTCTTAATTTAAAAAAAATAATTTTTTTTAGAATTTACAATGGCCCAAACTAGAGTTTTTTTATGATCAAACACAAGCACTATAGGAAAAATCCTTTAGGGCACTCTGGGAGTGGTGCGTGTGCGCAAAAAGCGATTCACGTTGGTTTTGAATCGTTGGAGGTTATATTCGTTGGGAAAAACGACCTCGGGAAGGTCGTTCCATAAGGATGAAGTCCTCCAGATGAAAGAATTCTTAAATAATGAAGTTCGAGGAGTACTAAGCTTAATCACATATGGATGGGCGGCAGTGGTTCGTCGTGTATTTCTGATATTCGCCGCTCTGGGTGGAATTAAGAGGGCAAGGTCAGCCGAGCACTTTCCATGAAAATAACTGTAGAAGAACGTCAAATCCCCAACCTGTCTTCGATGTTCTGGGCTGTCGAGATTCTTCGTCAGCTCGTGGTCTCCAATTAGACGAATGGCCCTCCTTTCGATGGAATCCAGTAGCCGAAGAGTATGTTTGGGTGCAGGGCTCCAGACATGAGAGCAGTACTCTAGTGATGGTCGAATCTGGGCTTTGTATAGTGTCACAAGTTGTTGAGGTGTGTACAACTTTCTGGTTCGGAAGAGTACACCAAGTTTCTGAGAAGCTATCTTGGCGATTGCGATTGAGTATTTCCTATCGACTGAAAAACTGCTCGAATATACGTCGGCATCAAGCGAAGCTCGGCTATCGAGTGAAGGGTAATACAAGCACCGATTTTCGCTAGAATTTATAACTCGAGGTTTTTTCTTTAATAATCGAGCGATGTCGGTTATTTCAATAATCGAGTACTCAAGCGGTTTTTCGATCGAGCGATCACAACACTAATAAGAACATGCTAACTTTAAATCCGACTCAATTATAATAAGATATTATTTTTTACCTAAATATTCTAAAAGAAATAAATTAAAATACCTTAAAAGTAACTGATACCCTCTCATTTTTTTAAAGGTTAACTTCTGTCTCGAAATAAACATTTCTCTTGAATCGATCAAAAAGGAATAAGACGATATAGGAAAACATAAAATAAAATTTATTGGATAAAAAAGTTCTTCATAAATAATGATCTGAAAAACCATTATTTCTCGTTACTAAGCGAAAAGAAACGAAATAAAAAAAGATACAAAGTAACTTAGCCATAGTAATGTCAAATGTTCGGATTTGTTCGCTATCATATCAATTACATTTATTAAAAATACGTCGATAACACATAGTGATGGGCGATATTTCACGAACTGTGATTTAATCACTGATATCAACAAAAGTTAATCACAGTTCCTCAGCAGTAATAAGAAGCACGATGTGATCACAGTTTAAACAAATCACTTTTGGATTTGACGTATTTAGTACATTGCTTGTATCTTAGAAAATTTGTTTAATATTTAATGCCATTAGAAATACATTTGCCATAATCGGCTACCGACTTTATTGTGTTAAACCAATTGTGTTAATACAGGGTGTTATGGAAAAGACGTATTATATTTAAATGGGTTTGTTCTCCTAGGGAGTCCTAGAGAAAGTCTACATACTTTTTTTTTTAAAAATCGGATATCTAAATACTAAGGTAAAAACCCTTTTTACCCACATACTGTCGCGCCGTTACATCTGGATTCACTTAGCAACAATGTGGGTCACTAGAGTATACTAACAGTGTTGTCAGATCACACCGCGTTTCTCGCCCTTACTTGAATACTGGCGGCGCGCCCTTCATAATTCAGTAGGCTTCGCGATTCGGGAGTGAAAGGACGTCGAGGGTGCCACGTGCTTGACGTATACGAATTTTAAACGTTTGGTTAGTTGTATTGCCCGATTTTTTTGTTGTTGTCAAATAATTCATAATAATATAAATTTTGTGATGTGATTTCAAATTCGTGTGATATTATCTACTGTTGGTTCTCGTGAAAAGCAGACTTTTGTGTTTTATTTTTTTATGGAATTTAATTATAAAACGGATTATTGTAAAATAAGATCGAAGGTAAGAGAGAATGTCCCTTAAAATTGTAGTTTTCTTTGTCTAAAAAGCTTGAAAAAGAAGTGATAGCGCGCGTCAAAGACGTCTTGTTGTCAAAAACTGAACACGTGCAATGTGTTGCAATATGACAACATCGCATTTAATGCGTTAACCTCTTTTGAACTTGGAGACTGACTCAATAAAATATTGATTGCGAAGGGCCTCAGGAGCGGCCACGTAAATTTTGAGATTTCATATAAAGTGTATATTTCGCTTAATAATTCAAAGCGCCATTTATGGTTATTTTTCTTCAATTTATTTTCATCTCGGGATTTACCGGTTTAAATATAATACGTAATTTCCATAACACCCTGTATAAAGGCTATTTTCGCATATAACCGTTAGAATAACATGGGCGATACGGGACTTCGGGCCTTATTGATAGAGAGCAATACAGGTCATTTTAGAATATGATCATAAGGCCTATTATTTAAAATGTGATTCCAAGAAGTTGTCAAGTCGTTACTTGACTGTGATTTGTGACTCTTGAACTTGAAACAGTGAAATGACAATGAGTAATGAGTAGTAATAGGCGAAAGACTAGCGAACTCTGGGTATTCTTTAAAGAACAGGCTAAGTAATAAGAAAACTCAAATGATTATACTGGGTGTTATGGAAATGACGTATTATATTTAAACCGGCAAATCCTGAGATGAAAATAAATTGAAGAAAAATACCCATAAATGGCGCTTTCAATTAATGACCGGATTATATCACCTTATGTCAAATCAGACAAACACATGTGGGGCACTGGCGTAATATGTAAACAATCGACACTGAGGTCTGCAGGGTCAAAAGACGTCAGCGCATTTCGAACGGTGTTGTCATATCTACACGGCAAACTCTTTAGAAAAAAAATTATAATACTATAACACACAAATTTCAAATTCGTTACAAGCACAGGAAAGTAAATAGGTCAAACGTCATCGACCTTTTAAATAATAATTATCGTTCAAACTCTTCAAAAAAATGCAATTTTATTTAAGACACATGCTTTCTTACCTTTACTTATTAATTGTTAGTTTCATAATTTTACACAAACCACGCAGAATCTAAGTTTTAGGAAAAAACCTCTCACATAACCTCAAAAATAGCAGCTATTCACATGGAAGAATACACGCGAACGCTGTTTTAATTTTGGTCCTTTCTTTCTCGCGTAGATTTATTTATTTAATTAATTTAAAACACACACATTTTAAATACACACAATGCAATCCTTCAATTTAAAAATTACATTTTATCTACGAACCATAAAACAGTTAACATACGAACGAACGAGATAGATACCTTCAAAACTCGGAATAGAGATGGGCAATATTTGACAGTTTGATATTTCACGAGATTCTTCTCTATTACTTGGCTATTTATCGCGAGATCTCTTGCAAGGCGCTTAAATAGTATGGCGTTAATGGAATTTCGACCAAATTGAATAAAATGATAGTGGAAACTGATCATACTGCGACTGTACTCTTTCTTTTGAGAAGCTTAAAAAATTGAATTAGCCAGCTCTACTAAAAATGACAAGACCGACGAAGATTTTTTTTCTCACGCGGCCATTTCTCCATCTCTTTCACACAATCCACTCCGCGCCGGGCCGACGTGGGTCTATGGGTACAAGCGTGCGACTTGCTAGTGTCAGTAATAGAAGAACAGCGTTAGGGTGCGGTCGCTTCTGTTGATAACCATTTACACTCTCGGCTATCCGCTTTGTTTTCAGAAGGTACGCGTATAACAGTTGTAATAATTTTCGGGCTACGCGTCCAAACTTGATATATTATTTGACATTGTTTTTATAGACGAACCTAAGTTGCTCAGTTAAAACGAGTAGTTTGTTTTGGACGTTTCAGAAATATTGGAATGTCGTCGATGAATAAGTCAAATTTCGTCGCGTCGCATGTAATAAAATCTAATGATCTGATCTGAGTGTATTTTTAAAAAACTTGTGCCTGGAGGTATAAAGATAAATACAAGTAGCTAGACAAATCATTTATTTTTATAATTTTATATGGAATTTCCGTTTCGCATTAAGTTTGGCAACATTGCACGTAACACGTGTTTCCTGATATGCCACCACAGGGTGACATGACGAACAAACCCGAACAAACGCCGGATGAGGTGTGGGTTTATGGGGCAGGACCCCACTTTTAAAACGGTCGATTTGAAAAAAAAATATGTAGCGTTTCTCTAGGACACCCAGGAGTCACCCATTTAAATATAATACGTCATTTCCATAACACCCTGTATTCTTAAATGCCAATATACAATATGTACAAAATGAGTGTTTAGGTCATCATAGTTTCTTTAAACGGTATAATCCTACTTTAATCTAGGTAGAAATAACGTTTTCTTTTGCTTGTTATCAATGTTGTGTAATATTTTTCTACATATTTTATTTTTCTTTTGTTACAGTTCTTTTAGTAGTATACAGACATAATAAATACTTTAAATCCATCGACCATCACCCACCAATTATTTTACAAGGCGCGCAATATACTTTTACGTATATTATCTAGTGAATCTTTCGGTTCAGTGATGAAAATTTATAAACCGTGATCACGTCTCGCTCTAATGTATATCAAAAAATAACAATCACGTTTAACAACGTCATCGAAAAATCACGGTATAGCTCATCACTAATAAGACACATTTTAAATTTTTTGTTGCAATCATACTTTATTATTATCTTTTCTCTTCTAGGACCCACACACCGGAGACCAAAAGGAACAAGAAGAAGTCCGGGACGGTGACGTCGTTAGGGGATCATACTCCCTCGTCGAACCCGATGGTTCCCGCAGAAGAGTAGATTACACCGCCGATCCCGTCAACGGATTCAATGCCGTGGTCAAGAAGGAACCGTTGCATCACGTGACTTCTGTGGTCGGTCATGCGCCGGCGGTAGCCGTCGCTCATGCTCCTGCAGTGGCACTTGCTCATGCACCTCTCGCGGTAAGTGCCCAAAATACTTAGACAATTGAACATAGTTTAGATATTTTTTTCTTATTTTTATTATTATACATAAAACTTTCCGAATAACAAAACTACAGCTCGACAAGGGAGTCTATAGCTACGCGGTATCGGTAAGGGGGAAGCAATATCTTTTAAAACATGGCCGAGTCATGGGCGTGCTATTATTATCTTAATAATGTAATAATATATATTTTTTCTAGGCATGAATATATTTGTATCACCAGTGCAATATATTAGGCCTTTCCATTAATATTTTTCGCTTATGTTGGCATTTTCGCCAATAAAATCCATTTGATTTCAACATGCACTTCAAAGTTTCACGGGAAAACGGAGAGTTTATGTCACTTCTCAGCTTTTTTAAGGTTGGAACCACTTTTAGTTCCAAATAAAACTTTTGTATTGTTCTGCTAACAATGCCAAAGTCGAAGCTTTCGATTTTTCCGACAGCAGAGAGACGGGCCCTTTTTTTGACAGGAGATGACAACAATTGATTCGGGTTATTTTCTTTCCTTTCAGTATCTTCTTTGTGAATGTTTTTTACTGCACCCACGCATCCTCCCGTATACAGTGCGACGCTTTCTAGCTATCGCTTAAGTGGCAATTTAAATGTATTAATTTGTGATTCCTCTTCACACACCCTGTACACATTGGCAATCACTTCACGGGTTTGACTATGAAGGGTTTTACCAGGGCATATTCATTCATTATCACAGTTTTAAAACAAACCCTATCACTACGCAACTGGATGAAGCATATTGGACATCGCCGAATAACCACGCCGGCACAATAGGCGTGTCACCAGACGCGTGTCGCATCCTCGGTCTGGGATATAACCTATCAAATTAGCTCTAGCCCACCGGTTACCCATGGTTACCGTTAATATTGCACCATGTTGCCCTATTTTTAGATTAGAAGTACTTTAATTAAAAATATTTTATTTTGCATTTAAATATTAAAATAAATAGTATGAGAACAAAGTTTTAAGAACATTATAATAGAATATTAGTTTCTTATATCCGTATGATAATTTACTTTAAATGGGTAAATTTAATTTTAGGGTTTACTAAGTAACATGTTATTAAATTAAAATTTAATACATGTGACAACATTGTTAACCCAAGAAATTTTCTTGCCCGCATTCCCTTTGTAGCTACAGATAAAGTTGTCGACCTGTAGTTTCTCCTTTAAAATGTTTGCAACTCATCAAGGTCTTGTCCTTATCGCTATATCTATTTTGCAGGTCGCGCACGCACCAACCTACACCCTGGCTCACGATCCTATCGCCACCGTGGCACACGCTCAAATAGCTGCACCAATCACGTACGCACACGCTCCTATCACCTACGCCCATGGTCCTGTTGCGTACGCTCACGCTCCTCTAGCGTACGCTCATACACCGATCACTTACTCTCACGCACCGATCACCGCCGGCATCAGTCATCTCAGCCAGACAATATTGCACTGATGATTGATTATTGCGTCGAAACGTCGTACCTACTAGGAAACTGAAGCCATGGAATTGTTGTCATTTTACGTTATCGTATGTTGTTGCTCATCTATGTAAATATGCCATATTGTAGAAGTAAGTGAATAAACTTTTGTTTGTTGTTGTCATATTTTGGTGGTTTTACTATCATCTAAGCACAACCACTTGTGGCTTGAAGTATACGCTTATCCTAAGAAACAGCGATTTCGTACAGGTTTTATCCGCCTTTACGAAATTGCAGAATCCAAACAATTATCCCATCGGACTGGCTTAGATAACAGGGAAATTTCCCCGTCTCCGAGTCGATGGACTCGGAAACAGGATTAGTGTTAACGTTAACTGTTCCACTGTTACGATAAGCAAGTGCATGGGCGTGCTTGGCGTGTCGCACGCCGTGTTTATGGTAGGAGCATCAAAACCACGAAGTTGAACTTTTAGAGTGAATTTTTCATCGTTTATTTATTTTTACTTACTTACTTAGACTATTGTTGGCAATAATAACACAACTATCTAACTACACTACATATAAGTTGCTTCTTGGTTGATCAAACACAAGCAGGGCCGACTCAGAGTACTTCGGGGAACAAACCCGAGCTTTCATATTTCTAACAATTATTAGTAGCCAAGTTTTTGACATCAAATGTTTTTTCCGAGTCGAGGTCTTTCCCTGCATTAACATTGCAACTCACAAGAGGCTATCACACAAGAACTTAACAACATCACCAAGGACCTAGGAATGAATGGTTATGCCCAACGACTGGTAGACCAAGCCATCAAAAAGCGTCAAAATCACAAACAAAGAACGAGTGATGATACCGAAGTTGGACTGACCATAAACATACCCTATGTCAAGGGGGTTTCTGAAAAGATTCGACGAATAGGACAACAATACAATATTCGAACAGTATTCAGCTCCAAAGACTCTTTAAGAAGCCACCTGACAAAGACAAAACCAACCAACCACAAAGACACAAAGAATTGTGTATATAGAATACCCTGCGAGTGCGGACAATCCTATGTTGGTGAAACCCTACGGCCATTTTAAACAAGGATCAAGGAACATCAGAGCCACACACGAAAGGGAGAAACAAACAGATCCGGAGCAGCAGATCACGCTTGGACCCACGGCCACCACTTACAATGGGGACAATCAAGTATATTACTTAAGGAAGAACATTGGCGAAAGAGGAAATTCAAAGAAGCAGCTGTTATCACTCAGAATCCTGGTTGTTTTAGCAAACCCTCTTTAGATATAAGGAACATTTGGAAACCCCTGTTAAGCAAATGTAATCTTAGTTTAGGTACGTCCTCTAGTATTAACGCATGACGGCACCCACCTCGGTAATACTCGACTAACTTTCTCACCCCCCCTTATTAGTATAAATACTCTCGTAGTTTAGTAACTTGCTCAGTATTCACCTGAAGACGACTGGAGATACTTACCAGTTGAAACGTTGTGATTTAAACGAAATAAAGACAATGGAAGTCCAAAACACGTCTATCACTCATGATACAGCATTGTCTCTAACCTTCAAAGAAACATCTCGCTCATTGATGTAGTAATTTTTTTTTCTAATTCAAATTTTCTGGGATTTCATAGTAGACCATTGACAAAGACCGTTCATTTCTTAGTTAGTATTATACGTTTTGTGTTGTTGAGAGTAATTACAAGAAGTTTTGTACGAATACGTCTCGAGGATGGTCAAAGTTAACAGTTTTACCGCCGCTGGATGCCTCGGCGCCTGGGTTTAGATTTGAACCTAGATTCTCTTCATCTCCCAAGTCTATTAAATTGAATCCTGAATCGATCCCTACAACGTCTGTTTTACTCGAATTTATAAAAAGTTTTACAGGCTGGATAGGCTGACATTAAAAGAAACACTATGTTCAGCGGAAGAACTGTTGTCGTCTGGACAACGTTGAAGAAATAAATATTTCATTAAATAAAATGACATAAATTATGTTCCTGCACCATATTTTTTCCTTTTTGGGAATATAATATTTTCCCGAGGCCCCGCAAAACCCACAGCCGGCCCTGAACACAAGCACTATAGGAATGGTCCCTTAAAGCTCTCTGAGAGTGGTGTGTGTGCGGTTTTGACTCGTTGGAGGTTATATTCGTTCGGAAGCACTATCGGAAGAAGGAAGACGTCCTCCAGATGAAAGAATTCTTAAATAATTAAGTTCAAGGAGTACTAAGCTGAACCACATATGGATGAGTGGCAGCGGTCCGTTTTATATTTCTGCTATTCGTCGCTCTATGTATAATTAAGCGGGCAATATCAGTGGACCATTTGCTATGGAAACATCTGTAGAAGACAGTCAAATCTCCAACCTGTCTTCGATGTTCCAGGTTGTCGAGGTTCTTTATCAGTTCGTGGTCTCCGATCAGACGAATTGCTCTTCTTTCGATGGAATCCAGTAGCGGAAGAGTATAGTTGGGTGTGCAGAGCTGCGGACATGAGAGCAGTACTCTAGTGATGGTCGAATCTGGGCCTTGTATGGTGTCAAAAGTTGTTGAGGTGTATACAACTTTTTGGTTCGGAAGAGTACACCAAGTTTCTGCGAAGCTGTCTTAGCGACTGCCACAACCTAGTTATGCAAAGACATATTTCCTCCCAGATTGACGACCAGGAAATTAATAGATGAAGCCAGTGGAATTGCGTGTCCTACCATGACTATATCCGGCTCTGTAATGTTAACCTTCTTAGAGAAAACTACTGCCTGGAATTTCTTAGCGTTAAATTCGACTTGGTTACTGTCACCCCAAGCCAAAATTTCTTAGTTAGTTAAAGATGAGACAAGTGTACTATCGTCAGCAAAGCTATAAGTAAACGGATTGTGATCGCACCATCTTCCCAGCCGTCCAAATAGTCAATAGTCCTTTATTGAACATTAGCCCAATCTTTAATCTGTTTAAGTTAACTAATAAGAAGTAAACTCAAAGTCACGGTCTCACGAATTATCAGACGTGAGAAAGTGACTTTCAGTCTCCTTCTTATGAGTTACTAAACAGTTCTCTTGGAGAAAATGGACTATTTCTTTGATGTTTAAGTTATACTATTAAAATTTCTTTAAATAATGCAAAATGTCATTGTGTTTAAATGAGATTTTAAATTCACTGTTGGTGTAGCTTCCTAATCCTGTGATTTAGATACCGCAGGAGTACCAAGTACGAGTAGTGCCAATGAAGCTAGCTTAGTAGGACTTAGTAGTACTTTAGGACATATTATCGCATGGTACTTTTTTTTCCTATACAAATTGGAACAAAACCTGAAAAAAGCCTCGTGTTTGGTTTGTTTGATTGCATACACTAAACAGAAAACACTATAAGAATTACGTGCTTTACGTCTAGGATCCTACCGTATTAAAAAAAGTAAATATAAAGCAGAGAAAAAAAATAGGTACATTTTCTCACTCTAGTTCTACGAATTCATCTTCGGGCATCGATTGACCCACATAGTGGGGTCCGGGGGATGTCCCAAACTATCCGGGTTATTTGGAGGACATTAACCTCCGAGAACCGACAGGAATTCATAAAAACATTTCAAAAAGAACAAAAAAATTAATATACGATAATATACAATATATAATTTTTTAAACTTTTTTTTTTTTTGGTTTGTTCCGGTTGTGTTAATCGGATATAAAACCCAACATATTCTATAATGCACCAGTGGCGTCCCTGAAACATGTCCTCTCAAATTTTTTACAAAAAAATTGGTACGGAACTGACATTCTTCCATGTGGATGGAGTTTCCATTTGAATTTAATAATAGCAACTATTAAAGGAATTAAATAGAAACTGGGATCTTGCGATACATTATCTTGATGGTCGTATCGAGTTCTTTACGATTCCAAAAGACACAAAGAACTGCATTGTATATGAAAACAACGTTAACATAATAAAAATCGACTGGAAAAAACTATATAATAATATCTAGGGATGGGACGGCTAAATCTATTTTAAAATTAAAAACATTTTATTGATAAAAAAATAAGGTAAAAAACCTATAAAATTTGTGTAAATAAAAAGTAGTACTTAATTAAATAACAAAAAAAGATGACCTTTTATCTTTTATCGAAAATGTAATTTCTTCTGATCACCCTTTATTTACAAAAGTTACAAAGCGATTTTCGAAAATGAGCCCTGGCAAAAAAATATACCCTGCTAAGTTATCTGTATCTGTTGATGCTTCCTTATCATCTTTCTTAAAGTTTTTCACATGTTCAGAAGGATGATGTCGTTTTAAACGCATTATTAATGGTGATATCGATTTATTACTCCCTCGTCTTCAAACGATCATTTTAAAAAATTTGCAAATTTTTCTCCTATTTATGTACCGGGTGTCCCACTAAGAATGGCTTTCGGCCGTATCTCTGAAAGTGTTAGTCGTGTGGCTTGCGGAAAAATTTTTTAATATGAAAAGTGATCATAAGAAATTGCTGGAAATTATTTTCAAGTTTCTCAGTCGAGCGCTAGAGGGCGCAACCGTAACCGTAAATCCGTAAAGCTTAGTTTTTTCAAAAGTTGCCGCGTTAAGGTATATTGAAAATAGCATTTTCGTATACTTTAAGGGTTTATGAAGAAAATTTACTTATAACATATTTTTGTCACTTTTAAAATAAAGTGGTGGGGGAAGGTTGAACATTATTTTAAATAAATGCCTACAACTCCGGGTTCGCTCAACAGAATTTAGTGAACTTTGTTTTGTTAAAAAGTGGTTCCCTTTTTACTTTACTGTATAAACTATGACAATATGACTTTTAAAGTAGGCGCTAGAGGGAGCTATTTTACAACTTAACAAACATTGCGCATTTTTTCAAAAATTTTAAATACAACAGTATATTTAATTTTACTTCATCACAAAGATCAATAAAACCCTAAAGAACTGGCGAAAACCACAACTTGATATCTTTTTTCAAACCGGAGATATTAACAAGAACAAAAATAAACACGGAAAAATATGATTATATTTAAGTTTCAACGGTACAGGAACCTCTTTTTAACAAAACAAAGTTCACTAAATTCTGTTGAGCCAACCCGGAGTTGTAGGCATTTATTTAAAATAATGTTCAACCTTCCCCCACCACTTTATTTTAAAAGTGACAAAAATATGTTATAAGTAAATTTTCTTCATAAAACCTTAAAGTATACGAAAATGCTATTTTCAATATACCTTAACGCGGTAACTTTTGAAAAAACTAAGCTTTACGGATTTACCGTTACGGTTGCGCCCTCTAGCGCTCGACTGAGAAACTTGAAAATAATTTCCAGCAATTTCTCATGATCACTTTTCATATTAAAAAATTTTTCCGCAAGCCATACGACTAACACTTACAGAGATACGGCCGAGAGCCATTCTTAGTGGGACACCCGGTACTTCAAAAAACTCCACGCTTTACTTATTTGTGTGAAGATTGTAGGAAAAAAGCAGTCTTGTGGCCGATGCTCGGCACAGACAAAGCATCGGCTCGACAAAATAGTTAACATTGAATCTTATCGATTTTGCGGGGTAAATTCACACTATGCGCGCAAAATGCAGGCAAGCGACGGCCCCGCAAAATCCATAAGATTCAAAAATAACATAAACTCCTGGACAAAATTAACGCAACATCATAAATTTCCCCTATTTTTGATGCTATTTTTTTTCTGAATTTATGATCCGATTTGAATGATTTTTTTTTCTGCATTGTAGGTTGGTTCCTTGACAATGTCAAAGTTTTCGCTGTTTATGATAAAAAATAATTTTCGAATTATACTGGGTGTACTAAAAATGCTATGTTTTTTTCCGAAAATTCGCATCACCCTGTGGAGTATTTTAGCAACCGAAACATATTGCAGTTGACATTAAACGGTAGGTCCATCTTTACCCAACATTTTCTTTTTTGGTTTACTTCATTATCTCTGTTATTAAAGGAGATACACCGTTTTATAGCGTAACATGTTTTTATAGACTTTAATATTCAACACATTAATTGTTAAATGTTTTCAAGTAGACTATGGACTTTTTCTGACATTGCAAACGATGTTTCAGCTGATGTTGTGTTTTAAAGTTACAAAGGTCAAATAAAATTCGCCATACTGATAAAAACTGTTCGGAAACTGCTTATTAAACGTTCGTTTCGTATGCCCAATGGAACGACGAGTATTTTAATCTTGAAACCTACTTGAAAACATTTAACAATGAATGTGTTGAATATTAAATTCTGTAAAAACATGTTACGCTATAAAACTGTGTATCTTCCTTAATAACAGAGATCATGAAGTAAACCAAAAAATAAAATGTTGGGGAAAGATTGACCTACGGTTTGATGTCAACTGCAATATGTTTCGGTTGCTAATATACTCCACAGGGTGATACGAATTTTCGGAAAAAAACATAGCATTTTTAGTAAACCCAGTATAAATCGAAAATTAAATTTTTATCATAAACAGCGAAAACTATGACATTGTCAAGGAACCAACCTACAATGCAAAAAATCATTCAAATCGGATCATAAATTCAGAAAAAAAATAGCATAAAAAATAGGGGAAATTTATGATGTTGCGTTAATTTTGTCCAGGAGTTTATTTTGCCGAACCGGTGCCTTGCCTGTGCCTCGCACGATAGTGAGACTCGGCCTTAGTCCTACACTAATATAAATCATTATACTGACACACCAGACCACACTGAAATGAGTATCACATCACAGAATATTACTTAGGGACTTCCCCGTTCTGGTTTTTAATGAAATAAACACCTAGCGTTATAAACGCGAACGTCATTACTGACAAGCATTGTTGGATGTCTATACGAGAGAATTCCGGCGGTTCGGTTCGGCCATAGGCCGGATTTTACTATTCCGGTGGTCCGGCCAAATTCCCGATTCGTTCCATCCCTAATAATAACTATATTATAGTTATACCATTTAAATTATTACGAGTTGCACCTTATTAATAACAACAAGAGCGAATAGGGATAAGCCCATGAGAATCAGAGCGTATCTAAAGAATATTGTTCGATAATAGAGAGCTTATACTATTAGCGGCAGCGGCGGTTCATGCATAAGAAATGTGGGGTCAGATTGAAGATATTACAAACTACAGATGGAAAAATGTGCATTTCTAGCCCACGCAACGAATGCAAACAGTATTTCCCACCTCTTTCGGTCATTATTGCAGCATAGCCATATTGACATATTTATCGCAAAGGTATCTTGCAAAATCCCAATTAAAAATTTGTTAATTTGGCAAATACAACTGGTTTAAGATTAATCCGCAATTGCTCTTAAAATACATTTATTTCCCTATAACTTTACTATAAACTGTGAAAAGACGATGAGAGATTCTTTAAAAAAATAGATATTTATGTTATAAGGATCATAATAACGATCATTATGGTACTAGCCGTGAGAATTATTGGACGAGGCGTCAGCCGAGTCTAATAACACGGCGTGTATCATAATGATTGTTGATGATCCGAATTTCATACAATATTTTATATTCCGATGATTTTTGTGTTTTTTTTTTGATGAATTTTAAGTTTTCGTCAGTAAACTAATAGCTTGATTTTAATAAAACCAGTTAACTATAGAAATATTTGTTTGTATTGTCATTGTCAGAATTGAATTTTTAATTTTAACGTTTATATAATATAATATGGATAATTTGCCATCAGAAATCGAAGAATTGGCCAATAAAGCAGTTGTTGGTTTGTTGCCCGAAAAGTCTAAAGGCATATATGAAAAAACTGATGCCAATTACAAAACTTGGTGTTCCCAGAAAGAAGTTGTCAATATCGTACAAGGAAAGGTACTTTTGGCATATTTCAAGGAAGAATTTTTGCGTCTATTTTTCATTATAGTACTCAGTCCTATAATGAAATCATTATAGTACTCAGTCTTATAAAGTATGTCATTTTGACACTGAAAATGAAATCCATAATAATGTCATTATGACACGTCGGAATATAAATATTATTATACATACTTAAAAGTATCAAACGAGTCTAGAACTAAGCCAACTGCACTCTGGCAACATTTATTTCTATTTTACTACGATTCGGACCTAAAAGATAAGCAAAAGATGAATGAATACTAATCTCGTACACATTGTGATGTTTGTCCTTTGATCTAACGGATTGTTACATATTTTGGGTGATTTGTGTTTTTTTTGTGGTTATTGGTGAAAAATCGTCTTTATTATAAACAATCATGGTGTATTCATGTGTAGTTTGTAAAATAGTGGACCAATAACTGAGGATTTATATTTTAATCTGTAAATATGGTTATGTTTTAATATTTAACCATCTGATACAACCAGACTTCAACATTGTTGCCATTCAGCCAATAAACATGTAGTTCTCTCTTCCACCTATTACTGATTTTCAATAACATTTCACACAATTACAGCTTCGCTTTTCAAGAGTTTTATGGATGAATTATGGGATCTTTAGTTCACGTATAATGTCCGCCCTCTTAACTTTATGTTTAACAAATATCATTAGAATATCGTTTGGCGTTAATTAATAAAGAGAAGTATAAACGGTTTGCCGTTATTAAAATTGGTTCGAAGCGAAAATAGCCATTATCAGCATAAAAAGATTTTGCTTGCAATAAATAAAAATCAGGCTTGTTCTGCAAAAATTGCTACAAACTGTCAACAATTTAACCGATATCAGTCCGCTTGTAATATTATGTGTTCGCTTAATTAACAGTCGAGCTGCGAAATGATTACTTGGTCAGCAAGATTTTACAATTGGTCAGTAGAAAAAAACACGTGTAGAAGCAGTTTACTTCAGAGGATTGCATATTAAAGAATGGTTATCAATATAAATCATTGGAATGCGTTTGTTTTGAATAATCGGCAAAGTTCGTTATTGTGGGCGGAGCGAAAGCAGTCGCGTGATACGAGTACCTAATTGCGTGCGTGTGTTTTCAATCGGTGTAGCAGTCAAGGCCCAAAAGGTGTAGCGGGGGCGGGTATTCACTTGTTTTCCCAGGGCACTGTCACTATTTCACGTTTTATTGTTTTTTTTTTTATGATCAAGAATACATATTTTGCTTACCCGCTGATTGCTTACTAAAAGTGGATCGCTCATAGCAGCTTATATATTTAATTTGCGTACCAAAATAATTTCGAGCACTCTAGTATGACATTAATTACTGATCCATTCAGAAATGTTTGCTGTCCATAAGTTGTTGACCAGACCAACTAGCCATTTTGGCTGACCGATTACATTTTTCTGATGGCAACAATAAGAATATTTTGCTAACCAGTTAAATGATATCCATTAATAAAATGAAAAATACAATATTTTTTAACACCCTGTATTTCGAAAACGAAGCGACATGCTTTTATACCACATTTTCGTCATAAAACAAGGTGAGGATTCACTTCATTCATTTTTTCAGAGAGGTTAGGAAACGCCCTGTATACATATTTTACATACAATTTCTTTTATTTCTTGTAGCGCTGTCTTCAAAATCCAAAATACCTACTCTTAAAAGTTATTCCATTATAATTTTACCCGGTTATTTCATACTTTATGTGTTACGGACAATTATTGCTTCTGATTATACACCTATCTTACTTCATTACCGGATTGTAAAGTCTGAAATTCTTAATTTATCGGTGCCGGTGTTGTAATAGCATCTATAACTACCGCCAGTGTTCTTCTGTTGCGAAATAGGAATTCTATAAGTATGTATTTTAAGAGTGTAATAATTTTTTAGCGCGTAACGCCGTGAGATTTTGTAATAAATATTAATTAATGTGAATGTCCTTTTATTTAGTAAATAAATAACACGAGTCGATTACAAGTTATACTAGTTAATGTAGCTTTCTTTTTAATCAAGTATTTTATTTTAACATTTTCACGAATAGACCACGATTGGCCCAAATATGCTGATTAGTGACCGGATACCGAACAAACTCCATATTTTTGGACGGATTCCGGACCGGATCCTGTATTTACAGCAAATCGTTCCAAAAAGAGATTTGCCTGGTGGAAAAAACTACTGGTTGTGATCGCTCGAGCGAAAAACCGCTTGTTCCCTCGATTATTGAAATAACCGACATGGCTCGATTATTAAAAAAACCGCTCGAGTTATCTATTCAAGCGAAAACCGTCGCTCGTCACTTATTATCTTTCACTCGATACCCGAGCTTCGCTTGACGCCGGCGGAAATGTACCGCTGTAGTGTGATCGAGTTAAAAAACTGCTCATATATTCGAATAGTTTTTCGCTCGATAGGAAATATTCTAGTTATAAATTCAGGCGAAAAACCGAAAAATATCGCCTGTCACTTGATACACGACCTTCGGTCTACGCGCTGCGCCATCCGATTGGCGACGTTCGAGTTTGACGCAGAGCAGGTAACACGACATACGTCTTTCTTAAAGGCACATAAACGAGAAGGTGTATATAAAAAAGTATGCCAAATACCTTAGCGGAGTCATCGCGATATGGGTTTTGTAAAGGCTAGCCAGCGGCGTAGTTTAGGTCTCCGATTGTAAATATTAAAAAATTAAAGGATATAATTTTTAAATTTTTATTTACTATAAACTCCATATTTTTGGACGGATTCCGGACCGGATCCTGTATTTACAGCAAATCGTTCCAAAAAGAGATTTGACTGGTGGAAAAAACTACTGGTTGTGATCGCTCGAGCGAAAAACCGCTTGTTCCCTCGATTATTGAAATAACCGACATGGCTCGATTATTAAAAAAACCGCTCGAGTTATCTATTCAAGCGAAAACCGTCGCTCGTCACTTATTATCTTTCACTCGATACCCGAGCTTCGCTTGACGCCGGCGGAAATGTACCGCTGTAGTGTGATCGAGTTAAAAAACTGCTCGTATATTCGAACAGTTTTTCGCTCGATAGGAAATACTCTAGTTATAAATTCAGGCGAAAAACCGCAAAATATCGCCTGTCACTTGATACACGACCTTCGGTCTACGCGCCGCGCCATCCGATTGGCGACGTTAGAGTTTAACGCTGAGCAGGTAACACGACATACGTCTTTCTTAAAGGCACATAAACGAGAAGGTGCATATAAAAAAGTATGCCAAATACCTTAGCGGAGTCATCGCGACATGGGTTTTGTAAAGGCTAGCCAGCGGCGTAGCTTAGGTCTCCGATTGTAAATATTAAAAAATTAAAGGATATAATTTTTTAATTTTTATTTACTATAAACTCGAGAAAACTTCTCAAAAAGAACATAATAATAGAAATTATTAATGAAAAATAACAAAACGAACAAAAATGGTTAACAAAATATATAAAAATTCGTTGGCAATCTTATAGTAAACATTTTTAAATCTAAATAGGAACTTTATATTTTTAAACTCAAGAAGACTTCTTAAAAATAACATACATTACAGAAAATGTTAATGGAAAATAAGAAAACGAGTAAAATAGTTAACACAACATAGGTATCGACAAATTTTTTGGTAACCAAAAGTAAACCTTCTTAAATTTAAACAGGAATTTTTAGGTAACTATAAACATGAATTTAAAAAAAATAATCACCTATTTTCTTATTTTGCCAGTCGCGTAACTAAGCCTACCTTTTGAAGGGCACACAGTGGGCACCTGATAATTTAAAGTCGAAGAATTTGACAAGCCATTTTAAATATCTAGTTATTTTATGCTCCTAGATTGAGAAAGATGTGAAGAAAAATAACTCTTGGCAATACTTTTTGTTTTAAAAAAGCACAAGAATAAACCCGAACAATAAATACATATTTGGGTGACTTTTGCAGTTTTTTTGTTTGGTATCGAGACACGTGGTAAAAATTCATTATTCACAAATAAATAAATTTCTGGAATTTTTTTTGGTGGCTACTACAATTTTTTAGCTAAACCTGTGCCCACCAGTAGATACGTGCCTGCTAATTACCCTGTAAACCATGTAAACGGCTAGGCTGCCGGTCGAGCAGTCGGTGACATCATCGCTTGGTGAATTGGAATTACAAGCGATTCACTCGATTATTAAAATCGCTCAAGAATCAAGTAAGTATTCAATTATTAAAATCATCGGTTTTTCCCAACACTAGAAACAACACGATGAAAATACTCCATTATTATCAAAAAAGGCTAAAACATACTGATCCTGCATTAACTGTTTATACGTTTATAGTAAAAGATTTTTTCAGAGGCCGGCGATGTTTGGTGATACCATTTGTTCCGTACCAAAATTAAAATCTATTAAAAAGTGAATAAAAAGATATTTTCTGTCTCTCCCCAGGATAATTCCTGAAATGAACCGATTTGGTCCAAATTTGGCATGCCTATGTAAAATGACTGTAGAATGACGAGAAAAATATTAATTGTATAATATAAATGCTTATATAAGTTTTATATTACATTACATTGATAAGCAACAATATTTTTGCTAATTATGAACAAGGAAAAGTAATATAATAATAATTTTGTTGGTAGTACTGCGGCTAAAGCGATACTTAGCCTAAACTTACCTCTCGTATTTGTTGCTGAATCCGCAATTTTTTGAAATGCCTCCAAATAAGCTGTTACTGCCAGAATGGTTGCCCTAAAATTAAAAAATATTCATATTAAAAAAAAATATTTTGTGGAAAAGAGCCAATTTATATATACAAGGTACACCAAGTAAAGTGGCCTGTTAGAAGTATCTCGAGAACTAAATGAGATTTTATTTTGAACTTTTGGATGTGGCTATAAGGCCGGTATTAGACTATCAAATATATTTGACAAAGATCTTTTATAAAATATTTTGTAGCATTTCTTTGATAATATTTCTTTTATAAAAGTTTATACTAGTATTACACTGTCAAAGAACTTTGACAATTTTTGAAGGGACTTGTCAAGTTTTTACAATTAAAAATGAACGATAGACGTGCATTAGCTTGTCTAGCGTTAAGTGCTGCCGTGATTACAATGTGTTTAGTATTAAAAAAAAAAAAAAAAAAAAAGAGCCAGGCGCCTTTGGGTAAGGCCCTGGATGGCAAGACGTAATTTAAGGGGTATCCACCACAATATCCTTCGGAAGTTACGAGTTGAAGGTATTAGGAGTTATATCAGCATTGAGGAACGCCTTATGATTACCCTTCGGTTTATGGCAACAGGAGAGAGTTATGCTAGTTTACAGTACAGCAGTCGCATACCTCAATGTACCCTTTCAGGCATAATCCCAGAAACTTGCAAGGCAAAAAATGAAAATAAATAAATAAATATATCCAGTCTTTTATTTCGGTTTTTGTAATCCGGGTGTTGATGGTTGTACAATATTTCGAACCTTCCATACTCCGAACTTAGCAATTTTATGGTTGAAATGCACCAGACAACTTATTTTCCGCCATGGTATTATATACTAATACCAGTCGCAGTCAATGTCAAATTTATGCCTTATTGTCAGAAAATGAGGTTACTACCGTTACCAATCAACTATAAAATCTTTTATCAAAGATAATCGTCTGTTGTAATCTTTTATAAAATATCTTTTATAAAATAAATATTTTATAAAAGAACTGATATTACACTTCAAATATTTTATAAAATTTCTTTTATAAAATATCTTTGTCAAATATATTTGATAGTCTAATAACGGCCTAAGAGATGGTTTCCTACGTTTATAAAATATTTTGGATGGTGCGGTGTTGCCGGATCATACCGAAAGTGGTAGCAATTTCGGAATCTTAAATGAATTACCCTATGTATTAGATTTTTTTTGGAATCTAGGTAAAAATCTAGAATAGTTTTCTATACCTATCTTTAAGAGTTTTTGAATTATAAATAATCTTGTGATTTTTTAACGCCGTATCGGGACCTGCAAAGAAAATCATATGTTTTTAGCGGTTACAGCTAGAAAGCTGAAATTTTGACAATAGTTTCACAAGACCTTCGAAATTTTATAATTTTGAACAGTATTTAATTAGTTTTATACAGGGCGTCTCCTATAACAATATTTCTGAGGGAGATGAATTATTGCAAAAATCTTCTATCGTTTAAATGGGATTTGATATGTTTTGCGAATGGAGGATCGAATTTTCTATCTAATGATATTAAGTATTTCTATACCTATCTTCGATATTTTCGGACTTATAGTAAAAAAATATCTTATAAAAATATATTTTTTGGTAGTTGGATGTGGAATAGATTCATAGAAACAAAATAATGAAAAATCCATTTGACGTTATGTATGTGTTGTTGTAAAAAAAATAGTTAACAAATAAGCAATTTATTAATAACTAAATAAATAAAATTAAAATTACGTAACAACACCAATAAAACGACTAATAACTAAATTGTTGGCTCTTAAACATTCATGAATTGTGGTGATTTGTCACCTTTTTCATGTCTTCCCCTTCTAGAGACCCCAGAGCTGTTCTTACTCGATTTTCTAAATCTTCCCTTGTTGTGACGGGTGTATTGTATACTATTTCTTTAATCCTACCCCATAGATAAAAATCTAGGGGGGTAAGATCCGGAGACCTTGGGGCCATTTCCATGGACCTCCCGGCCAATCAATTTTTTGGAAGTCATAGCAGCTGAATCAGGATGAAGTTCATTAAATAGATAAAACTCTGCCACATTCCCCATGAATATAAAATAAACTTAAAATATCTAAGCTCGAATAATGTGAATTAGCCATTTTTATTACAATAACACTGACATAACGTCAAATCGATTTTTCATTATTTTGTTTCTATGAATCCATTCCACAGCCAACTACCAAAAAATATATTTCTATACGATAATTTTTAAATTACTCTATAAGTCCGAAAATATTGAAGATAGGTATAGGAACACTTATTATCATTAGATAGAAAATTCGATCCTCCATTAAAACATATCAAATACAGGGTGTCCTATTTCAAAGAAAGAAGATTTTTGCAATAATTCATCTCCCTCAGAAATATTGTTATGGAGACGACCTGTATAAAACTAATTAAATACTGTTCAAAATAATAAAATTTCGATGCTCTTGTGAAACTATTGTCAACATTTCAGCTTTCTAGCTGTAACCGCTAAAAAGATATGATTTTCTTTTCAGGTCCCAATATGGCGTTCACAAAATTATTTATAATTCAAAAACTCTTAAAGATATGATATTATACAGAAAACTGTTCTAAATTTTTACCTAGATTCGAGATACTTCTAATAGGCCACTTTACTTGGTGTACCCTGTATACAGAAAATAAAAATAATGCTCCGGTCAAGGCCTGCTTGATTTCATAACAAACCAAAATATGTTAAATTTTATTTTCTAATCAAGCAGGCCTAGATCCCAAATGGCCAAATTTCAATAATAACATTTTTTGTCATTTACACCCATAGGTTCGCTTATTCTGGGACACACTGTATGAAATCGTAGAAAAAGTATGGTACACAACTCGAGTGGTTCGCGTGTAATAGGTTGTAAAATAAAACCGTGTAAATAACACAAATAAAATGAATATATTACGAAATAATCGTAAAAAATAACATTTTAAAACTTACTTTAGTGACGAATGTAGTTTTGTAGCTTTCGCAATGAGGTCCTCCCACAATGGCATGCCATTCTGAAACAAACAATAATTTAAAGTATTATAATCTGAAAAATCACGAAATTTGCATTTAAATTTAGTTCGGCTAGAAGTTAAACTAGTTAGATAGTTATCTTATAACTAAAAGGTAACAACAGTAGGATTTTTATGGAGCCACTAAAGCTGTGTTCACACGGGAACACAACGCACGTTTTTTTGATCTGACCGTAGGGGCGCCTATAATGGATATAAAACCGTACATACGCTGCATCGTTATGCATCAATATGCTTAATTACAATTACAGGATAGAAAAAAAACTGTTTTATTTGTCAGAATCATTAGTTAAGTAAGTTTCTATACAGGGTGTTCATTTGAAAACTCCACACCACGGATTTATCGAAAACCACTGATTAACGCCGAGACACGTCAAAAGATTTGCCAAAGGGGACAACTTTTTAACCAAAAACTACTTCACCCCCTTTTAACCTCTGGCCCCCGGGGTCATCCCCTTAAAAATTTTAAATGACAAGGGGTAGCAAGTAATAGCTTGTTTGAAAGGTTTTTAATTTTATACCTGTTTAGTTTTTTATGGTTGCTAAGGGAAAGAAACAATTTAATTTGCTGTCAGTTACATTTGTGACAATCTTGGGATAGTGAAAATTAATTTATTGATTCAGATTTTAGTTCCAAAATGGTTTACACACTAGCGGAAAGAGTGGAAATGATTCTAATTTATGGTGCCCAAAATCAATGTGCTCGGCAAACTGCCGTTATTTTTAACGCCAGACATCCGGAAAAGATAACTTCGCATATGTATGTTTTGGACCTTGTTACTAAATTTACTCAAACTAGATCTGTTGCAAATAAAAAACGTAATCATCGTAGAGTTGGATGAAGCCGTTTTGGGTCATTTTGCCATAAATCCTAATACTTCATTACGCAAAATTGTTGATGCGACTGGTATTTCATTAGGCTCTGTACACACAGTTACTAAATTACATAAATTTCATCCATTCAAAATGAAAATATTGCAAGAGTTAACCGAAGACGCAGGTATTGGAGAAATGAAAATCCTCATGCTTTTGTAGAAGGGCATACTCAGTACCCCCAAAAAATTAATGTATGGGCAGGCATTTTAGGAAACAAAGTGATTGGGCCATTGTTTATTAATGGAAATTTAAATGTAGGCATTTATTTAGATATGTTGGAAAATACCATCAATCCGCTTATCACTGAAACCATTGAAAACCAAATCGAAGACGATGGAAACCCTATACTTGATGAGGCTGAAATATATTTCCAGCAAGACGGCGCTCCTCCTCACTATGTTCTTCCGGACGACGAATTTCCAGATAAATGGATAGGGCGAAGAGGGCCTATAGAATGGCCTGCTAGATCTCCTGACTTGACGCCATTAGACTTTTTTCTATGGGGCCATTTGAAAACTATGGTGTTCACTCCCCAACCTAACAGTTTGGATGAACTTCGTCAACGCATCACCGAAAGCTGCCATGATCTCCCACAACCTGTTTTTGAAAATGTCCGTCAGGAATTTCAAACCGTAAAGCAAAAAGCAACAGAAGGGCAATAACCAAAAACCTACTTTTCTACTTGAATTTCCAACTTTTAACATCAAATTTATAATAATAAAGTTGAGTTGTTGTTTTCGACACTTTCAGCCAATCAAAATAATTATTACATTTACTACGGAATGTAACAATGTAGTAAATTCAATTTTTCTGCGACATTAACAACAATGATGTCAATATTTATTTTATATATTGTTCACGGGTCTGACTGTGAAGGTTTTTACCAGGAGTATATTCATTCATTATCATAAAGTTCAAAATTTTAAAATAACACCCTAAAACACAACACAATCAACATTTACTTATAAAACACAATTTAACACAATAAAATAACATATCACTACGCAACTGGGTGGGTACATCCATCAAATCTCGGACATCGCCGAACAAGCCCGATGGCCCATCGGGTGCCTCACGACTGTCTGGAATATATCCAATCAAATTAGCTCTAGCTACCTGCAACCATTGACAACACACTCTGTTGCCATATTTTTAGATTAAAAGTAATTTAATCAATGTGTATTTGTATATTACAAAGCGGCGTATCTTCAGGTACTTACGTCTGTATGAATTATATTAATAAGAATTTTGTCAGGTACGTCAAACCGCTGATTATTATTTATGGAAAATGTATAAGGAATACAGATACCAAAGTTATATAATCTGATGGCGTAATTCAACTTTAGATTTTATGATACTTGTATGAATATGCCCCTACAAATTCCTACAAGAATAATTCGCTGGTGAAGTCACGTGACGGTCACAGCACTGTGTTGTCAATGATGCGTGTGAATCGGCCTTAACACTGTGTATATATGCTAAATAAATTGCCAAATATGGAGAATAAGAGAGTTTAGAATACAACAATGATAGAGCCTTTTATCCCATCAGTTCGAAAAGCACAAAATACACCGATATTATTATTTTAACTTTGTACTAAAATTAAATAAATACGTTTATAATGCAACAGAAACGAAATTTATGTCGCAGAGTTCAGTGCTTTTATTACGGGCTAACAAACAGGATATCGTATCCATACATCTTACGTCATTGTCACTAATTAACTACAGAAACCTTTGAGCTTGTTTCCCATGCATTCTGTCGTTAATGAATGCTGGCCTTACGTATTTTTAGCTTTTTGGCTTTTGTCCAGGAGGTGTAAACTGAAAAAGTAAATAAAGATTTCGTAATCCGTCACCCATCGGTGGGTAGCTTCAAATTAAAACTTGATGTGCTTCTCCTCGCTACAGTCGCTAGATAAAGGCGCTCATAAACCACATTTTGCATACATACAGGGTATTTTTTCATATTGATCAATTCTGTTTCATATGATTACTTTTTGAATTGGTTTGTTTAATCAATAACGGCTGACGAAAGAACTCGTAGAATTGACCAGGTTAATTAAGAAAAATATTCACATGGACCGTTTTTTTCAGGGGACATGTTCGCAGGGACACCGATAAAACCCTATAATAACTAAAATATATGGTTTGCTGTATAGGTTTGGAGATATTAAAAAATTAGTGTTGGAAAAAACCGATGATTTTAATAATCGAGTACTTGATATTCGAGCGATTGTAATAGTTGAGTGAATCGCTCGAGCGATTAATCACTTGAAATTTTTATGACTTTAATTTTTTAAAAATTTACAATAGCCGCTATCTAGCCAGTCCCAGTCAAAACAAAACCAAGTCGCGTTGAATCCACTAAGGGATTTGGCATACTTTTTTGTATGCACCTTCACGTTTATATGCCTTTAACAAAGAGGTATGTCGTGTCAGCCTTCTGAGCGAACAAACTCGAACGTCGCCAATCGGTACATTTCGGATGGCGCGCGTCGTCGAGATCGGGTATCAAGTGAAAGGCGAAGATTTTCAATTTTTCGCTTGAATTTATAACCAGAGTAGTATTTCACTCGAGCGATCACACTACCAAGCAGCACACTTCGGTCGGTGTCGAGCGAAGCTCGGGTATCGAGTGAAAGGCAATAAGTAACAAGGGACGATTTTCGCTCGAGCAGCTTTTTTTTAATAATCGAGCGATGTCGGTTATTTCAATAATTGAGTACTCAAGCAGTTTTTTCGATCGAGCGATCACAACACTACCTAGGATAGCAATCTTTGTAACAAATAATAGGAGGAGAACTTAACAGGAACCATAAATCGATCACTGAAGTCAAGCGACGTTGGGCACGGTTAGTACTTGAAGGGTGACCGCTTGAGAATAACATGTGTAAAAATTTTTACAAAATACTTTAGTAAATTTTACAAAATAATTAGTAAAATTTACAAAAGACTTTTTAAAAAAATATATTTTTGTAATTTTTACTATAAATGTACGTTAAAATATTCCTATAATTTAATGGCAGTTAATGCAGTCACATAATAGAGCCATAAATTATGGTTAGTTTTAATATTTTCATAGTAAATTTAATAAAGTCCGTTTTGTTGCAGTTGATAGCTCATATCGAGGGTTGAAGCCATAAAACAACCGTAAACCATAGGCGTTGCCAATAGTAATTACCTTATTTAATAAGAAAATTGGCCTCTGTCCATTGTTAAGTAGGATTAGGGTTAAAGTAGGTACAACAGGGGTAATTAATTTACCTATTTTTGCCTGCTTTAGGATGTTATTACGCCATTTGATGTGCGTTTGTCAAACTATGTATTTAGTTGTATTTAGATACTGCATTATCTCAAAGTTGAATTATTTCCTATACTTGTAACAATGGCTTCAAGTTTTTCGCCAACGTGTCTTCGTCAAATTAGCAAGAGTGCATATTCTCTAGGCTACTATATATAGGTTCTTGCGTGAAAGAAAATCTAAGAACCTCAGTGAGCCAAAACCACTCCCAGGAAAGAAACCGTTAGAAATTGACAATTTCATTAAAAATGGTATTAGAAGAAAAGTACATAGTTTTTATTTTGCCAAGGAAATACCAACTATAGACAAAATTTTACAAGTCATTAACTACGACGAGGACTTACCACAGCTATCACGAACGAAACTATGGAAAATACTTCATGATATGAACTTTCGATGGGAGAAGCAAAACAGAAAATCTTTTCTTATTGATAGAGCAGATATTATTTGCTGGAGACGTCAATACTTAAGGTCCATCCGAAAATACCGCAGCGAAGGCAAAAACATTTTCTATTTGGATGAAACTTGGCTGAACGAAGGGCACACCGTATCTAAAGTTTGGCAAGATAGAAATGTCCTAAGTTCTCGACAAGCTGTCATGGAAGGCTGGTCAACAGGACTTAGACCACCATCTGGAAAGGGACGCAGACTTATTATAACTCATATAGGAAGTTCAAATAGCTTTTTGGATCAAGGATTATTACAATTCCAGTCGAATTCTACTAAAGACTATCATGAAGAAATGACTGCTGATGTTTTCGAGGAATATTTTAAGCAAATGATAGAATACATTCCCGCTAATTCTGTAATAGTGATGGATAATGCCAGCTATCACTCTAGGCTAAAAGAGAATCTTCCCACAACTTCATGGAAAAAGGCGGAAATCGTAAACTGGTTACAACGAAAGGAATTGAGTTACGATAATACCATGGTAAAAAAAGAACTTTTGGATATTGTTAGGCTACATAAATCACAGTATAAAAAGTATGTTATTGACGAGATGGCAAGAGATCGAGGTATTATAGTGCTCCGTTTACCACCTTACCATTGTGAGCTAAATCATATCGAATTAATATGGGCTCAAGTAAAAGGATATGTTGCTAGAAATAACAAAACTTTTAAAATGCAAGAAGTGCGACACCTCTTGCTTCATTCTTTAGCAAATGTGTCATCAGAAAATTGGCAAAACGCCATAAAACATGCTATAGTAGAGGAACAAAAAATGTGGGAACTTGACAACGTAATTGACACAACTATGGAAATTGAGCCTTTAGTAATAAGCGTAGGACATGATGACTCTTCAGATTCTTCTGAGGACCATTTTATCGAGTTATAATTATTGAAATTGTCAATATTTTTTGATCTGTAAATAAATTAGTTTTCTTGTAAATAAATTCATAAAATCATAAAATCTATTACATTTAAATAAAATAATAAGCGGTTACATTAAAAACCCAACTCTCCGACCATGATGGGCCGTTTTAATCATTATCCTTTCATTTCATTTTATGGCTCTATTGTTACTTTATCTGTTACCCGGTGGAATAGGTCAAAATTTCTTCATCTTTATGCTAGATGTACGTAAAAAGACCATTTTATAGGTAAAATATTTTAGGCCACCGGGCCCTTGTTTTGAATCTTTAATGAGGGTATCGAGCTATCAACGGCAACGAAACAGACTTTAGTTTTTCTTTCCGTGTACAGGGTGTCCCATTTTCGACACTTTTATAGGGTATCTCCGTGTTAGTACTATCAAAAAAGTAATGTAGGTGTCATGTGCTCTTTTTGGGTCAAACTTAAAATGGTAAAATCAAAATTCGAAAATTCTCGCTCTCTTAAGAGATACAGGGGAAAATCAACAAATTGACAATTGCTAAATTACCCTATATTTTCTTAGTTAAAAGAGATACAGAAAAATGTTTTATACAGAAGTTTATTTATAATGATTGTAGAATAATCTGCCGTTTTCAGAATAAGTATGTATACGGGGTCAGGTAAGAAAGTTATCGGACCTAACCTAATTTTTTTAAATGGAACACCGTGTATATTTTAATCTAAAAAGATAGCATTTTAAACTCTCTTTTCAAATTTATAACACACCATGGATGATAGATACGATATCCAATTTTTCAAAACGTTGATGAGTCTTTTTCACAAATGAATATGTAAATATGAAATTGACGTTAAATGTTAATAACAACTAGAATGGCAACATAGTTGTCTCTAGGATATTAGCTTTTGTTGCATGGCCTACTGTGATTTAAAGTAATAAAGTTTAAATAAATCGTCTAGGAAATCAATATTATCCATGGTGTGTTATATATTTGACAACAGGATTTAAAATGCAATCTTCTTAGATTAAAATATGCAGGGTGCTCCATTTAAAAAAATGGGGTTAGGTCCGATAACTTTTTTACCTGATCGCGTATACTTATTATAAATACGGCAGATTATTCAAAAATCATTATAAAGAAACTTTTGTATAATAAATTATTCGGTATCTCTTTTAACTAAGAAAATATAGGGTAATTTTGAAATTGTAAATTTCTTTGATTTCCCCGTATCTCTTAAGCGAGCGAAAATTTTCGAATTTTGATTTTACCATTTTAATTTTGACCCAAGAAGAGCCTATGCCCATGACACCTACATTACTTTTTTTGATAGCACTAACAATTACGGAGATATCCTATAAAAGTGTCGAAAATGGGACACCCTGTACCTATATAAACCTCAACATAAACACACGGTATCATGTATATAAGTAACGGAGTTTTGATGAAGTATACAGAGTTCAAGAAAAAAAAAACTTTACGCCACAGCTCTTTTGTTTTAAGCTAAGCCGCCTTTTAAACAGCAAGTTCATACTCCACGGGAAAATCTAAATATGGGTGTGTTGGTTAAAAAAATACAGGGAAATTCAAAAATATACCCCTGTTCAATCTAGGTTGAATGACACGCATAGAGAACAGTCTGGTTTGATGTTCGGCAGTGTACGGTCGCCTGTAAATCCATACCAATTAAAAAGTAACATCGATGCAATAACGTGAATCAGTGTTAAATAGAACATTACAAAACGGAGATGCTATTTTTATCGCGTAAACGAATCGTGCTTTCGGAAATTAATTACCTGTTTTCGGTATTTAAAGCCTTGAACTTTTGTAAGAAACACCTTAATTAAAATAAAAAATAGTGGAAATTAATCGTATATCGTTTTCAAACAGGTTAATTCTTTTTTTTTTGGGTTTCTATCACTTCTATCACAACGGCAACTTTTGGTGATGCAACGATTGTTGTTATACGATTACGATTGAAAACCACTGACCTAGATATACCAATGGATAGCCAAACTCTCTCAGATGTCATGCGCAATCCCGTGATTTACCTTAACCAGCGAACAGAACCGTACTTCGCCATTAATGAAAATGATTACACGGCAATATTTTGGCATATCATGCCCTTCTTTACTGGGAAATAAACAATCTATTTTTTCGCTTAAAAGAAGGCCTTCTGGCCATCGCTGAAAAGCCACTTTTAGAATTAATCTTGATATCCATTGTCCACGTATCGATAGATTTTTAATATCGTTACATCGCTACGACTGATTTCGGTACTGGTCGTCGTTGGTTGGCAACCAAACTGGCACCAATGCCGACGGGGTTGCCTATATGACGGCGACAACATTGTGCGCAAGACAACGGACGAGCAATCTTTAAAAATATGACCGGTAAATTTAATTTTTTACTGCGCATCCCATAAGTTGTACAGGGAGTCCCATTTTCGACACTTTTATAGGGTATCTCCGTAACTGTTAGTGCTATCGAAAAAGTAATGTAGGTGTAATTTTTTTTTATGATCAAACACAAGCACTATAGGAAAAATCGTTTAGGGCACTCTGGGAGTGGTGCGTGTGCGCAAAAAGCGATTCACGTTGGTTTTGAATCGTTGGAGGTTATATTCGTTGAGAAAACGACCTCGGGAAGGTCGTTCCATAAGGATGAAGTCCTCCAGATGAAAGAATTCTTAAATAATGAAGTTCGAGGAGTACTAAGCTTAGCCACATATGGCAGTGGTTCGTCGTGTATTTCTGCTATTCGCCGCTCTTTGAGGAATTAAGAGGGCAAGGTCAGCCGAGCACTTTCCATGAAAATATCTGTAAAAGAGAGTCAAATTCCCAACTCCCTTCGATGTCATGTGCTCTTTTTGGGTCAAACTTAAAATGGTAAAATCAAAATTTGAAAATTTTCGCTCGCTTAAGGGATACGGGGGAATATCAAAAAATTGACAATTTCAAAATTACCCTATATTTTCTTAGTTAAAAGAGATACAATACAGAAAAATATTTTATATAGAAGTTTCTTTATATAGATTGTTGAATAATCTTCCGTTTTCAGAATAAGTATACGGGGTCAGGTAAAAAAGTTATCGGACCTAACCTCATTTTTTTTAAATTGAAGACCCTGTATATTTTAATCTGAAAAGATACTATTTTAAACTCTCGTTTCAAATACAGCGTGTCTTCGGAAGTTCTTACCAAATGGGAAACTTTTTAATTATTAACTCTACGGAAAAAAGTGCCTCTTCCCAAAAAGTCCTGCTTGGTGAGAAAATAAATTTGCACAAGAATATTTGTATGTTGGACATACAGGGTGGCTTCAAAAAGTACCGGGTTTAAAATTTATAAAAGGCGTCGGCTATATTTACAAAACTAATAGTATTAAAGATTTGGTAATAAGTATTTCTGGATAAGTAGGCTTTGAACAATTGATTGTTGTTGGCAACAGAATAGGCGTTTTAGCAGTGACAGTTTGGCAATTATAATTTCTGTTTCAAAACGTGAACTTCTTGTTAAAAAAGGTTTTTCCGTTTCTTAGTTACTTTAAACAATAATAGTGATGATTAAACTGACTGTGTGATGAAAAAATTGAAAAAGTTCTTATTGTTGGCGATCATTATAAGATGCATCGCGAGGCTGCCGACATTTTTAATACTAGACACCCAAATAAACATATTAGCCACGTTACTGTCGGCAATGTCGTCAATAAATTTAAAAATACTGGCTCTGTCGAAAATAGTTTCAAGAAGAAACATGAAGTTCGAACACTTACTGAAGAAAATCAATTACAAGTATTTCAAGCGATTGTGGAAAATCCAAAAATTTCATTGGAAGGAATAAAGAAGACAGTTCAAGATAACGTGTCAAGAGCTTCCCTGGCCACCTAGGTCACCGGACATTACACCCCTAGATTTTTTCTTGTGTGGTCATTTGAAGCAATTGGTGTACAAGCACAGACCATTCCCTAATATTGATCACCTAGAAGAAACTATAAGGCAGTGTATCCGGCTAGTTACTCCTCATATGATCAGAAACGTTGTGTCAGAGTTTTCTAGAAGGACAATCATTTGTATGCAAAAAGACGGGGGCCATGTGGAGACCTAGATTATTTTTGGAGTCATTTAGTTTTATTTGTTATTGGGAAATTTGAAATTGGCCACCTCATAGAAATTAGTGAACTAATTTTTATCCGCCATAAAAGTAGTTCTCTTAAGTAGAGTTTTTATTGTGTAATTGTTATAGTCTGTTAGCCGTTAAACATGCACGCTCCAAGTTTTTAGTTTTGTAAATATAGCTGACGTCTTTTTATAAATTTTAAACCCGGTACTTTTTGAAGCCACCCTACCCTGTATGTCCAACATACAAATATTCTTGTGCAAATTTATTTTCTCACCAAGCAGGACTTTTTAGGAACAGGTACTTTTTTCCGTAGAGTTAATTATTAAAAAGTTTCCCATTTGGTAAGAACTTCCGAAGACACGCTGTATATATCGAAAGTGGCAACGCTGTCTTTTTACCGATAATAACAGACAACGTCAAGACACGAACGGGCTCAAAGGTATTATTTAGTTTCAACATTTTTAGATGTCAAATAAATGTGTGGAAAAATTATATCATTTCTCAGACCATCAGCTGATGAAATCTTATACAATAAGGGCGTATTTTTGTCTACACAGTAGCACTTTAAAATACTAATTCAGATTGAATGGTACTTAGATGTGTTCATGAGATCCGCGATAACTAATGTGAATTTCTGCATCTTTGTTTTGGTGTCTTGTGACGGTTTTTGGTCGGGTTACCTGGTGTTTTATTATAAATTAAGTTGGTTTTAAATAAGGCAGAAAAGGTAAATAAATTTGCATTTTTTCTTTTAAAGGGTAAAGTGGCATTTCAGTTTCATATTAAATTAAAGCGCCATTTTTCGATATTTTTCTTCAATTTGTTTTCATCTCAGGAATTGCCGGTTTAAATATAACACGTCATTTCCATAACACCCTGTATAAGCGAACAAGACGGGGATCCGGACTTCTTCAAACCAGAACAAACCATCATCAGATTTTACAATTTTCCTGAAAATTTAAACGATTCCTAGAAAATATTTGAAACAATAGATTGGCTTCGCTGCTTCAATTAGAAACACGACATGCGGCCCATGCGGTACATTTTGTTTGAACTAAAAACAGATGGTGACTTACGAGGGCCCAAGTGTCCCATATGGCCAATTGTTTAAGAAATATTTGTGCATGACATTCAGATTGACTGTTTACGAAAGCGTTAACAGGTCCTCCTATGGCCATATGCACTTTCTCATGCTCTTTTTAAGGGAAGTATTTATGTGTGTGCAAAATGGATAGGCGCCGATTGATTAAGAGGATACAACCGCGCTAAAAACGTGCCTGTTCAGCTGTTTTCTTCACTCAAATTACAAAAAAAAATAAGCAAAATATTGCGTAGGACTGAAAAATGTATTCTTGATAGAAAGTTGTGCATGGTCCAAAACTTAAAATGCAACCATCAGATATCAATTTTTTAAAGCCGTATACGAGGTTTGTCAAATAATATCAATTTTACTCAAGAGTAAAGTACAGTACGTTTCACGAAATTTGAAATGATTTCCTGGGTCGGTCCCATTGTGTCGACAAGAGCTTGGCAATAAACAAGTGAAGTATGAAGGGACGGACTAAGGAAAACAAGTAATGATTATGTTAATATGATGATTATGTATGATTATATTAATGTAATCAAATGAAATAACATTTTTTTTAAATATTACTAGTCATATTTATTTACATTTATAATGTCATTCTATAGATAGTTCTGTTTCGCTATCGCTATCCTCATCAAAATTAATTATAATTGGATTAATTATACGATCCAGACTAATATACGAATTTTCTACAGTTATTACGTGACGGACTGAATTTTTCCAACTACCTGGGGGAATATCATTAAAGCATTTTCGTATTAATTCTACAACACTAGAACTTAAAGTTGGAGAAATATTTTCAGACCTAACCAGTGATTTTAACTGGTGCCACATATGCTCTATGGGGTTAAAAATGCAATAATAAGGTGGGAGCCGTAGCACTGTATGTCCAATTTCTTCTGCCAATGTGTCACAAACATATACTTTTTTTTATACAAAATGTCTTTAAAACTTCCTAAAAGATCACTTTTTTATAACTTTCTTCAAAATATATATCATTCGCCGCCATGTAGTTCTGAATCTCCAATTTTGTATTATTTGACCTTGGAGCTTTATGTCAATTGGCGACTGTGATAGCTCGCATTGTCCATTACTATCACGCTATTCTGAGGAATGTTTGGTAAAAGACAATTCTTGAACCATTCCTCAAAAACTAACAAATTTTACCACAAAAAGATATTTAAATATAAATTAAGCAACCTAACCTACCTAATGTGCCCATATTTAATTATAATTATTACAATCCGGTCCTTTCCACATAATAATAACAAACGGTCATAAATAATGGGATGGCCCCAGGTACTTTTACTGCAGTCATTAAGTTATATCCATTTTTCGTGAAACAAACTTTACCTTTATTTTTTACAATACAGAATGATGTTATAAAGTAAAGTTATTTTAAATTATAAGTTATATTCAGATATGCAATTACAGCCATTTAGCATAAAAATAACGGTTTGGTGATTATTTACGTTTTACATTATAAACAATCTGTAATTATAAATTTCAATACTGAATTTATCTCTCTTATCTTTTATTGCATATCTGAATATAACTTATAATTCAAAATAACTTTACTCTATAACATTCTTCTGTATTGTAAAAAATAAAGGTACTTATTTTACTCTTAAGTAAAATTGATATTTTTTGACAAACCTCGTATACGACTTTAAAAAATTGATATCTGATGGTTGCATTTTAAGATTTGGACCATGCGCAACTTTTTATCAAGAATACATTTTTTTTATAAAACCAACAATAAAAAAGTTTTCCATATGGTTCCAACTTAAGTAGACACACTGTATACAGGGTGTTATGGAAATGACGTATTATATTTAAACCGGCAAATCCCGAGATTAAAATAAATTGAAGAAAAATAACCATAAATGGCGCTTTGAATGATTAAGCGAAATATACACTTTATATGAAATCTCAAAATTTACGTGGCCGCTCCTGATGCCCTTCGCAATCAATCAATCAATATTTTATTGAGGCAGTCTCCAGGTTCAAAAGAGGTTAGCGCATTATAGGCGATGTTGTCATATTGCAAACCCGAAATTCACGCGTTCAGTTTTTGCCAACAAGACGTATTTGACGCGCGATATCACTTCTTTTTCAAACTTTTTAGACAAATTTTAAGGTACATACTCTCTTACCTTCGATCTTATTTTAAAATAATCCGTCTATAACTAAATTCCATAAAAAAATAAAACACAAAAAGTATGTTTTTCAACAGAACCAACAGTAGATAATATCACACAAATTTGAAATCACATCACAACATTTATTATTATGAATTATTTCACAACAAAAAAAATCGGGCAATACAACTAACAAAACGTTTAAAATTCGTATACGTCTAGCACGTGGAACCCTCCACAACGTCGTTCCACTCCCGAGTCTCGAAACATACTGAATTATGAAGTGGCGCGCGGCCGGTATTCAAGCAACAGACACGCGGTGTGATCTGACATCACTGTTAGTATACTCTAGTGATCCACATTGTTGCTAAGTGAATCCAGATGGAACGGCGCGTGGGTAGAAAGGGTTTTTACCTTAGTATTTAGATATTCGATTTAAAAAAAAAAGTATGTAGACTTTCTCTAGAACACCCAAGGACTCACCCATTTAAATATATAAGTCATTTCCATAACACCCTGTATATTGTAAAACTTGAAAAGGTAGATTATTTATTGTCAATATCTATAACAAAACATAGAAATACAACCCTGTTCATAGAATTATAATAAAGTGATAGGAAACAAAGTAACAAAATGTTTTAACTTCATATATGATATTTAGTGGTAAACCAGACTATCGCAATGGTCAGTGTACGAAACTAGAATGGGTTAATTAATTCAGTGTGCGAAACAAGAATATTTCAGGTAAATTTTTGACGTGTACGAAACGCGATTGTACGAAACAAAAACGAATCTCGACTGGATTGTCGATGTTAAAAAAATTAAATTATCAAAAAAATTGTCTCGTTTCATTGTTAGGAAAGTTTTCAATTGCCTCTCGTATAAACCAAACTACAACGTCCCTTTTTCAGAATTTCCCACGTTCTTTTTACTTATATTTATGAAATAAACAGAAGACATAAGCTGCACTATAATAAACATAGCCATACCCAAAAGTAGGTAGCCTACATGTTAAATATAAACACTACCATTATCAACTTGATATGGCAATTGCGCCAAGTATGTTAATTGGGACGATTTTAATGTCAAGATAGCAAATTATCTTATAAATTGTTTTTATTAGAATAATTTTGCATGGATTTTATAGTAAGCAAAACAAATCATTATCCATAGTCAAAGCATATAGGGTATTATGGAAATGACTTATTATATTTCAAACCGCATTTCCCGAGATGAAATTGAAGAAAAATAACCAATTTTCAATTAATAAGCGAGATATACACTTTATGCCAAAACTGAAAACTCAAGGGGCCGCCACTGGCGACGTAAACAATCAATAATTTATTGACGTAGGTCACGTCTCAATAGAGGTCGGCACATGTTAGGCGGTGTTGTCATATTGCAACACAAACTTGTAAATGCAAGTGGTCAGTTTTTGCCAACAAGACGTCTTTAACCCGTATTGTCAGGTTTTCAAACTTCAGTTCAGTAGCGTAGCCAGTTTTTCTCTAAAAATTTTAATTTTTGAGAAATTTACAAAAGTCAAAATTGTTAAATGGGACACGCTATATATTATTCTTTAAATTAATTAAGCATAGTTTGGACTTTACAAAAATGTATAGTTTATACCCAAAATTAACCTAAAAATGTGATATTTTTAAGAATTTACGTTATTCATAACAGTAGGCCATGGTCAATTTATTAGAAACAATTGTAAATGGTCCTTACCTTTAGTTTTTTTTATAATTAATTATCCTTAATAATCACCATTTATGATAATAATTATGAAAAGTATGATATGCTGGTATGTTTTATACAGGGTGTAACTAAATAAGTGTAAAACATTTAAGGGGGTGATTCCTCATCGAAAAAAAGATAGGATCTTTCATATAAAGAAACTTCATTGGAGCATCCCTTGTTAAGATACAGCCCCTTAAAGGGGGTACATAAAATTTATAAATAAACAAAACTAATTTATTAATAACAAAACATACAACAACTAGAAATCATAGTAAATGTTCAATATGTCTACCTTCAGACCAATTTAATTGTCACTATCGCTAATAGCGGCCTACTGGATAAATTAGTTTCGTATTTTCGTTTTATGGCGATATGTATCTTGTTCGTAAAATAATTTTTTGCTGTGAACTGGTTTATTTTGGGCAAAAAATTCAAGAGACATTTTTTGTTTAGAATGAAACAGGCTATCGGAAATAAATTTTTAGATGGTAAACAAATAATAAGACAAAAACTTACATTGGAAATAAATTTTAGGGGTTGCGTTTCCACCCCTTACAACCATGGGGTAAACCAAATAAATTACTGGCTAAGTGTCTTTTTGGTAGTAGAAAATGTTGTCAGGTTAATTTCAATATTGTAACTTTTTTAGTGCTTGTGAAAAAAATTGTTAAACACATTTTATGTACCCCCTTTAAGGGGCAGTATCTTAACAAGGGATGCTCCAATGAAGTTTCTTTATATGAAAGATCCTATCTTTTTTTCGATGAGGAATCACCCCCTTAAATGTTTTACACTTATTTAGTTACACCCTGTATAATACAATTTAATATTTAGAATAGCTGTCAAAATTTTGAAATTGTTTTTAAGAAATTGACTCTGGCCTGGCCTACTTACTCTTATAAGTAACGTAAATTATTAAAAATATCGCATTTTTAGGTTGCTTTTGAATATAAATAGCACCAACCATACATTGTTGTAAAAGTTGCTCAATTAATAAAAAAATAATAATATACATCACATTTAAATTTGTTTACTTTTGTTATATCTCAAAAGCTAAACAGAAGAGAAAAACTGGCACTGAACTTCAAGTGAAAATCTTTAAAGCCGTATTACAGTCGGGAATTTTTATGGCGCCAGCAATGGCAATTATAATTCAAGGATTCATGCGCAGTACACCGTTCTCCGTACTACAGTCGGAAATTCTACTCTTCTGACAATTAAAATGATACGCATTCATGCGCAGTACACCGTTAACAATCAGCTGTCTCTCATTACCAGAAATGGGGCACGCGCCATTTTAATTGCCATTGCCGGCGCAATTGGGTAGACATTGATTATTCTGTTATTTTTAACTGTTTATTATTTGGTCGAAGCAGGTATGAACAGCTAATGGCCATTTAAACCCACTGGCACTTAAATTTAGCAGTTTACATTCTTTATTAAACTTATGGACTGCTAATTCAGCAACTTTTTGCACCTCCTATTTGTAAATAGCAGTAGCTGCTTTAACTGGTAATCAAAACGAACAGGTTTGCCCATCTCTAATTCTGGGGATATATTAGGGATTTCGAAAGTACCCACTGCGGTTCTGACAGTTGACAATGCTCCAGCTGATCGAAAACGGTTTACTGCGCATGAATACGTGCCATTATAATTGCCGGCGCAAGAGAAAAAATTGCCGAGTCTAATACGGCATTTAACAAGACCATTTTTTCCTATGTGATAAGTTAATGCATAACGGAAATACGAGGGGCTTTTCAAAATCACCCCTGTAGATTAAAAACTATGAGAGCCATGACGTATTTGACATCGGAATCCTTCGTTTCGTTAAAAAGTAGGACACTAAAGTGAAACCCTTTCATAATAATAATACCCCCAGAAAGGGTCGCAAATGGGATCCCTGTACATGAGAGTCAATTACTACCTTCTTCACAATTTGAAATGACAGCGAAAAATGTATGTTTTGCAACACTGTTCTTGTGCCCCTTTCACCTTATGTTACTCTTTATATGGTCTTATAGATAAAAATATTAGTATCGCTTAACTTGGACACTCTGTAGCGGTAGAGGATCCCCACTTTTTAACGTGCCGATAAATTTGCCAACCAGATAAAACGGCTGAATATTGCTCTAAATAGAGTCAACAGGAAACAGGTAACTAATCACACTGAAAGTAATAGTTGTCTGGTTCGTATTCCTTCACAGTAAATAAACCTGATTCTTTTCGCAAAAACATATACCGTATACTTTATGAAGATACGGTTTAGTTTAGGAAGTTAAAATATTAGGAAAATTACCACATGGCCTTGTTTCCTATACAGAGGTCAAAGTCCTATTATTAGAGTGTCAGCAGGTTTATCGATTTTTTTAAAGGCAAAAATCACATACAGCCCTTTATTCAATGGTATCTAGATTTAAGTTATATATCACGTATCACCATTAAAGTTGGAACCATATGGGCAAAAAATGTGTTTTTCGAATTAAAGGAATTTATGATCAGGATGCGGGAAAAATAAGAGAAAACGAATCAGCTTAATGGGGTTTGGTTTCTTCACTCAATCGCATTAAAAACATACACACACATACATCATTAAAGTTGTAACCATATGGGGAAAAGATTTATTTGTAATTTTAGGTAAAATTTAAATTTAAACCAAAAATTACCATAATTAACTGTCAAATTTGACATTCCCACAAAACGTCGAAAACTGGAATTTATTGATTGAATTTAAAAAAATGTTTATTTCGAAAAGTTGGTTGTATTGTAATTTTATGCCCAAATTTATGCTAATTATTGTTACTATCTATTCTTGGCCAATAACGATTTTCATTGAAAAAGTACCACAGTAAATATATGTATTTATACAAGACTATACCAAAAATTCTAACAAAATGTTCATTTTCCTCAAAAAATTAAATTCCAGTTTTAAAAAGTCGCCATCTGTGAAGCAAACTTCCTCATAACTTTTTCTATTTGGGTTTCATAATGGCAAATGCAAAAAAAATTAATAACCTGCCACTTTATGAAACTGAAATTTAATTTTTTTCATTAGGGTTCGAATTTTAGGCCTACTTCAATTTCGTTGAAATTCGTTTTCTAGACATTATGGATTCGACAAACATTTTTTATAGAAAACTTTAAAATACTAACCTTTAACCTTGCAAATAGATCAGTTTTATTAGATATTTATCTGAAATACCTATACTAAGAAATATATAACGGTGACGGTGTCCGTCAACTAATTTCTAGTCACAACTATAGAACAACATAACCTAAAAATAATAGAAATATCTTCCAGTTTATGCTCTATTTCTAAAGTTTTATTCAATAAAGTACTATTTTTATTTTTAATTCAATATAGTATTATACATATTACTTTATATACTATACATATTTATAGTTACTGTAGACAATTCCTGGGCATTAATTGTTATTCCTGTCAGATTCTGTGTCGACACAATATTTTGTTCAATACTATTATTTATTATGTTGTTCAATATTTTGAATTTGTTCTGCTCGCACCATAACTCAAAGTTTTGCATATTCTTTTTAAAAGGTTTTCTAGATTATTTTCCGCAATTTCTCGTAGTTCTGACGGAGTACAACTTTCTTCCTGACTCATTTTTATTAACTTCAATAATATATTTATTTTTAAATATCACGGATGGGAAGAAGCTTTGTTGTGTTCAATTGTTTCTATCATGGCATATTTCATACTTCTAACATTTTATGAAATTGTAAAAGTATTGCCAACCCAGAAAGAAAATATTAATTCAAATGGAAAAAATAATCTACTTTAAGGTTTTCAGACTTTATAAAGACCCAAATAGAAAAAGTATTATAAAATACAAAAGACAATTAGAGCACTTGTACTTTAGAAAACTCCCCGCTTCGCGGGTCGTTTTCTAAATTGAACGTGTGCTCTAAGATAGTCTTATGAAACTTGTATCTTAATATACTATTTCGACATTTTGTGGATAAATTTGGCAGTTAACAAGAACAGCATGGTCTGATTTAATTGCGTAATTTTTGCTCTTTATTGAAGCAAAAACTTACGGTGAAGTCAAATTTCACCTAAATCGAACAATTCAATATTACTCCGTATGGTTCCAACTTTAATGGCGAAACTGTATATACAGGGTATCAAATTCAAAATTTCCCACAGTAAATACAGTAAATAATAGCAAAAATCGGAGACACGTTAATTTTATTGGGAAGGGGACGCTTCTAATTAAGAATATTTGCAGCCTTCCTGGTTTAACCCCCTGAGAGTGATACATGTTACCCTTAAAATCTAAAATAGAAAGTGACCCCTGAAATTGAGCATTAAATAGCCAAATTGTGGTAAGAAGGAATTTAAAACAAACAAGAATTTGTGTTTTTACATTTCATTTCTTGTCGTACTTTATTTATAGATTATAACGCTATATAACGATGATTGCCCTTAAGGTGCGATTTTGTTTAGTGTTCTTAGAATGAACGTTACCCTGACGTCTAAGTCAGTAAGTTGTCACATTCTTCTGTCGCTGTCAGTTTACAACCGTATAAATTTTGTTACAGAAACGGCCCTATTAATAAAACTTAACAAATATGGACGGGCCACTTGCTATCCAGCCAGTATCGACTGGCACTTGACTGTTACTTCTAAAAGACATCTGTTTCAAGATATTATTTATAGACCTGACAAGACAATACAAACGAATAATTAATTCACGACTGATTATTGCCTAATTGAAAACTATTAATATACGAATGATTGTTTTATGCTTGCAATAATCTTCCAGTGGGCACAAAATAAAGGACACTGTCGCTCCATACAGGGTGTCCCACAACTTACGGGCCATAGAGCAACTGGAGATACTAAACATCAATCTAGACCACTAAGTCATATAAGTTTTTTTTCGAATCTTAAATAAAATTATTTGTTTTACCCTGTAGTAACGAAACTATGAATTTTAGGCCCTAAGTGTGTTATGTTTTTGAAATCAGCTGTTCTTGGAGATTACAGATCTGAACTAAAATATAGGGGTTCCCATTTAAGAAAATCGTCGATAATGTCATATCTACTACATGAGCCACCTTGTATATTAAGTTTGTATGGAAAAAAATGCGCCATTAAAAATTATTATACACGTGTCCGAGGATTTTTCCGAAATATTTTTAGATTCCTAGATAATGAATCTGTTCCTTACTTTATGTACACACTGTATACAGGGTACACCAAGTAAAGTGGCTTATTAGAAGTATCTCGAGAACTAAATGAGATTTTATTTTGAAAATTTGGCTGTGGCTATAAGAGATGGTTTTCTACGTTTATAAAAGATTTTGGATGGTACGGTGTTGCCGGATCATAAGATTTTTACAATAATTCATCTCCCTCAGAAATATTGTTCAAAATTATAAAATTTCGATGGTCTTGTGAAACTTTTGTCAAAATTTCAGCATTCTAGCTGTAACCGCTAAAAAGATATGATTTTCTTTTCAAATCTCTCGATACGGCGTTAAAAAAATCACAAGATTATTTATAATTTAAAAACTCTTAAAGATAGGTATATGATATTATACAGAAAACTATTCTAGATTTTTATCTAGATTTAAAAAGAAATATAATATATAGGGTAATTCATTTAAAATTCCGAAGTTGCTACCACTTTCGGTATGATCCGGCAACACCGCACTATCCGAAATATTTTAAAACCATCTCTTATAGCTACAGCCAAATTTTCAAAATAAAATCTCATTTAGTTCTCGATAAACTTATAATATGCCACTTTACTTGGTACACCCTGTATAGGAACAGTCGCCAACGATATTATTTTAAAAATAGTATTTTTTTTCGTTGTTAAGAAAAAAATCGCGTATAATAACCAAAAAGAGAGAGATGGAGCTATACCCAAAGATATTACAAGCTACAGATAGAAAAATGTACATTTCTAGCCTACGCAACGAATGCAAACAGTCTTTCCCACCTCTTTCGGTCATTATTGCAGCATAGCCAGATTGATATATATCGCAAAAGGTATCTTGCAAAATCCCATTAAAAATTTGTTAATTTGGAAATTATAACTGGTTTAAGATTAATCCGTAATAGCTGTTAAAATAAATTTATTACTATAAACTGTGAAAAGGCGGTGAGAGATTGTTTAAAAAAATATTAATATACTTAAAAGTATCAAAACGAATCTTGAACTAATCCAACTGCACTCTGGCAACATCTATTTTTATTTTACAACTGCGCTACGATTCGGACCTAAAAGATAATTGAATTACTAATCTTGTTAACATTGCGACGTTGGCGCTTTGATCTAACGGATTGATTATATATTTTGGTTGATTTGTGTTTTTTTGTGATTATTGGTGAAAAATCGTCTTTATTATCAACAATCACGGTGCATTCATGTGTAGTTTGTAAAAGAATGGATCATTTAAATAAGCATTTATGGTTCAATATTTAACCATCTGACTTCAGCATTGTTGCCATTCATCCAACAAACATGTAGTTCTTTCTTCCTTCCATTACTGATTTTCAATAACATTTCACACAATCACAGCTTCACTTTCCATGAGTTTTATGAATGGATTATGGGGAATCTGCACTTTACGAGACCTTTGGTTATACCCAAGAAACCTATTATACATTTCATGGTTTCAGCAGTACCTATATGCAACAAAATCGTTAAGGAAACTCGAGTGGCAACATATAAATTACAGTTTATTCTAGATCTCGGACTAAGATTAGTTTATAAATTATGCATAAATGACTTATTTGCCTTCTTGCTCAATATGCAAAACTAGGTTGCCGTATTCTTAAATTGCATCAAGGAGTATGGTTTGTTTCATTAGAGTAATTTTTTAAAACATTTTCTGCTGCCGAGCAGATATTTTATTTCACAGGTTTTGATTTAATGATTAAACAAACGCTAGCACTATAGGAAAAAGGCACTCTGATGTTTGTGCATATAAAGCGATTCACGTTGGTTTTGAGTCGTTGAATGTTATACCACACCCCGACAGATTCACCGACAAAGGTTTCGATAAAATGCCTTCTCTTCTTCTTTCTCGTCACGTCATGGCTAGTACAACTGATACCACCAGCCTTGAAATATTTGAGAAATACGGTATAAATCCACTCCAAGCGAATCCACAATCAACTGACATTAATTATTACAACATTTTTGCGGTTTATCACATCCGCAGCTAATCAGTAGCAAGAATTAGACATGACATATTTTCATCTTTATAAATAAATAAAATAAATCACAATCAACCATTTCGTTTGGTATTTGTCTTACGAAAATACTTACTTTCAAGATGCTTAGCGTCAAATTGATAACATTCTATAGGAACTAATACGACGTCGGTAAATGCCGGTACACGGAACAAACACCATAATAAAATTGTGAGAGTAAAGATTTTATTGTACGATTTCCTATAAAACATTGTATTGATTACAATTTTCATTGAGAGTGACAGGTATTCTCTAAATGCGTTTATCGTGTTGATAAATATTGCAGGACACACATGTAGTATATATTTCAATACAAAATCTTTGAAAATACAGTGGTACCTCGAGATACGAGTGCCCTAAGATACGAGTTATTTGAGATACGAGCTGTCGAGCGAGCGAAGTTTTGTTTTGAAATACGAGCGAAATTTGAGATACGAGGAACGGTCAGCTCCGACGCGATCCCTACAAGTGAGATAAAAGAGATCTTGGGAATGTGGGAGAGAGTTTCACAGTTCGTGGAAAAAAAACACCCCGAAAAAGTTGCAACTGGTCGTGCATCGGAGCTATTTAATGACACTTGCCAAACTCATTGCCGCAGCATTCTGAAAGGGAGGAAGAAACAAACCTCCTTGGACAGTTTTTTTGTGAATCCGGCGAAAAAGGCAAAGACCAGTGAAGAGAAAAGCACTGACTGAAATTAAGCATACAGTAGCAATTAAGTTGTGTGTAAGTTATTATGGTTGTATACAATATTTGTCATTTATAAATACATTTGGGGGTAACATTTTTGGGGCTGGATCGGATTAATGACATTTCAATTAATTTCAATGGGGAAAATTGCTTTGAGATACGAGCAAGGTTACGGAACGAATTAAACTCGTATCTCGACGTATCACTGTAATTGCAAAACTTTTTACTACAGTCCACACTTAAGAAATTATATTATTTTGGTGCGCGCTACCGTTAATTCCATTTCAACAACCATAAAAGATCAAAGTGTGTGGATTGAATACGTCTCCGTTTATAAAATTTTATGGAGCTTAAGAACGTTTATTGTGTATGAAAAAAATATAGTGGCAAGTCGGAAGCTGTATATCTTTAAATTTTATGGGCCCGTATAGGTTAGTGACTGCTAAATGGTTGTTTAATTAGTTTAGTTGCAGATCAGGTCGTTATGAACGACATAGGTGGTCAAACAAAGAGCTAGGTTTTCTACCCCCCAAAAAACCTTAAATGATGATTTTTACTTTCTCTCCTATACAGTGTGTTCCTTTTCCTTTGTGCTAATAGGATTTTAGAGGCGATTCCTTAGGCAACTTTACGAAGAAAAGGTTATATAAACATAAGTCCCAAGTCATTTTGATTTATTTATGGTTTAAAAGAGCTTTAATATACCAGGTCCTTAGAACTTATCAACTCAACTCAAACAACTTGGTCGTGGATTAAAAGCGGCATGTTTTAAAAATATTTTAGATTATACAGGGTGGCCCAAAAAAGTGTGACAGCATAAATTTAAATTTTTTTAAATGTGACACCCAGTATTTTATTGCATATTTAGGTTTGTATTAGTATCGTTTATAAGTGCCTTAAATTTTATTTAATTTGGTTTTGTAGTTTCGGAGAAATAAATTTTATTAAGAACTAAAAAAAGTTTTGCAGTCCTGAATAAAAAAATCAAAAAAAAAACAGTCCAGAACTATTTTTTTAACCTCGGCATTGGGTGAAATTTATGAGAAGAGGTCTAGAGATACTATGAATCTAATTGCGTTTATCCATTGTATACAGGGTGTTCATAATAAGCTTTCAAAAACGCCACATTTTAAAATCATTTTTCTTAAGTTTTTCAAATGGAACACCCTGTATATTATTTGACTATTTGACGTAGAATTCATAGACATTTTTTTTTGTAATGCAAGCATATAAGTTATATCCAGCCGTTTTCGAAATAATTGTAAATATCATAAATTATGTTGTTTAAATAGAGTTTTTATTGGGAAATTTTGTTATAGGCGACTAGACTAATAATTGTAAACTAAAGTAAATGTTCAAAATAGCTTCCTTTTACTCTTAGAGTTTATCGTATTAACTCATGCATAACAAATGTACACCGTTAAAAAATTACCGCTAGGTTTTAAGAAAAAGTAGCAAAAATGTAGGTTTTTAAAATTTATTTCGAAATAACTAAAATACGGTAAACTCTAAGAGCATAAGGAAGCTATTTTGAACATTTACTTTAGTTTACAATTATTAGTCTAGTCGCCTATAACAAAATTTCCCAATAAAAACTCTATTTAAGAACATAATTTATGATATTTACAATTATTTCGAAAACGGCTGGATATAACTTATATGCTTGCATTACAAAAAAAATTGTCTATGAATTCTACGTCAAATAGCTAAATAATATACAGGGTGTTTCATTTGAAAAACTTGAGAAAAATTATTTTAAAATGTGGCGTTTTTGAAAGCTTATTCTGAACACCCTGTATAAAATGGATAAACAATTAGATTTATAGTATCTCTAGACCTCTTGTCATAAAAATGCCGAGGTTAAAAAAATAGTTCTGGATTGTTTTTTTTTCATTTTATTATTTAGGACTGCAAAACTAGATTTTAATTTATTTCTCCGAAACTACAAAACCAAATTAAAAAAAAATTGAGGCACTTATAAACGATACTAATACGAACCTAAATATGCAATAAAATACTGGGTGTCCCATTTAAAAAAATATAACTTAATGCTGTCACACTTTTTTGGGCCACCCTGTATAATGTAAAATATTTTTAAAACATGCCGCTTTTACTCCAAGACATCAAGCTGTTTTAGTTAGTATTGTTGATAAGTTCTTCGATAACGATTTAATCTTCCGTCCCCGCTTCGTTTGCGGACCCGGTATGTTCAATAAAAATCGTATACTGGTTTTATAATACTCGTGAGATTGACTATTTTAAAACTAATTTGCTTTTTTAAATTAATTGGCAAGTTGGTTTTAAAAGAATCAATTTTGAAACAAATAGTTTTAATGTAGTACCCTCGATGTACTCATTAAAACCCATTAAGAAAATCTTAAGCCTATATGCTCAATAAAATTCTACATTAAATTCAAAAATATCATTTTTACTTTTTAAAGAGTACAATAAGAACATTTTAAAACTCAAAGGTTTTAGTACTCCTCGAACTCCAATATTTAAGAATTCTTTCATTTGGAGGACTTCATCCTCATGGAACAACCTTCCCGAGGTCGTTTTTCCAAACAAATATAACCTCCAACGATTCAAAACCAACGTGAATCGCTTTTTGCGCAAACGCACCACTCCCAGAGTACCCTAAAGGATTTTCCTACAGTGCTTGTGTTTGATCATAAAAAAAAATTAAAAATTTAGTCGATTTGGTTATAAGAAATAAGTACCTGTTGAATTTTTGACGACTTTATTAAAACTAATTCTAATAGCACATTCGGGGAAAACACCATCTTCTCAATAAGCTAATTTGGTGAACCAGTGCAGTCCGTGTACCTACTTTATGCGTGAAAGAAAATTAGAACCCATATTTAAAATGAAAAATATTAGAGACAAGGAAGTATTTAAAATTAAAATAAACTAGTAATAAAAAATTCAGCAATCACAAAACCGTAAATACAGGCACAATTTGTAAGGTTAAGATTTCATTCGAGCGCCAGACCACTTTAAATCAATAAAGGCACGAGCTTGAACATACTAAAGCAACTTAACGCATTTTAAGGCTTGTAAGATTGCAAAATTATTGCAGATTCTAATGAGGCCTTAACACATACAGCGTGTCTTCGGAAGTTCTTACCAAATGGGAAACTTTTTAATTATTAACTCTACGAAAAAAAGTGCCTCTTCCTAAAAAGTCCTGCTTGGTGAGAAAATAAATTTACACAAAAATATTGGTATGTTGGACATACAGGGTGGCTTCAAAAAGTACCGGGTTTAAAATTTATAAAAGACGTCGGCTATATTTACAAAACTAAAAACTTGGAGATTGCATGTTTAAAGGGTAACAGACTATAACAATTACACAATAAAAACTCTACTTAAGAGAACTACTTTTATGACGGATAAAAATTAGATCACTAATTTCTATGAGGTGGCCAATTTCTAATTTCCCAATAACAAATAAAACTAAATGACTCCAAAAATAATCTAGGTCTCCACATGGCCCCCGTCTTTTTGCATACAAATGATTGTCCTTCTAGAAAACTCTGACACAGCGTTTCTGATCATATGAGGAGTAACTAGCCGGATCCACTGCCTTATAGTTTCTTCTAGGTGATCAATATCACGGAATGGTCTGTGCTTGTACACCAATTGCTTCAAATGACCCCATAAGAAAAAATCTAGGGGTGTAATGTCCGGTGGCCAGGGTACTTCTGAACGGCGTCCTATCCATCTTTGTGGAAAAGTTCTATCCAAATATTCGTTGACTCTGGCTGCGCTGTGACAAGGAGCTCCATCATTCTGATACCAAACAGCCTGTCGCGCGTTTAATGGCAGGCCGTTAATAAATATAAAAATTTCGGTTCTTAGGAAATTTAAGTAAATCTCACTATTAATATTTTGATGAAAAAAATATGGACCCACTATTTGATTATTTAAAATACCGCACCAAACATTCGTTTTGAAATACGTTTGGTCAAGGCATTCAATTACGAAATTGGGGTTCACATCGCTCCACCAACGACAATTCTGGGAACATACGACACCATTGGAAGTAAATGTTGCCTCGTCACTGAATAAAATTCTCCTTGAAAAGAAAATGTCGTCTTCAACTTCTCCTTGAAACCAAGCACATAACATGAAACGCGATTCCATATCTCCAGGTTTGAGTGTGTGTACAAATTTTGGCTTATACGGATAAAATTTATTTATTCTAAGTATCTTACTAGCAGAAGCTCTTGACACGTTATATTGAACTGTCTTCTTTATTCCTCCCAATGAAATTTTTGGATTTTCCACAACCGCTTGCATGCAATGCTTGTAATTGATTTTCTTCAGTAAGTGTTCGAACTGCATGTTTCTTCTTGAAATTATTTTCGACAGAGCCAGTATTTTTAAATGTATTGACGACATTGCCGACAGTAACGTGGCTAATATGTTTATTTGGGTGTCTAGTATTAAAAATGTCGGCAGCCTCGCGATGCGTCTTATAATTATCGCCAACAATAAGAACTATTTCAATTTGTTCATTAACAGGCAGTTTAATCATCATTATTATTGTTTAAAGTAACTAAGAAACGGAAAAACCCTTTTTTAACAAGATGTTCACGTTTTGAAACAGAAATTATAATTGCAAAACTGTCACTGCTAAAACGCCTATTCTGTTACCAACAACAATCAATTGTTCAAAGCCTACTTATCCAGAAATACTTATTACCAAATCTTTACGACTATTAGTTTTGTAAATTTAGCCGACGTCTTTTATAAATTTTAAACCCGGTACTTTTTGAAGCCACCCTGTATGTCCAACATACCAATATTTTTGTGCAAATTTATTTTCTCACCAAGCAGGACTTTTTAGGAAGAGGCACTTTTTTTCGTAGAGTTAATAATTAAAAAGTTTCCCATTTGGTAAGAACTTCCGAAGACACGCTGTACACATAAAATTTAAAATAATATCTATAAAGTACTTTCCAAGTTATTAAAAAAAAACGATTGATTAACAAAAAAATTTCAACACTGTACCAAAAAATTTGAGCCGTTGTAGACCTATGAACTCAATTTTCAATACAAACAATATTTTCAATCTTTTTGGCAAATACTAATCAGATCGATGGTTCCCTTTGTTAAAAACACGTTTTAAAGAAATTGTCACAATAACTAGTACCTGTTTAAATTTTCACTAAACACTCTCACCAATCTTTTCCAGCAAAATGCCAATCCGATCGATCCCCTTTGCTCTAAAAGAGCCAATCCTACGATCCAACTAAGCATAAAATTGCCACCCACCACAAGCCAATTGCAATATTTGCACTTCCTGAAGACTTATACAGTCGATAATTTCAACAGGAAGTTGTTACGTGCGAACTGAGGAGGCACAGTGCAACTTCGCTCCCCCACGCAAAATAAATCGAAAAATCTTCAATTTATTTGGGTCAATGAACACGATGAACAGCTGGTAATAATGCTAAATTTTTATTGAATTATTAGGGTTTTGTGATAATTTTGGAATTTTTTAAAAGTCACTCACTGCTGAAACCACTTAAGACACTAAAGAGTTTTTAAAACCAACCTAAATTGACAGTAGGGGGTTTAAATGATTTTCTTGCCGATTTTGTTTATTTCCGGCCCAAAAAGTTATACATATACAGGGTGTTTCTTAATAACATGCTAGTATTTAAAGAGGTTATGCTTGGGTCCATTTTCAGAAAAAAACTTCATATTAACATATATTCTAAACAGCATTTGAGATACAGGGTGTTAAAGATTTTGAAAAAATTTCTATTTTATTAATGTCTGTGATACTGCTCTAGATATTTTTGTGAAATTTGGTACACACTTTCTATTCATCAAGAGGCATTTTACGATGTATAACATGTCTTTTATTCCGATCAGTGGCGTTCATACGGGAATTGCGGGAATTGCCCTATGCATTTTTGAAGAAAAGAATGGTACGCCACTTCTTTTTTTTAAATAAAAATTATTTTTGAAATTCTCATTCCTTGCTAAACAAATATCGTCTCTTGACTTTTTGTGTTTGACGTAGAGGGTGTCCCATTTTCGACACTTTTATAGGGTATCTCCGTAATTGTTAGTGCTATCAAAAAAGTAATGTAGGTGTCATGTGCTCTTTTTGGGTCAAACTTAAAATGGTAAAATCAAAATTTGAAAATTTTCGCTCGCTTAAGAGATACGGGAGAAAATAAAAATTGACAATTTCAAAATTACCCTCTACTTTCTTAGTTAAAAGAGATGCAGAAAAATGTTTTATATAGAAGTTTGTTTATATTGATTGTTGAATAAATTTGCCGTTTTCACGATAAGTATACGGGGTCAGGTAAAAAAGTTATCGGACCTAACCTCATTTTTTTAAATGGAACACCCTCTATATTTTAATTTAAAAAGATACTATATTAAATTCTCCTTTCAAATATACAGGGTGTCCGGGAAAAGGAGGTCAAACCATTAACCATATATTCCTTGAGCAAAAATAATATTACTTTTATAATGCCATTTTTCATTCTTGACCCTCATGTGCGATATACAGGGTGTTAAAGTTTGAAATTAAAAACTGATTTTTTTGAATAGTTCGAGTATATAATGAGATATTAATTTCAAATTTGGTACATTGCGTCAGCCTAAAAAGCTACATCTTTTGAGAGGAACAAAACAAGAAACTTTTGTCAAATACTCAAAATAGGGGGGGTCCAGTTCCCGCTGACCACCCCTATTTTTTAGTGTGTGCGCCAGTGACTTCTAAACTATATTTTTTTAGGTAATCATTTATTTTTTATTATTTTTTCTCCCTTATAAAATGTCGATCAAATCATGTGTTTTGGAGATAATTTGAAAAGCATGGATCCTTACCAGATGCCAGCGCGGCTGACGGTAATCCAATAATTTTCAAATGCTAAATCAAGTCAGCCGTTGTGGCATTACCATGGATACAAGATATAATTAAGTAAAAATTTACAATAAGTGACAATACCGAAAACAAATGACTAACCAAAATTAAGGACAGTGGCGTACAGATAAAACCCTGTAGTACTAATTCAGTTAAATGAAATTAGTTTATTGACCTACTAAGAACTTACTATTGCTAATCTTCATATAACAGTAAACACCATTGTTATCATTCGTTCTTAAGACAATAATTTACTATTACTTATTAAATAAATTTGAAACATCATAACAAGATAACAAAACATATTATTTTCGAAAGGAGTATAATAATCGTCGCGACATCTCGCGGTGGTACATAAAAACGGCGAAACGCGTCTGGGTATTAGTCTGACGAAGGAAAATGGAAACAAATTTCTATATTCAAATATTATTTTTTTAAATTAACGTTAGTAACAAAAAACAAACAAAAAAAAATAGTCTAAAGGAATTGCTCGATATGACCTTTTAAATCTTAAAACACAGTGAAAAGTAATATTTAATTTGACAGCAAATAACACAACGATGCCGTATCCATGGTAATGCTACAACGGCTAACTTGATTTAGCATTTGAAAATTATTGGATTACCGTCAGCCGCGCTGGCATCTGGTAAGGATCCATGCTTTTCAAATTATCTCCAAAACACATGATTTGATCGACATTTTATAAGGGAGAAAAAATAATCAAAAATAAATGATTACCTAAAAAAATATAGTTTAGAAGTCACTGGCGCACACACTAAAAAATAGGGGTGGTCAGCGGGAACTGGACCCCCCCTATTTTGAGTATTTGACAAAAGTTTCTTGTTTTGTTCCTCTCAAAAGATGTAGCTTTTTAGGCTGACGCAATGTACCAAATTTGAAATTAATATCTCATTAAATACTCGAACTATTAAAAAAAAACAGTTTTTAATTTCAAATTTTAACACCCTGTATATCGCACATGAGGGTCAAGAATGAAAAATGGCATTATAAAAGTAATATTATTTTTGCTCAAGGAATATATGGTTAACGGATTGACCTCCTTTTTCCGGACACCCTGTATAACACACCATGGATGATATTATTGGTTTATTAGGCGATTAATTAAAGTTTATTACTTTAAACCACAGTAGACCATGAAACAAAAGCTAATATCCCAGAAACAACTATGTTGACATTCTAGTTGTTATTAACATTTATCGTCAATATAACTTTTTGCATATTCATATTTTGTGAAAATGATTTATCAACATTTTTAAAAAATTTGATATGATATCAGTTTATATTGAAGCGGAAAAAACGAAGAAATGGCGCTAAATGTATATTTTGTTCGCTATCCGGAAAGACGGTAACCATTTAAGGACATATTCCGAACATTTGCGATGATTCCCGATATTTTTTACTTAATCTGAATATTTTATTTCGTTTCAAAGCAATAAAGTTTAAATAAATCGCCTAGGAAACCAATATCATCCATGGTGTGTTATATATTTGAGAGGAGAATTTAACATAATATATTTTTAGATTAAAATATACAGGGTGTTCCATTTAAAAAAACGAGGTTAGGTTCGATAACTTTTTTACCTGATCCCGTATACTTATTCTGAAAACGGCAGATTATTCAACAATCAATATAAAGATATTTCTATATAAAATATTTTTCTGTATGTCTTTTAACTAACAAAATATAGGGTAACTTTAAAATCAATTTTTTGATTTCCCCCCGTATCTCTTAAGCGAGCTAAAATTTTCAAATTTTGATTTTATCATTTTAAGTTTGACTCAAAAAGAGCACATGACGCATACGTTACTTTTTGATAGCACTAACAATTACGGAGATTGTTTTCTCATCCAGCACCCAAAAAAAAAAAAAAAATAGTGTAGAAATTGGGACACCCTGTGCAGTTTTGGCATAAAAAAATAAAATTCATCATTTATTTGCACTCTGTTATGAAATTAGGTATTAACAAAGATTAAAAATGATTTAGTAGGTAACTAGCAGATTTTGTCTTGTAAACAAACAGTTTTGACAGTTGTCTGCACCCAAATAACTAAACAAAATATTCCATATCACCAAAGAAAAACGGTATCCATTGGCGTGGATATGCGAAAGTTGTGACAGGAAAAAGGAAATACAATTACACCTTTACGGTAATATAAATAAATACTCGTAAAAATAAAGAACATCAATCTTCTCACTTTTTATCGATATAACTGTTTTGCGACGAAGACCTTGTAGCCCAGTGAATATAATTTTCGTGTTTGCAAAAGAACCCATTCCCATGGGCATATGGTGTAGTACTGTTAGATGAAACGAGTTAGGTAATTGTGGGTTTGTGTAGTATATACAGGGTGTTATGGAAATGACGTATTATATTCGACTCCTGGGGTGTCCTAGAGAAGCGCTACATATTTTTTAAATCGAACGTTTAAAAAGTGGGGTAATTCACCCCTAATCCCACACACAACTCCTCGGCACATTCATATATGAAGATATTACATTGCCCAGCTGATTAATCAACAGATGTTCAAGCAGAATGTTGCCAAAATGTTTAAAAGTGTAAAACTTTAGTTTCTTATAAAAATAAATATTTAGCTTACTTAGAAAGTAAATCCAGTACGCGATTAAGGAATCCAGGGCACAGACCTTGTAAGGCACAGACACTTGCAATTCTTTTTTCTATAGGAAAAACTTTATGCTCATCACGTGTCCTGATGATAGTGTGGGAGTGCATAATAAGCTTATCACTAAACCCCAACACTAACGCATAATTACACTTTACACACATAGAACAAGAGCACTTAATCATTTCGCAATAGAAATAATAAATAAACACGCTAATTTCTATGGGCCATTAACCCCATGAAACAATTATGTTAACAATTGACAGGAACTACCCTCTGAAATAATGGGCTAGTCTGACTTCGGACATCAAACTTTCCGTTCCGAGAAATCTCCGCTTGTCTAGAGCGCGGTTGCCATTTCCGAGACTATAATTATACAGGAATGTAATATAATAAGGAAATTCGGCAATTTATGATAGTCGCTTATAAAACATCGAAAGTGACAACGCTGTATTTTTAAATATTACCCGATGTCCACAATCAGCTGTTTAAAGAAAAGAGACACGTGTGTTATTTATTTTTAAAATTTTTAGATGTTTAATACATTATTTCCCAGACCGCTCAGACAATAAGGGCGTATTTTGGTCTACATAGTAGCACTTTAAAATACTAATTCAGATTGAATGGTACTTAGATGTGTTATGTGATTTTATTGTGCCGGTTTGTTTTTGTTCAAGTTACCTAGGTACTTGGTGTTTTTTCAGTTGGGTTGTTCAAAAAGCTAAATAAAATTGCATTTTTTTTCTAAAGGGTAAGTGGCATTTATAAACTTTTAAGTTGTCCAGATCTGACGGGTGTCGTTCGAATTGAACAAATGAGAACATACCTGACCATTTAAAAACTCCGCGGCGGTTCGTTCGACTCAGTTCAAGTTTATAAATCAGAGATTGTTTCCTAGCGAACTGAACTGAACGTAAAAGTTTATAATAATGTACCCTGAAAAATAAACAACTTGCAAGCTGTCAAACGGTTATCGACTTTGTAAAGAGTGTTTACCCTAAAGATATGACAACACTGTTGACATATGTTGCTTTGTTCACCTTCCTGACAGGGGCAGCACGTGGTCATTTTTGGTTTGACATGAGGTCATGTACAGGGCATATTAAATTAGATCGCCATTTTTGGATATTTTTCTTCAGTTTTCATCTCAGGAATTGCCGATTTAAATATAATACGTCATTTCCATAACACCCTGTATATCAAAACAGCAAAGTTCGTATAGCACACATAGTCACAGGTCGATACAAATAAGAATTTAAACACGTACAGACCGAAAAACATTTACTATATGGGTCAATGACCTTCTCTAAAATTAGATCATCGCAACTAAATACAAAATATATTCCCAATTAGAATTTTTCTATGCCTCCTCGTTTTTGACATACGGGATGTTTTTGAGAATTTCTTATTTTGTGACCCCCCCCCCCCCCATATTTCGGTTACCCTGTATCTTATCAAAAATAAATGAAACTGATCTCATTGTAGTTTTTTGGTTTAAAAAATTACTTTTTACAAGATGTACATTTTTCAACATGGAAAAAAATAGCTAATTGATTAATGATTATTTTTTCGTTTTGGTCATATTAATGTCCCTTTCTAGCTTTCGCTCAAGTGCCAATTAAATATATTGATTTATGATTCATATTCACCTACCCTATAAACATTTGCAATCACTTCACGGATCTGACTGTGTAGGTTTTTACCAGGAGTATACTCATTCATTATCACAAAGTTCAAAATTTTAAAATAACACCCTAAAACACGACACAATGAACACAACAACTGGGTGGGTACATACATCAAATATCGAACATCGCCGAACAAGCCCGATGGCCCATCGGGTGTCTCAGGAGACGCATGCGCTATCAACTGTCTGGGATATAACCAATCAAATTAGCGCTAGCTACCTGTAACCATTGACAACGGACTATGTTGCCATATTTTTAGATTAAAAGTACTTTAATCAAAAAAATATATTATTTTGCCTTTAAATATCAAAATAAATACATAGTTTGAAAAGAAGGTTATAATAATATTGAAATTATAATAGAATATTGGTTTCTTATATACATACCTATTACAATTTATTTTAAACGCGTAAATGTAATTTTAGGTTTTTTTCGGTAAGAGATCATTAAATTAAAATTAAATATATGTGACAAGATTGTCAACCCCAAAATTCTTTTTGCCCAATTTGAAAAATCTCACCTTTAATGTCTCGTTTCTAGTAATCAAGATCAAGTCATTTTTATTGTGAAGGGGGCCGCCCACGCGGTTTAACTCGCTGGAAGGGGTAGATGTTACCCTTAAGATCTTAAACGAGTAGAGGGGTCAAGGAGAACATCATTTTAAAAATCCAGCTTTAGTTAAAATAATATGACCGCGCTTAAGTTATTATTATGTTGCAGATTGCAGCTCACAAAACTGTGCTAAACGCAGACATTCAAGATTTCTTGTTTATCAACAGAGCATAAGTGTGGAACGTATGGAGGATTATAAATTGATGTGGGTGGCCATTCTTTTTTATGTAAACTAAAAAACGGCAGGTGCGACTTGTTCTTATATCTTTATGTAAGTATAGTCATTACCAGCAGGACCGTTCTATTTAAGACGCACCGACATATAACTATGGATACGTCCAACCTCGCGTACATCTTATGGGGTGTGCAGTAAAAAGTTAAATTTTATGAGTGACAAAAAGTGGGTTGTAGCGCACGGTTTTCCTGTCATACTTTTAAAGGTTACTCGTCGGTTATCTTGCGCACAATGTTGTCGCCGTCCTATAGGCAACCCCACCGTATTGGTGCCGGTTTGGTTGCCAAGTAACGACGTAAACCAACCTTCCAAAACCGAAATCAGAATTTTTTTTTATGATCAAGCACAAGCACTATAGGAAAAATCCTTTAGGGCACTCTGGGAGTGGTGCGTGTGCGCAAAAAGCGATTCACGTTGGTTTTGAATCGTTGGAGGTTATATTCGTTGGGATAAACGACCTCGGGAAGATCGTTCCACAATGATGAAGTCCTCCAGATGAAAGATTTCTTAAATAATGAAGTTCGAGGAGTACTAAGCTTAACCACATATGGATGGGCGGCAGTGGTTCGTCGTGTATTTCTGCTAATCGTCGCTCTGGGCGGAATTAAGAGGGCAAGGTCAGCCGAGCACCTTCCATGAAAATATCTGTAAAAGAGAGTCAAATCCCCGACCTGTCTTCGATGTTCTAGGCTGTCGAGGTTCTTCGTCACCTCGTGGTCTCCGATCAGACGAATAGCCCTCCTTTCGATGGAATCCAGCAGCCGAGGAGTATGTTTGGGTGCAGAGCTCCAGACATGAGAGCAGTATTCTAGTGATGGTCGAATCTGGGCTTTGTATAATGTCAAAAGTTGTTGAGGTGTGTACAACTTTCTGGTTCGGAAGAGTACCCCAAGCTTCTTAGAAGCTATCTTGGCGATTGCCACAACGTGGTTATGCCAAGACATATTTCCTCCCAGATTGACGCCCAGCAAATTAATAGATGAAGCCAGTGGGATTGCGTGTCCGGCCATGACTATTTCCGGTTCTGTAATGTTAGCCTTTTTAGAGAAAACTGCTGCCTGGGTTTTTTTAGCGTTAAATTCGACTTGGTTACTGTCACCCCAAGCCAAAATTTCTTCCAGGTCTTTGTTGAGGCGTGATACTTTATGCTGTCTGCGAAGATGTGCGTCGGTAGCCGATGTTTGCGCATTCAAAGAGAAAGATAAGATAAGTGTGCTATCGTCAGCAAAACTAAATATCGGATTTTTAGTTTTCACTAGAAGGTCGTTAATGTAGAGTAAGAAGAGAGTGGGAGACAATATGGACCCTTGAGGAACACCGGCATTGGTGGTGAAGGTGTCTGAGAGAAATCCGTAAATCGCCACTTGCAGAGAGCGGTCCTTAAGAAAGCTAGACAACCATGCACAGAATCGACTGGGCATACCACAGGATCGAAGTTTACTTAGAAGCCCCACATGCCAAACACGATCAAAAGCTTTAGAAATATCCAGTGCAACAACCCGAGACTCCCCATGATGTTCGATTGCGTTGTTCCAAATATGGGTGACATAGGCTAGAAGATCTCCAGTTGATCTGGACTTCCGAAAACCATATTGATGATCGCTGATAATGTTAAAGCCTTCCAGGTACTTTAGAAGATGTTGGTTTGATATAATTGAAAGCAATGCGACTGGTCGATAGTTGTTAGGCAGGGTTCTCTTACCTTTCTTTGGAATAGGCTGGACTCGCGCCGTCTTCCAGCAAGATGGAAATATTCCTTTTTTGTAGGATAAGTTGAAAAGTCTACAAAATACTGGTGTTAGTTCATCGGCGCATCTCTTGAGAACTATAATAGGAATTTCGTCTGGATAAGTGGCTTTTTTGACGTCGAGTCCTTTTAGGATTCGTTTGACGGGACGCTGACGGAACACGATTTCGGTCATTTCGGATTCAACTGCAGGAATGTCGGGTGGTGTTCTTCCCTGGAAATCTAAGGTGGAATGCGAAGAAAATAGTTCAGCAAGTAAGTTTGCTTTGTCTCCGGCTGTGGATGCTATTGTACCATCGGGACGTGTTAGAGGTGGAATAGTTGATTTAGTAAAATTTTGGCTGACGGCCTTAGCGACTGACCAAAAGGACCTTGATCCGTTTGGACAGTCAAGAAGTTTGTTTTTGATTCTCACGTTATGGGCTTCTTTGCTTTGATCTATTGTTAGCTTACATTGGTTTCGAGCGGTAATAAAGATGGTACGATTCTCAGTGGTAGGGTTTTTACGCCACTGTCGGTATGCCAGATTTTTTGATTTGACAGCACACTCACAATCCTTGCTAAACCAGGGCTTGCCGTTGGAAGGGCGTTTTTGGGAGGAGGGGATAAATGCTTCCATGCTCGTTAGAATGACGTAGAAGAAGTAGGGATGTAACGATATTAAAAATCTGTCGATACGTGGACGATAGATATCAAAATTAATAATTAATTAATTAAGAATTATTCTAAAAGAGGCTTTTCAGTGATGGCCACAAGGCCATGCGAGAAAATAGATTGTTTTTTGTCAAGTAAAGACGGTCTTTAACTTATTAAAAAATTACCAATTTTATGCATTCATTCGCATAAAAAATCTAGTTTTTATAACGATGGCAGAAAAAATATTTTTAAGCACTCTAGGAGTGAATAAAGCGATTCACGTTGGTTTTGAATCATTGGAGGTTATATTCTTTGGAATACACGACCTAAGGAAGGTCGCTCCACAACGATGACGTCCTCCAGATGAAGGAATTCTTAAACATAGAAGTTCCAGGAATACTAAGCTGGACCACATATGGATGGGCGACAGTGACTCTCTCGTGTATATCTGCTATTCGTCGCTCTAGGTGGAATTAAGTGGGCAATGTCAGCTGAACATTTGCCATGGAAATATGTCTTGGATGTTCTAGGCCAGGGGTCGGCAAGCCTTTTGAGACGGAAGAGCCAAAAGTTATAATTTAGAGACACAACTTGACATCGAAAGAGCCGCATGCGTATCGCGAACCGTAGGTTGCCGACCCCTGGTCACAACCAAAGCACTGGTGAAGACGCCAAATTGTCTTGAGTCGAAAACGAATTAAAACCCAACATGGAAACATCCGACGACGGCGTCATTCGAGAGCTTTCGACGGACTGACGACGGTAACGACGCGTGTTACAGGGAAGGGTTCGGTGAAAAGCGAGTACAAGTGGCTGAGAGATAGAATAGGTGACCAGTTCTCGTTAATCGATTCAGAACGAATTTTTAATGTTTTTTTTCGATAAAATAAATAATATTTGCGTATTGAACTAAAGAGCCGCAGCTTCACATCCAAAGAGCCGCATGTGGCTCGCGAGCCACAGGTTTCCGACCCCTGTTCTAGGCTGTCGAGGTCCTTGGTCAGCTCTTGGTCTCCGATCTCTCCTTTCGATGGAATCCAGTAGCCGCAGCTTGGATGCAGAGCTCCAGACATGAGAGCTCTCTTGGTGGTCGAATCTGAGCTTTGTATAGTGTCAAAAGTTGTCGAGGTGTTTATAACTTTTTAGTCCGGAAAACTACACCAAGTTCTTGCGAAGATGCCGTGGCGATTGCCGAAACGTGGTAATGCCTAGACATATTTCCTCCCAGATTGACGCCCAACAAATGAATTCGGTAAATTAACAAAATATCTGTAAACTTATTTCAACGTTTTAGACCCAGGGTCACAGAAAATGCAAATCTGGGTACCGGAGAAATTAAAACGATCGATGAGTACCACAAGTTACGACATTTAAAAGGCCAAGGCAATGGATCCACCACGACGACACCTAAATCGGTGTTACATAACGGTTGGCGGTAGACTATAAACTATAAGGCGAGCGCGGAGATGCTGCAAAATTTATTTTATTTTGTACACCAGGTGTTTTGTGAGAAAGAAGTATTAAAGAACGTTATTTATTATTTAGATATTATAACTGTAACCATTATACGCGCTATAAGCAACCATATGTCGGCCTTTACTTGTTCAGAACCGTTTTTTAAAGGGTTCATCACATCTCAAAAATAGTTTAAAGGCCGCATTACAGGCAAGTCTTTCTGCAATTGCAAGAAACTTGAAGGAGGGCATGTGCATTATGAAGCCAGCTGGCAATATACTTGCAACACTTGCCAAGAAATGGGTTTGCTCGATTTTTGTCGCAGTTTCTGCTGCAAGTCTGGTGGAAACATAGTGCTTTTTACATTATCAACCAAAAATAACCTACTAAATATTAACCTTAAAATGCGTCCCCTGTATTTATTGATCGTGTATTCGTGTATATTTATATGCTTATTCACCTTTTACTTGTGCCTTGCGGAGTTTAAGCGTCGTATTTTGGTAGTTTCACCGTATTTTTTTTCTGGGTTGGCAGCCCTCGCCGTTGAAACCGCAACTGCAATAGAATTGCCGACTGTAAACATTGGCATGACATATTGCTTGTATCCCTAATGCCAAAAATTAACTTGCAGCAACAAAATTGCCAAAGTATTGAAGGCTAAATTAAAGCCGTATTAGAGTCAGCAATTTGTTCTCTTATGCCGGCAATTATAATTGCACGTATGCATGCGCACTAAACCGTTCTTGATCAGCTGGAGCATTGCCAACAGTCAGAACAGCAGTTGGTACTGTCGAAATCCCTAAAATACCCCCAGAATTAGAGATGGGCAAACCTGTTCGTTTTGATTACCAGTTAAAGCAGCTACTGCTATTTACAAATAGGAGGTGCAAAAAGTTGCTACGAATTAGCAGTCCATAAGTTTAATAAAGAATGTGAACTGCTAATTTAAGTACCAGTGGGTTTAAATGGCCATTAGCTGTTCATACCTGCTTCGACCAAATACTAAACAGTTAAAAATAACAGAATAACCCATCTCTACCCAATTGCACCCGCAATGGCAATGAAAATGGCGCCTGCCCCATTTCTGGCAATGAGAGACAGCTGATCGGTAACGGTGTACTGCGCATGAATCCGTTCAATTTTAATTGTCAGAAGAGTAGAATTTCCGACTGTAATACGGATTCCATTCTCGCATTGCGCCAGCAATACGAGCAGTATTGGAACAGCGGATCGAGGACGATGTACTGCGCATGAATCCTTGCAATTATAATTGCCATTGCTGGCGCAACAAAAACTGCCGACTCTAATGCGGCTTTTTGTATTAGTCAGGGCAATTTTTTCTCGGCAATACAAATTGCAAAGAGGCATGCGCAGTACACCGTTCTCGATCAGCTGGCACCATATGTCTTGCATTGCCAGAAATGGCTCTTGCGCGATTTTAATTGCCATTGCGGCTGCAATTCTGCGTAGAGGTGGATTGTTAATTCGGTAGCTGTTATTTTTAACCGGTTTATTTGGTCGAAGCAGCTATGAACTGCTAATGGCGTTTTAAAATGACTGGTACCTACTTAAAATAGCAGTTCACATTTTTCATTAAGCGTATGTACTGCAGCAGCTTTTTTAACTGTTATTTCTAAGGAGCAGTAGCTGCTTTAACTGCTAATCAAAATTAAAAGGCTTGCCGATCTCTAATTCTGGGGGTATTTTAGGGATTTCAACACTACCAACTGCTGTTCTGACTTTTGGCAATGCGCCAACTGCCTCGAACGGTTTACTGCGCATGCCTCCGTGCAATTTTTATTGCCGCAAGAGAAGAATTGCCGAATGTAACACGGTTTTTAATATTTACTGTTTATTAACAATTAATTGGCATGTTTTCTTAATATCCGCATGATCACACCAACATGATAATGTACTGGATAATAAAAAACACTTGAAAATCCAGAGTAATGTAGAAAAATAACATAGCAAACAATGGTAGGTAGCAAATAGTATGTCTGCTTTATCAATTAAATGATAGTAAATTAATAAACACCAGGAAGTTGTCTATCGCGTCGTCTATATGCAAATATTATTCCAGATATTAATGGTATAAATAAATCAACATAAAGCATTAATTTGATTTTTTATCACTGCATATTTATATCCTATAAATCTCGCCATAAATGATGTTGGGTCGCAGATAGATTTTAAACAATAATTAACTAAACTTTGACTGTGACATCAATAAAGATGACATTAATTCATTTTATAACAATAATAATAACACAGTATTAATGCAATATGAATAATAGTAGGTATCCAGAGCTTGCTGACAATATCACAAAGCTTTTACAGCTTTGCAAGAACATACATGTGAGGCCTAATGATTTTTACTTTTATTGTGTTTGGTCTAGCAGTACCTAACTATGCTAAATATCTAGGTCAAACAATCTATGCTAAACACAATGACAACAACAATAATGTTCCATATTATTTTACATTTTGGTAAGTACATAGATAAAATTTCCGATAAAATCACTGTGTGCAAAACAGATAGAAGTGATGCCACCATTCATTTCAGAGTGTCATATTCTTATATGTATTTGAAATAGGATCGTTTTATTATTAATTAAGCAAAATTATTACTAATTGAAAATTTATACTACAAAAACATGTTTTTCTTAGCTAATTATTCCTTACTTAATTAGTTTTGGTATTTTATCGGTATGAGACCAACCAAATCAGTTCCTCTTATGTAGAAAAATGGTTTGATACACAAATGAAAAAATCGTTAGTTTCCATTTTAATAGTTTCTGTTCTCTAAATAAACAAATATTATATAAAAATAACTAAGATTAACATTCACAGAGGAAGCAGCTGTTTTTTTGTGGTTTCTCAAGAGGAAAGAGGCACAATCATAATCGAGAGAGAAAAATCAGATTTGTCTCCCGCCTTGCAGTTACGCGTAAACGAAGTATATATTTTAAGAACCCTATTTTTCTGGGAAGAAAACTACCGTTTCACTACTAGTTGTGAATCAACTTATTTAATAACTTTCTTAGGAATAAGGGTAAGTTAAAAAAATAAAAAATAACTAATTCTGTGTACCATTCTTACCTTCATATCCATAATGATGTGTTGAAAGAGCCCTCCTAGGGCTCCCGATTCCTTGTCAATCGACGTTTCCATGTTTTCCAATAATCCTTTTAAATGACCGTCACACACGAAAAATCAACATTCGCAGCTGAAAATTACGTAAAAATCACTCCGAAATTCGACAATGCTCTGTAAAGAGTTCGCAGAGTTCCATCTTCCATCCTAGAAAAAGTGGATTTTGTGGAAAGAACACAGACTCTTTTCGAATTTGCAAGGTTTATCGGGTTAAAATATTTGAACTATTACACGAAAAAATGATTAAACAATTGTTTATAATTCATTAAAAATGTTTCTTTTTACGTATAAAATCAAATTTGTACAAAAAAATTTTATTTCGCGAAAGACCAACACGACGACCATTACGCTTTGACGGCTGTATTTTCAGTCCGTCAGTTTTTACCCCCTCTGCCGTAGTTTTCAGACTAAACAAAATTTGTATGGTGATAGAGAGCGATTGAATCAGTTGCATATATCGGTCTATTTCAATTTCGTCATTGGGACAGAAAAAGACATACATAGTATCAACATCCTGATTGAAGATAAAACAATTTAAGCAAGCCGAGAGTCGATCGTTTATCTCTGTTAGTAGCTAGTATTGCTATAAATACTTCTTTTTCTTTTCTAATATCAGTCAATCGAATATGTGGTGCCATCTATGTTTGTTCCAGGAAAACACACTAAATAACCTAATCCTAAAAATCGAAATTCTCGATTTTTTAGGAAGCAGCAGATTCTAATCAGCTGTTCCTCTTCCGGTCATGAGTTTTTCCAACCAAACTTTTTTTGTTTATATGGTTTTATTTACACAACAATTTATGTGGGTTATTGCCGGTTATTTCTATTTATTTTTCGATAAATGCAATAAAATGATAAGAAATAAAAACCCTTTTTATCATTTGGTAAGTAAGTACTTAAAAGATAATAATTTTATCAAACATTAAAATAGGTATACCCCGTAGACACTTATCTTTTTGGCTATCACACGTTAATTAATTATTTTCAATCTCAGCAATCCCCGAAGCCACAGGTACATTTTTGTAAATACCTGTTGGAGATTTAGGTGTCAACACTTTACTTTCCAGTGAGCTTGTTTTAAAAACTTGTTAAGAAGTTACGAGAGACTTGTAAGTTAAAAATTATTTTATTGCAAGAATTCCCTATGATATATCACTTGTCTATTATTGTGTAAATAAAGTAAATAGTAATAATCAAACAAGTTATAACAATATAAACTATTTATATTGTTTTATGTTTAAGGGAAACAAAGAGTACTTAATCCATTATAAAATAATAAATAGTATTATACACAAATAAGTAAAATCAAAATGGTTCGACAGTACAATTACTCTTACTCAAATCCATTCAACTTAGACGACATGGACAGGGAAAAAGATAGTATTCACAGTGTACCTTCTTGGATAGGGCTGTTACTAATTTCAATCTTGGGTGGAATTTTTGGGATAGTGTTTTTAATTGATGGAATTCTGCCCTCTTCCCTATCTGTTAATGATGAGGTAAGGCCAAAGAAGCTAAATGTTCTTTAAACCACATTTTAAAACATGGTCTATTCCACAATTTTCAGATAAGTTTACCAAATTCATTTATAGCTGAGAGGGCTGCAGAAGACCTGAAATTTCTTACCGATTTGGGGCCGAAAGTAACGGGGAGTTATGAAAATGAATATGCTGTAATTGAGTTTCTCACGATTAAAATAAATACAATTATTTCAGAAGCCCATTCTAGTCAGTATGTGGAATTTGATGTTCAAAAAATTACAGGTAACATAGATTGACAGTTTTTTGTGTACATTTGGACTGACGAAAGAATGAATGTGTGTCATAACTTTACAGTAATATCAGAGACATGTTTTTTTTTTATCAATTAATGAAAAATGATAAAACGGATAACGTTTTTCTTTGGAGACAAAATACGATTCAAGTGTATTAGAGGGAAATGGCAAAATTAAAATACTGACATGAAATTATTTGTTATTAGTGACATTTATATTTTGTGTTTCATGTGACCATCACATTTTTCAAGTTTTTAAACTAGAGTACTATGCTACTTATACATAATTTAATCATCAGAATCAGTTTATAAGAAGTATTAGTTACAAATTTGCTTCCTTTTCTGTAAGCAAGGTTGGTAAATATCATGATATTTATGTGAATATTGGATATATATCAATGATATACAGGGTGTCCAAAGTTATCATATAGGGTGTTAAAAAAAGAGGCCATGAGTGTCACAGCTAATCCGTCCCTGCAGCTGTGAGTAATTCACAACACTTCTTTGATAGTAATTTGAAGGGTCTTACCTAATATACATTATATTTAAAAAAAAAAATATATACCTGGTGGTTCAATAATTATGTGTAAAAAACTTGATTCCATTGGAGCTCTCTGGAATCCCATATCTCCGATGAGGAGGCCTAAACGAGAAAAGTTTATATGAACTTGTACTACTATTTTCACCTGTTTTCTTCATAACTGATAGTGTTCCCGGACACCCTGTATAATATAAAAATATCAGATATACATATATCGGTGATATGTCATGCCCACCAAAGTTGGTAAATATCAGGATATTTATGTAAATATCGGATATATTATATCAATGATATATACAGGGTGTTCTTTAATGACGTGCTAATAGTTCAGGGTGTGATTCCTTAGGTGATTTTATAAAGAAAGGTTCATATGAACATATGTCCGCAACGGCTTCAATATTTTGCTACAGGGTGTTGAATTTTTATTTTTTAAATGGTTATTTTTTTATATCTCCGAAAGTACTTTAGATATTAGTTTCAATTTTGGTATGTGTTAATACGATATAAAACCACACCGTTTAGTTAGAAAAGTTATTCAATTGTTCCACCAGTGGCGTCCCTGCAAGCATGATCTGATATTTTTTACAAAAAAAGATGGCACGCCACTGACATTTTTCCATGTGGATATTTTTTCTGATTAACCTGGTCAATTCTACATGAAAACGGTCTCTTGAGATTTTCTCGTCAGACGCACCGTTCTTCATTAAAACCACTAAATTCATATTGAAACTCATTATTATTAACATTGATGAAAATAATTAATGATAAATTCTGTTTTATAAAAATTGTCGGAGTGGGCAATTCGATGCGAAGAAGGGAGGAAGCATGCCTTTTAAGTGAAGGTGGTCGTTTCTAACAATTTTTATGAAACAAAATTTATCATTAATTATTTTATCAATGTTAATAATAATTAGTTTCAATATGAATTTAATGGTTTTAATCAATAACGGTGCATCTGACGAGAAAATCTCAAGAGGCCATTTTCATGTAGAATTGACCAGGTTAATCAGAACGAATATCCACATGGAAAAATGTCAGTGGCGTACCATCTTTTTTGTAAAAAATATCAGATGACATGTTTGCAGGGACGCCACTGGTGGAACAATTGTATAACTTTTCTAACTAAACGGTGTGGTTTTATATACTAGTAACATATACCAAAATTGAAAATAATATCTAAAGTACTTTCGGAGATATTAAAAAATAACCGCTTAAAAAATAAAAATTCAACATCCTGTAGCAAAATATTGAAGCCGTTATGTCCGCAATGTTATACGATTTTTTCTTTATAAAATCACCTCCAGGAATCACACCCTGAAATATTAGCAAGTTATTAAGGAACACCCTGTATTTGAAAATCGCAATAATATTCATAAACTAGATGAAATGTGGATCTATTCCCGAACAAACCCGAACAAACAAAGACTTTGTAAAGACTTTGAAACATTTTCTTCGCATTCTTGTAAGAAGCAATTGGTTACCTTTGGCAAGAAATATTATATTTTAATCAATAAAACTTATTTGAATTGATGTAATTAAATAAAATTTAAAATACATAATACCGTAACTATCATTTTAAAATTGAATTTTTGACTTTAGCCCAACCTTCATAATGTTAATTACGTCCAGTAGCTTTTGACGTGATTCCATGTTATTTTATCCATATACATAATCTCGATTTGAATCGTACTGTTACATGCGAAGATGTATGTACGTTCATTCCTTCCTCAATTTAACTGTATATGTACTTTAATCAATTTTTAGGAAGCTATTACTTAAGCGATGCTGCTGGTTATATGAATGTGTATGACAAAGTGCAGAACGTGGTGGTCAAGTTGCATGGAACGAATAATATTTCAGACCACAGTATTTTACTTAACTGCCATTTTGATACAGTTCCAACTAGCCCAGGTAAAGACACCGATACAAAATTTTTCCATCAAAAAAACTCATACCAAATTTTTCCATTTTTTGATGTGATGCGTACTTTTTATGGCGATCATTTTTTACTGAAGACATAATACGATAGTACTTACAAAATATCATACTAAAGAATAGAAAAAATCTCTACAGGGTGTTTCAAAAAATATATGCCGTTGCTCCTGTGGTAATTTCTTACCCAAAAATAGGATTCCGCGGATGCTTTATATACAGGGTGTTATGGAAATGACGTATTATATTTAAACCGGCAATTCCTGAGATGAATACAAATTGAAGAAAAATATCCTTAAATGGCGCTTTCAATTCATTTAGCGGTAAAAATGACCAGACGTCAAACCGGGAATACCTCTGTACCGCACTGCGGCACATCCGAATTCTCACCGGTGTTGTCAGAATTACACCTTACACTCTTTAAGTTTGAAATACCCAACTACGTAACTAGGTCAAATGTCAATGAGCTTTTGACTTTTGATTGGCTGATTTTTTAATGTAATTTTATTTAGGCCACACACATACACTTACCTTGTCGGTCTTATTTAAAAATTAATGTCAACTTCTATAAAAACTTATACAGCGTTTTAGTAAAGAAACCGGCACATCACATAACCTGGTTATGCAAAACTAAACTACACATGAACATTGGCCGCCATAAAACTGCACAAAATTCACTTGGAGACATCGTTTTTATTAACATTGGCTTGTCTCGCTTAGGTTTGCATGAACTTTTGCTTTTAATTAAAAAACACATTGTAAAATGTAAATAACATTAAAAACCACATCTGACCTGAAATATTCAAAACACGAACTGTCAAAAACTAGAAATGTATTATAATGCAATGCATGTTTTCCGGTAGATTCCTGCGCATTCACCAAAAAAGGTTGAAATAAATAATTATAATAATCTACAACATTAATTTATTGTTTTCCTTCACTGCTGTAGATACCAATAAAGATTAAAAAACTTGTTAATCGCTGCTCTGGTGCTTTATTTCATTCGAAAAGCTTAAAAAAATTAAATCGATCGTTTCACAGCGGAATTTTAAAACCCAAGATTAGCACATCTCTAGTATAAATCGACAGGTTAAAAGTTGACATTTGCGTGACAACAAGCGGCTTCGCGCGAAAGAGCTTTTTCTGGATATTTAATCAACTGTACAGTGCGAATAAGTGGGAAAATGTTTAGTACATACAGAAAAATCAAGTCGAAGGCATATTAGAAAATGTTCCTTTAGTAAGGTCACCGGATCTTACATCATGCAATTTTTTCTATGGGCTACGATGAATAAAGAAATAGTTGATTAAGTCGAAGATGGATCAGTTGCGATATAAGATATTGGATGCAGCAGATAAAATAATTGCTGAACGTTTTAGTTTATAAAGTGCCAATTGTGTCCTATGTCCTATTTGTGTGTTTGTTGCATTAGTGTGTAGCGATTTTGTGTGACAAGGGCCTATCTTAAAAAAACTAATTTGAAACATGTGTGTTTCTTTAAGTGATTTATGGTAATTTGTTCAGTGTTTCACTATTTGTTCTGTGTCTCTGACGATATACAGGGTCATGTTCTGAGATTGGAAGAAAAACGCCGAAGGGGTTTTTAGTGGGTTATAAGCTTTACCCACTAAAACCAAAAAAAGATTTATGTGCCCTGGATTACTTGCTAGTATACTGGCACCTGGATTCACTTCTATTTGTATACTAGGTAACTAAATATTTATTTTTATAAGAATCTAAAGTTTTACACGAACAATTTGGCAACATTGCGCCAGAACATCTGTTTATTACACAGCTGCTCAGTGTAATGTGACTGTGCCGAGGAGTTGTGTGTGGGATTAGGGGTGAATTACCCCACTTTTTAAACGTTCGATTTGAAAAAAATAAAATATGTAGCGCTTCTCTAGGACACCCCAGGAGTCACCCATTTAAATATAATACGTCATTTCCATAACACCCTGTATATACCTAATACCTAAGTGGCTAAAATCGTGTTACTCTGTCTACATACGCTACCTAATAAAAATTGTAAATGAAGCTGACTTTAAATAAATACTAAGAGCAGTGACGGGTCGTGACCTATGATAGTTCACAAGTATCATGAAATTATTTTAAAAAATTTATTTTACTGTAACGACCAAATCATATTATATTCTTCGGCGTTTTAAATGTAGGAAGAAAAAAAGTAATAAGAAAATTCGTTAGATAAAAGACATTTTTATTAATTTTTTAAATTTTACACAAAAATACAATTTTTGGAAAATAAGAAAGAAACGTTTTTTTTGTGTGTATAGTGCTTAAACGTAAAGTCCATTCTTCGGTTCTTAATTGTTGAAAATTTATCAATAACAGTTTCGAATACCCCCTATACATTTTTTTTCAATAGATAGCATTGCTAGGGCTGTTAGCCTTTCTTCATTCATAGAACTTCGCAAAAATGTTTTTATTCCCTTTAATGTTGAAAAACATCGTTCGCCTTCGGCCGTGGTCATTGGTATGGTAACAATTATTTGTAAAAGTGGAAAGGTGGTAGAAAATATGCTCCGAAGATTATTTTCCATTCCATTTTTTGTCCAGGCAGGCTCCGCAACGCCGCAACCAACAACAAACAGGAAGAACGAAACAAACAGTTACTCGTGCTGCATCCACAAATCCAGTTTTTTTTTTCATATATTTCATTTTTAAACTTTCTAATAAAGTTCCTAGATTTACCCTTTGTGGTCCGCGTTAAATTAATTTCGGGTTTAGGTCTTCCCGTATTCTTCACTTCAATTTTTTGCTCTACATTCAAGAAGCTAAAGTTATTTTTTAAATAGTCCACCGTCAACTATTCATTTTAACTTAATAAATATATAATATTAAAATATTAGAACATACACGCTCGAATTTCTAACTAGATGCACGAACAGACAACAGCAGCGCGATGCACACAAAAACTGTGCGGCTTTTCCATGTTAAATCGCCATAACCCCGCTATCCCCCGCCTCTACCACTAAAGAGAAACTCCCGCCTAAATAATCGCATATGCGAACATCTCTCGCCATCAACGCGTCAGAGACGACTGGCGCGAAGGCCGCAACACGCCACGGTGAGAGATATAATACAGTTTGGTTTGATGGTACGATAAAATATTAGGGAGGGTCGGACTTTATACGATAAATAATATTAAATGAATATAAACTAATATTTTTTATTCCTTTTGGGGGTGCACGTGCGCATATGCTCCTGTGGAAGAACCGCCACTGGCTAAGAGATATTTTTTTAGTCATATACAGGTGCTTTTCATAATCCAAATTTCACTAAAATTACTAAAGCCGTTCTGGAAATATCTTGAAATCACCGAAAAAATTTAACACCCTGTATCTTTCAAACAAAGCATCTGCGGACCGTTGATAGGAACTATTCGTCTTATTTTTGGGTGAGAAATCACCACAAGAGCGATGGCACAAGTTTTTTGTAACACCCTGTATAAATTCTAGTGACTACTCCAAATGGAATTTTCGTATGTATTAATGGTTGAGATGAGCAAATTTTAATAAACTATTTTAGGTGGCAGTGATGATGGTATAAATGTAGTTGCAATGTTAGAAATTTTAAGGAAACTGTCAAAGAGTGAAGAAAGACTGATGCATAATATAATTTTCCTTTTTAATGGAGCAGAAGAAACCCCCTTGCAAGCCTCCCATGGGTTTATTGCCCACCATAAATGGGCAAATGAGTAAGTTATCGTCCTAAGAATAGAAATTTATTAAAGGAATTTTTAAAATAAAGAGTAAGCTTTATACAACGGTTCCAAGATAAGGAGGGCCAGTACATGGATCTCGGAAACCGTAAGAGATACGAAGTCAGTTAAATAAAGGTAAAGTTGTGCATTTACGTGCCTAATAATATGCCGCTTAGAAAGTTTTAAAATTCCGAGTAGTTCCGGAGATATCCGGAAAAAAAGAATTTCTGAAAAATCGTTTTATTGTTTTCCTGGGTTTTTTTGAGATCGAATTCTAAAGTAAATTGCACATTTGCATTGTCACTTTTTCCGCTCTATCTAACAGCGTTAATTGTTTTGTAATCCGACGAGTCGTCTTCGAAGGGCCATTATCAACTTTCTTTTTTTAAATACGGTCCTGTTTTTCTGATATTGGAATTTGATAGTTTTTTTTTCTTCCGAATGCAACGATGTATGACACATTGTGATTTAATTACATTTCGAGGGTTTTTTGAACAACATCAGGAAATTTTGGGATACGGTCCTGTATTTTTCCTAATTTTATAAATAATATCTCAAAAGTAAGCTCTAAATGTTTACTTATGTTGGACTGTTCAATAAATAACAAATGATTTAATAATAAACCACAAATAAGTGAACAAAATACAGAAACATTATTTCAAACTTCTGTTGATTCGGGATTTAAAAGAAAAGTAGGCGCTTGAAACAAAAAAATTAATTTGGTGACGCGTGATTTGTTTCACTTGACATTCCCATTGTGATCGTTTGAGAGCGTTTTAAGAGGTTTTCTATTTTCCAGAAAATATGGAACATAAATTTACAAATGCTGAAAGGTTTGATATTCTATCGCATGTTTTATTTTATCTCAATGTGTTATGTGGCAGTTAGAAGATGTTATTTGTGCTTAGAGAATAACGGAAATCATTTTGAACACCTTATTATGTAGTTCCTTACTTTTTTCGTTGTTCGTTTTATTACTGTTTTGGAATGATTTTTGTTCACTTATTTGTGGTTTATTATTAAATTATTTGTTATTTATTGAACAGTCAATATACGTTGATATAAGTGAAAATTGTTAATAGTGGCAACGTTGTAAAGCGTGACGCTAGCAAATTCAGCTAATTCCCCGGACGCCGCCACGCCGTAGACCGGGAAAAAGAAGTAAAGCTTGAGATTATGGGATCCGTAAAACAAAAATGCTTGAATGTTCAAAGTCCAATATTATCTTTAAAATGATTCGAGGGAAGTTATCTGAAATCACACCTTTTACCTCAACGATTTGGTTTTTTTGCTCAAGGTGAAGAACGCCATCCCAGTACCCCCTGTATAAAAAAGCTATCTATGACACTGGCTCAATTCTTGAAACAAACCCGAATTAGTATTAGTACATTGCTACTTGAAATAACGACCGTGTCGTGCAATATTGTAATTTTTTACAAACAAGTAAAAATACGATGGGAGAGAATCACATACGGGTATACTATGTATTTTCTTTTACCAGAGGAACAAAACAGTTCACAATTACTAGATAAAGAAGTTATTCATAAAGCCGCTGAAGAATCTTATACAGGATGTTATGGAAATGACTTATTATATTTAAACCTGCAAATCCTGAGATGAAAATAAATGAAGAAAAATATCCATAAATGGCGCTTTGAATTATTAAGCGAAATACATATACACTTTATATGAAATCTCAAAATTTACGTGGCCGCTCCTGATGACCTTCGCAATCAATAGTTTATTGAGGCAGTCTCGAGGTTCAAAAGAGGTTAGCGCATTATAAGCGATGATGTCATATTGCAACTTTTTAGAAAAAAAAAACTACAATTTTAAAGTACATACTCTCTTCCCTTCGATCTTATTTTTAAATAATCCGTTTTATAATTAAATTCCATAAAAAAATAGAACACAAAAGTATGTTTTTCAACAGAACCAACAGTAGATAATATCACACAACTTTGAAATCACATTTATTATTGAAACAACATTTATTATTATGAATTATTTCGCAACAGAAAAAAAATCGGGTAAAGCTACAACTAACAAAACGTTTAAAATTCGTACACGTTTAGGACGTGGATCCCTCGATAGCGTCATGCCACCCCCGAGTCTCGAAACATGCTGAAGCAACGATAGTGGCGCGCGGCCGGTATTCAAGCAAGGGCGAGAAACTCGGTGTGATCTGACATTACTGTTAGTATACTCTAGTGACCCACATTGTTGCTAAGAGAATCCCGATGGAACGGCGCAACAGTATGTGGGTAAAAAGGTTTTTTACCTTAGTATTTCGATTAAAAAAAAAGTATGCAGAGTTTCTCTAGGACACCCAAGGAGTCACCCATTTAAATATAATAAGTCATTTCCATAACACCCTGTATATGCCGATATACATATATCCGCAAAATTTTGCCGATAGCGATTAACGGCAATATTATTTGCCGATGTACCGATACTATCCGCTCCCGATCGGCACGGCCGATCACTAATTAAAATGAGCCTCTTGATAGTGAAACTGATAACAAACCCGAACAAATATCGGGTTCAGTTTTGGTCAATTGGGCACCGTTGATACCCCCTTTACTATTTCCTATTATAAAAAATTCAATAAATGGTATTAAAGTAAAACAATTATTGTAGGTCAAAAATTCTAATAAATCTAGAAGCATCCGGGTCAGAAGGAAAAATAGTTTTGTTCCAAACGGGCCCGGAAACCCCATGGTTGATAAAATATTACAGCAAAGTACCTCATCCTTACGGTAACGTTATAGGAGAGGAGATATTTCAATCTGGTATTATACCATCGGACACCGACTTTAGAATCTTTAGGGACTTTGGAAATATGGTTGGTAAGGATCGATTCTTAATATGGTTCAATTCTGTTGTGTTGGAGGAATGTTTATAGACGCGAATTTTGGAAAATACAAGCTCATATAACCTTATTCTTTAGGTCTCGATATGGCCTTCTTTAGAAATGGTTACCGATATCACACAAGCTATGATGGGTTCTCGAATATCCCAATGGGTTCTTACCAGCATGTCGGCGATAACACGCTCTCATTGGTAAAAAGTTTGGGTAACGCACCAGAAGTTGTGGGTAAGATTTTTATTATTGCATTTTTGGCTAATACTCTTTGTTCTTGCCGTTGACTTGAAACAAACGTGGATCCGGTATTTCTATCTGCTTCGTACACGTCAATGGGACGCCCGTTATTACGAAAATAAACATAACAAAAAAGAGATGGGGAGATCTGTAGAGTCCCCATCTCTTTTTATCTTCCGTCTGTTTCTGTCTTGGTTAGGAAAAACACACAATCGATACCATCGTGCCGAAATTAAACTAGGACAACAAAATTATCTCCTAGGCTATAAAGAGTATGCAAAATCTATTGATAATAGGTAATCATTATTGGTGTGAGAAATCAAAAATCCATATAATTTATTGTTTTAAAATGTAACAAAAATAAAAACAATTTTTAATTTCAATCATATTTAAACTTTAATATAACAAAAAAATGACATATTTTTAATATTTGGTAGCTGCACCGTCATTATCGATTAAGGCTTGCTAACGTCATGGCATACCTAACACTAGGTTTCTCGTATACTCTTGCGTTATTTCCTCCCATGCTTCCATTATCCTTTGGCGCAATTCATCTTGAGTTCTAGGCTTGAAGTTATGTCTATACATAAATATTGCCATTTCATCCCAAACGTTTTCAATTGGGTTGATATCGGGACTTTTCGAAGGCCACGGCAGAATACGAATATGGTTTTCTTCTAAATAATTTTGCACATGCGGGCTTTATGAATTGGAGCATTATCGTGTTGACATAGAAAATCTTGGTCAAGTACTGCGCTGATTGATGTTATCATAACTTGGTTTAGTATATTGCAATATAATGGTGCATTGCGCCTTCCATGCACTATTTGACAAACTCCTGGGCCCCTTGCACTAATCCCGCTCCAATCGTTGATAGAAAAGCGTCCACTTTGTATACACAGTGTGTAAAAAGTCCCGGAACAGTCAATTATTTCAAAAATGGTGCACAATATAAAAAAACTTTCTGTATAAAAGTTGTTGGTCTTAAAGAAATTTATTAAACTTAGATCCCTGTAATTATACAGGATTGCCCAAAAAGTCGTGGTAACCAAAAATTCATTTTTTTCAAATGGAATGACCCTTTTTTGATCACATTTTCTGATTCCTCTAAACATTCTAAACAACAATTATAGAACATGTCATATGGCTAAACCTATTAGTTTTAGAAATAATTTGAGTTGAAGGACATAAATGCGATAGGTACGATATTACCTTTTGCATTTTTATAAGCTGGTACTAGAATTTTTTGCGTCACTGTCAAAGTAAATTCTCAAAATGTCGCTCAGCGAAAGGGAACGTATAACTTTACTAATAATAAGAGGTTTTGGAGACCGACAAAGATCAGTTATCGAGACAAAGGAATTATTTAATAAAACTTTTCCAAACCGAGAGCCTATATCAAAATCTACAGTTGTGAGAACAGTTCAAAGGTTCGAGGTAACCGGTTGTTGCAGAGATAAACTTCGTTCCGGAAGACCAAAGTCGGCAAGTAGTGATGAAAAAAAATTAGAGACATTACTTCATTTTGTTCAGAATCCACATTTGTCACTCAGAAAAGCTGCTACCCTAGGTGATGTTTGTTTTAAATCAATTGACAATATTTTAAAAACCAGTAATTTTCATTCCTATAAAATAACTCTTGTCCAGGAATTATCAGAAGACGATTTTGATCGTAGGTTGGAATTTTGCGAAGTAATGATGCAAAAACATGAAGAAAATAACAATTTTTTTAATCAAATAGTTTTTACGGATGAGGCAACATTCATCTTGAACGGGTCTCTCAATCGCCATAATTGTCGTTACTGGGCTGATCAGAATCCACATTGGATGAGAGAAACACATACTCAACACCCCCAGAAAGTAAATGTGTGGGCTGGAATTATTGGCAACAGATTAGTGGGGCCTTTCTTTATAGAGGGGAATTTGAATGCCGAAATGTATCTCCACATGCTGCAAAATGAAATTGTGCCAGCAATAAACAATGAAGTAGGACCACTATTACGCAAGACGTGGTTTCAGCAGGATGGAGCTCCTCCTCATTTTGGGCTAGCTGTTAGAAATTATTTAAACAACACTTTTCCTAACCGCTGGATAGGACGAAGAGGCCCCATAGAATGGCCTGCTAGGTCGCCAGACTTAACGCCCCTTGATTATTTTCTTTGGGGACACCTAAAAAATAAAGTATTTGTGACAATACCTGCAGATCTGAATGAATTAAGAGGAAGAATTATTGAAGAATGTGCATCTATTAACCAAGAAATGTTACAAAACGTCATCGACAAATTTTATTATAACCTAGCCCATTGTCAAACTGTGGGAGGAGGACATTTTCAGCATTTAATTAAATAACGACTTACACTTAATTTTATTTTTGTTCTTTTCAAGTTTTGTTAATTTTACTGCTTGTATTTAATAATTTAGTTGTTATTAAAATTTTGACACAACTTGAGTGAGGTTCATTTTACACGAGTTTAATGTTTTTCTTTTAATTTTAACGTAAAACATTTGAGCCGACTCGAAACAATGCAAAAGGTAATATCGTACCTATCGCATTTATGTCCTTCAACTCAAATTATTTCTAAAACTAATAGGTTTAGCCATATGACATGTTCTATAATTGTTGTTTAGAATGTTTAGAGGAATCAGAAAATGTGATCAAAAAAGGGTCATTCCATTTAAAAAAAATGAAGTTTCGGTTACCACGACTTTTTGGGCAACCCTGTATAATTACAGGGATCTAAGTTTAATAAATTTCTTTAAGACCAACAACTTTTATACAGAAAGTTTTTTTATATTGTGCACCATTTTTGAAATAATTGACTGTTCCGGGACTTTTTACACACTGTGTATATCTTCCATCGTATCTCGAACTAGAAGGCCTGAACGCGGATTCTCCCATTGTTGCAGGATTGAAAGGTTTTTTCATCGGAAAATATTACAGTTTCGCACATGTTATCTCGATTTATGTATTCATGAGCAAATTCTAATTTCTCTGCTTGTTTGCTTCGGTCAGAAATATTTTATTTGTAGCACAACAACTTTTTATTATATTCGAATTACGAATTCTACTACGAGCTGTATTAGCCGAACCAGGAAAATGTGTCTCTTCTTTAGCCCTTATTGCTGTTTCGAATGGATTATCTCTTAAAAAATGAATTAATTGTATATCTTCGCCTTCATTCCAAATTTTGAGGCGACCAGTACCTGCCAGCCCGGTGAGACCGCTTATGGCGGGGATCGAAGCATATAAGTAGGCCGTGCAAGTGACGTCACAGCCAGCCAGGCAGGTTACTCCATACGTTTATCCTTTTGTGTCAATCGTTCTGTGTCAATATCAGACTTTGGGTTTGTTCGATTTAATCTAGGCCATATTTGTCTCCCTTTATTGAATCGGAGAAGGTTGATGCAGACAGAGACTGACATAGAATGCGAGCAGCACACGTTCTTAAATTATTTCACAACCGAACATCCTTCGTCTGGAAGGGGATAAAATCAAGTAACATATGATTTATAATGTGATTGAAAATGGTGGAGGAAGCGTCATTAAATTCTAAAATAATTTTCTATTCTTTTCACGAAAACGGACCTTTTCGTTTTGTTGCAGGTAAGTAATTTATGATTGAAATATTTTTTTACTAATTTTTATTCGTTATTTTACATTATAAAATTGTTCCATTATGTCCCAAACTTGTCACGCAAACTAGCAACAAACACATTTTTAAAGAATTTTACTTAAATTTTACAATCCAGAAGTCAAAAGCTACAACATAATAATTACAGCTTAGTTATATTAACCCGTAGTCAGAATAAGTCCGGTAATATATTATTATAATAATTCTTTCTTTTCATAGTTTAATTGAGAATCCCATAATGACTGAACATTAAAGAGGACTTCGATCACTAATGTTGCCAGGAGTATGCTACGAAACAAACAAATTGGAAGCCCATAATCATAATGATGGTGCATATATTTACTTGGTTAGTAGCTGTACATATAGTATTGTATTTACCTTGATTTGTTTGAAGTTGAAGATGGTAAAATATTTTATGTAAATTATGATTTATTTCCTATTTTTTAATAAAACTAATTACAACCTTCAATCTCTGAAATCTTTATTTCTAGTTTCGTTACTAGTTCAATAATAATATAAAAGTATGTAAGGACAATTTTAAAGTGATATTTACATCTGAAAACCTATGTCAAAATCCTAATATTTGATTTTCTCTACTTAGTAAATCAAATGAAAGGGTTTCGATGTTTTCTTTGCTTAAATGTCACTTTAAAATATTGACAGTAATAAAAATTTGGACAAAAGTGACATTTGAAAAGCACGTGCGCGCCAGGCATAATGGATGTCGCCGTATCATGCCTGCTTCGATTATTTAACATGGCAGTTTGTCTTCTTCCTGGTTATAAGTATTCGTTGGTACCTGCTTTTCTTACGTCCATATTCTGCAATTTTGTGCTTAGCCGACAGTACGGTATTTTTGCTAATTCCTAATTCATCTGTGATGTGTCTTATTTGATGCCCATCTCTCAATCGCGTGTAAATGATCTTTTGCTGGACGGCTAACGCGGGCATTTTTAAAAAAATATTTTGTCCGATACGTCAGTCACAAAATTAAGTCAAACTGACAACTTCAAAATAAATTAATAGTCTGGGAGATTAAACTACATTTTGATGTCCCAGTTTTATTTCGGCACGATGCCGATGGTACGTGACTGAAAAGTCTATATTTTTATCCCGTTTACGGCAGACGTGGCCCTGTCTTACCATATTTAGTTAAGGATTAATGTTGTGAAACGGTACCCGTATCCCTCTAACAACACGCTTAACAATTCGCTTATTATATTCAAGAACTTACAAAACATGTCCATGCAATTTATAACACGTCAAAATAGGCACGGTTCGAGAATAGCCAAATAATCTATCAGTTTAATCATTAACAATAACTCCTTTCATGTAATTTGCGCTATATACCATTCATAAACATACTTTCCGAGCCTAATATTTGCATAATCAAGGAATATTTAATATATAAATGCCCAAATCAACATAAAACCACATTTGCATACTTTGACACAACTGTACATTCCTTCACCTCCAGACACGACGGTCAAAATATCTTCCGTCGTAATAAATACATGCATGTGTTGAAGTGACACACAATATATTCGGTCTTTGTCACACCTGTTAACAAAGAATATCTAACTGCATTCTAAGACGCTAGAAAATGTAAAAATCGATTATTCTCAACCACGTGGTCCAGTCGACCTGTCTATTTCTCACCTACATCTGATCTAGTTACAGATGATTGTTCAGCCTTCAAACTGTACCGTGCCGTTGGACGCGCTTCAACTAGCAATCGCCTTTTGATTGGCCAACAGCGGTCACGTGGACCCTTTAGCTCTAGAAACACCGCGTTTTACTACCATTGTATATCGAGAACCCAAACAAAGTGCTACGGAACGACAGGTTCAAAAAGGGCGATAGTTTCGGGGATTGCAATCATTAAAGTGACATACTTTTCTTATCTACCGACAGTAAGGTCATTCTTACTACCGACATTGTGAAGAAATCATCCGAGCTGTGTGTTACGAATCTACAGGGTTGTACGGACGAGTGACGGAATTTCGCGCAATCATTAAAGTGACATACTTTTCTTAACTACCGACAGTAAGGTCATTCTTACTACCGACATTGAAGTCATATTGCTACCGACAGTAAGGTCATTCTTACTACCGACATTGAAGTCATTCTTATCTACCGACAGTGAGGTCATTCTTACTAACGACATTGAAGTCATTCTTAACCATTTATTTTACTACCATTTTACCACCAGTTTAACGTCTAAGTACTGAGTCACAACAGGTCGTTTCACACAACAGATTAGTGAACAATGTGTTAAAGATAATTAGTACTAAGACTACCATGTAAGTAAGCCCAACATCACAGTTTGTATACACGGTCAAAGTTGTACTATCTGTATTCATTACTTGCTGAAGAAAATAGATATATTTTAACCTACAATTTGTTTCACCTTACATTTTACTTAAAACCAACCAGCGACCAATACCTAAGGAGATACAGTAGTAACCCAGTAAGTTCGAGGATTGAACCACCCGGACCTATCAATTACTATTTTTTCCACAAACAATAGTTAAATTTGACACACAAACCAACGAATGCTTATAACCAGGAAGAACACAAACTGCCGTGTTAAATAATCGAAGCAGGCATGATACGGCGACATCCATTATGCTTGGCGCGCACCTGCTTTTCAAATGTCACATTTGTCCAAATTTTTATTACTGTCAATATTTTAAAGTGACATTTAAGCAAAGAAAACATCAAAACCCTTTCATTTGGTTTACTAAGTAGAGAAAATCAAATATTAGGATTTTGACATAGGTTTTCAGCTGTAAATATCGTTTTAAAATTGTCCTTACATACTTTTATATTATTATTGAACTAGTAACGAAACTAGAAATAAAGAATTCAGAGATTGAAGGTTGTAATTAGTTTTATTAAAAAATAGGAAATAAATCATAATTTACATAAAATATTTTACCATTTTCAACTTCAAACAAATCAAGGTAAATACAATACTGTATGTACAGCTACTAACCAAGTAAATATATGCACCATCATTATGATTATGAGCTTCCAATTTGTTTTCGTAGCATACTCCTGGGAACATTAGTGATCGAAGTCCTCTTTAATGTTCAGTCATTATGGGATTCTCAATTAAACTATGAAAAGAAAGAATTATTATAATAATATATTACCGGACTTATCAAAATTCTGACTACGGGTTAATATAACTAAGCTGTAAATATTATGTAGTAGCTTTTGACTTTTGATTGTAAAATTTAAGTAAAATTCTTTAGAAATGTGTTTGTTGCTAGTTTGCGTGAGAAGTTTGGGACATAATGGGACAATTTTATAATGTAAAATAACAATAACGAATAAAAATTAATAAAAAAATATTTCAATCATAAATTACTTACCTGCAACAAAACGAAAAGGTCCGTTTTCGTGAAAAGAATTGAAAATTTAAAATTATTTTAGAATTTAATGACGCTTCCTCCACCATTTTCAATCACATTATAAATCATATGTTACTTGATTTTTATTCCATTCCAGACGAAGGATGTTCGGTTGTAAAATAATTTAAGAACTTGTGCTGCTCGCATTCTATGTCTGCATCAACCTTCTCCGATTCATTAAAGGGAGACAAATATGGCCTAGATCAAATCGAACAAACCCGAACAAATACACTCACGTCTTTGACTTTCAGATATAGCTAAGTAAGTCTGATATTGACACAGAACGATTGACACAAAAGGATAAATGCATGGAGTAACCTGCCTGGCTGTCACGTGCACGGCCTACTTATATTTATTTATTTATTTATTTATTTATTTATTTATGCCAACAGGGATACAAACAGGTAAAAGTACCCAAAAGAGTATCCACACGATGTTAATACAAATTATACAAACAAAATTTAAATACATAGAAATCCCAATATACAACAAAACAATCGAAATATGAAGACAAAGCAACATAATTATATTCTTAGCAACATAAATATATTCTTAGAATATTCCGCATTATTGTGCACATGACAGAGTGAAGTAGCTATAAAACAAATATTCAAAATATATTATTTACACATTTTTTAAGATGCTCTTCACTCTGCTCCGATCCCCGCCATAAGCGGTCTCACCGGGCTGACACAAACACTGAAAAATAACAATGAATTTTATTTAACAATAACGACAAATATGACAGTTGTTAATCCGGTAGTGTCAAACGTGAAGGTATGTAAGACCAATAAGGGCTTTATAAACACTACGTTGCGTACGTAATGTAACAGAAAAAGACAAATTATACTAATTTTCAGAGCTCCCCGATTGTTTTTATGGGAAGTTGTTTAGAACCTATCTAAGAATGTGAATTGTTTATTCTATGACTGTGAACCAAAGTCGTATCCTCCTTGATTTAAAATCCTTGGTTCTTGCCATATTTGGTACTCTTGTGGACTTCTCCTATTTTTTTTTAGATAACGAACGATCTCGAGGAAAACCCATATACTTTGATGTTTTGGGATGGTTTATGATTTCTTACAATAGTACACAAGCTCTGATCGTTAATTTGGTTACGATTGGCTTATCATTCGCTGTTTTCGGTTTTAGTTTGTTTACTTTTAGAGCTGGTAAGTTATTTTAACTATTGGTTTTTGGCGGTTTAGGATTATGGCTCTAAGGGCCGATATTTCAAAGTCTCAAGGTACAGAATTCATGAGTCATCCTTAACATAAGTTTGACAGTATGTTAAAGCTCTCTTTTACTCTCATCTAAAGCAATAGATCTTTAAGGACGTTGTAATCTTAGACTTAACGCGTCAATTGACCCTCAAATTAATTTAAAACATAAGACACGAGACATATTTTGAGGTTAATATTTAGTAACTGTTATTTTTGGTTGGTAATGTAAAAATCACTATGTTTTACACCAGACTTGCAGCAGAAACTGTAACAGAAATCGAGCAGACCCCGTTTTTTGACGAGTCATGCAAGTATATTGCAAAAATAAATCAGCTGGCTTCTTAATGCGCATGCCTTCCTTCCAGTTTTATTGCAATTGCAGAAAGACTTGCCGACCATAATGCGGGGGGGGGGCATTTTAATCTATTGTAGGTTAATTTGGGCCGGAACATGGTACTTTGCCTAGTACAAATTTTTTACAGTATAATAAAAAACTATGTAGGTACTCCTATAGTGTTTGATCATAAAAAAAACTACATATTAGTCTGTAAAGTACGCACAGGGGATCTTTACCCTGACGTCATCGCTAACAAATAGATATCCCGACATATTTCATATCTGTGCATCTTTGTTTGGTACAAACATAAAGGCGAATAAAAATTGTATATTATACGTCGTCCGGAATTAAACGTGTTAGACAGAGAAAGAATTATAAAGAAGAGTTGCCAAATAATTATTTTGACTTACGCAGTACTACAAATTACAAAAACGTCATTGTGACAATTGATTAATTTTTTCATTTTTATACATTTTTGTGCATTAAAACTTCATTTACTCCTGCAAACAGTTCTTTCCAGAGCTTTTGGTATCGCTTTTTTGTGTTAGTGGTAAGTACATATTGATATTTATTGTTATTTATTTATTGTAATAAAGTATTCCTAACCCTAAAAATTGTGGATAAGTCTCCGCTCCGCTATTTTGCCATCCCAAAAACGTAAAAACACGTCTTTTTAGTTTCGAAAAAAATAAGTAAAATCGCCCGAATTTCCAAACGCTCTGTATATGTATCGAAACTAGAAGGTTCACAGAACGTATTTCGGGCAAAATCAAATCTGAAATCGCCAAATTAAGTTCACAATCTCGTCTCAAAATGTAGTAAAAATTGGTCGAAAAATACAAATATGACAATTCAATAAAATAATTTATTTAAATTTCCAAGGCAATGCCTATTAGTTTGCATTTTTTCGTAAATTGATTTTTTTTTTCATGTTTTACGACATAAATTACCATTTATCTTCAATTCTAATGAAAAAACTCTTGACTTTTTGGGGTGATTCCTGTAGGGGATGAATGGGCGGAGCACTTTTTAATAAATTAATTCAAATGATCTCTGTTGGTCAAATCAAAAATTAAACTTACTTTGATGTTTTTTTAATCTGTGTAATCAAAATTGTCACATTCAAACCGAGTTTATCATTTTGTCAAATAAGAAGTAGGTACATAACTGTCAGTAAAAATTCAAGAATATCAGATTTATACCTACATATTCCTAACAATCTATTTTATGTAAGACCGACTCAAAATTTTGATTCGGAGTTTTAAAGAAATTTTTAAAAATCCGTATAGGTATGGGAACGTTATTTACGTCAATTAAAATGTTATGAAATTAGTTTTTGTTTTGACAACTTTTCTTCCACGTAATTTTGATTTGATTCATACGATTTTTATGACGTGTAAGCGATGACGTCAGGGTAAAGATCCCCTGTGCGTACTGTATGTATGTATTATGTATTTTATTTGATAACACGTCATATCTTGATAAATCGATTTTTTTGTGACAAGTGATGGTTCGAATTATCGAGTTTATTACTTATAACGTTCCTCTTCTCAAATCGCAATGAATTCTCCTCCTCCGTGGCACTCATACTTGACACTTGACAGCTAAATGCCGATAGTAGCTTAGGACGTATGTGCGTTGCTGTCAAATGAAATTCCAAAAAGACCGTGCATGCGTCCGTTGCGTACACCGCCCTATAACTATGGATACGTATAACTTATGGGTTGCGCAGTAAAAAGTTAAATTTTATGAGTGAAAAAATGGGTTGGTGCGCACGGTTTACCGGTCATACGTTTAAAAGCTGCGTTTAATCACAGGTTGCCAAGCAGGCACTATTTTATGCGAATGTTTAGCCAAATATACTTGATTTTTTTCTAATCGAAAACTGGATTCGTAAAGTTAAAGGATTGGAAAACGTTATGAAAAAATTGCGTTAAATAATATAATGTTATAAGAATAATAATAACAATTTCAAATATGAACAATTTTCAAATTTTTGTCACAGATCTTCCTGAAACTTGTTAATACCCCAATCGACATGTCAGACAATCTAAATATCGATAAATTAACTAAAAAAACTTTATTATTAACGGCTAAAACTTCACGAAAGAAATATTAATAACTTTCGTCTCTTTCTAACCTGCCAAAAAGCGGCATATTTTTTAATTAAATTGATGCAATATAGATGGCTCTCATTGCTAATTTGGGATTGTTTAGGATCTAAATGTTGCTCATCGGTTGTCTTGCGCACAATCTTGTCACCTTTATATAGGCAACCCCGCCGTATTGGTGCCGGTTTAGTTGCCAACCATCCAGAACCGAAATCAGTCGTAGGGATGTAACGATATTAAAAATCTATCGATACGTGGACAATAGATATCAAAATTAATTCTAAAAGTAGCTTTTCAGTGATGGCCACCAGGCGTTCTTATATGCGAGAAAATAGATTGTTTATTTCCCAGTAAAGAAGGTCTTGATGTTCCGAAATATTCCCGTGTATCATTTTCATTAAGGGCGAAGTACGGTCCTGTTCGTCGGTTAAGGTAAATAGTTTATCAGTCGGTATTGCGCTTGACATCTGACGATCAGCTTTGTTTACATGCGCGAGATCATAAATTTGCCACTTTTGCTTTTGGAGTTTGGCTATTCATATATATAGGTCGGTCGGACATATGCGCGCGAACCTTACGATTTCTTGCGTCTTGCAGGTTATCTTGTAGAATGTAAAACGGGCTTAATCCAATCTACATTATATTGGATAAAATTAAATCAACTAGCTTCATAAAACACAATTTTTTTTTAGGAATGTCCTCATCCATCGTGAAATACCTTCTTCTTACGCTTGGAGCCCTTTTATTGGGCTGGATTTTAGCAGGAATTTTTGTAGTTGGGTTGGCGTTTATTTTGGACCTTTTAAATAAAACCATGTCCTGGTATGGGAACCAATGGCTAATTTTCGGTCTTTATATGGTTCCAACAATTGCTATAACTGGCAGTTTACTGTTTCTTACCGATCAAAAGGTAACTACAAATTATAATTAAATATTCACAGGCACACCATTACAAATATCTGTCTTAACTAAAATTAATTTTCTATGTTCTTATTAATTTTTAAAAATATATTACTTTTAGTTTATAATATATCAACAGCTGATTTTTTAATAATAATAAAAACTATATTTCAGTTGCTTTGACGCGGTTTCTAGCGGCATTGTCTTTGTTTCGGTAGATCGACATTGAATGCAAATACAAATAAAGTTTTTAAGAGCAGCGTTTAATCACATGCTGCCCAGTAGGCACTATGTTATGTGAAGATTTAGCCAAATATAGGGTGTTATGGAAGTGACTTATTATATTTAAACCGGCAAATCCTGAGATGAAAATAAATTGAAGAAAAATAACCTTAAATGGCGCTTTGAATTATTGTACGAAATATACACTTTATATGAAATCTGAAAATTTACGTGGCCGCTACTGAGGACGTTCGCAATCAATAGTTTATTGAGGCGGTGTTGTCATATATTACAACACAGAATTGTAAACGCACGTGTTCCGTTTTTTGACAACAAGACGTCTTTGACCCGCGTTATCACTTCTTTTTCAAACTTTTTAGAAAAAAATACTACAATTTTAAGGTACATACTCTCTTACCTTCGATCTTATAATTCGCTTTATAATTAAATTCCATAAAAAAATAAAACACAAATAGTATGTTTTGCAACAGAACCAACAATAGGTAATATCACACAAATTTGAAATCGCATCACAATATTTCTTATTATGAATTATTTCACAACAGAAAAAACATCGGGTAATGCTACAACTAACAAAACGTTTAAAATTCGTATACATCAAGCACGTGGAACCCTCGACAGCGTCATTCCACCCCGAGTCTCGAAGTCTCGAAACATACTGAAGCAACGATAGTCGCGTGCGGCAGGTATCCAAGCATGGGCGAAACATGCGGTGTTATCTGACAACACTGTTAATATACTCTAGTGACCCATATGGAACGGCGCGACAGTATGTAGGTAAAAAGGGTTTTTACCTCAGTATTTAGATATTCGATTAAAAAAGAAAGTATATAGGCTTCCTCTAGGACACCCTAGGAGTCACCCCTTTAAATATAATAAGTCATTTCCATAACACCCTGTATACTTAGTTTTTTTCTAATATAAAACTGGATTCGTAAAGTTAGGATTGGAAAAGGGCATGAGAAAAATGCATTAAAAAAATATAATGTAATAAGAATAATAATGACAATTTCAAATATGAACAATTTTCAAATTTTTGTCGCCGATATTCCCGATACTTGCTTGATACCACAATCAACATATCCGACAATCTAAATATCAATAAATTACTAAAAATCTTACGGCTAAAACTTATATGTATATTTTTTAATTCAGTTGTTGCAAGTTAGATGGCTCTGATTGGCAATTCGTGATACTCATCTTAAGACATTTGAAAGTTTAAAAAAATTTATTTCACACAATGCACACTGGGTGATTTCATTGTTACTAATGGAAGAACAGTTTGTATATTTTCAGAACCTTTCCTTAGGTATCAGAGCTCAGATGCAAGCCCATTTACTCAGAATATTATGGACGATTGTTCTCATTGTTGGAGTCATTCTAAACGTACGGTCAAGTTATATTCTGGCGATTCCCATTCTATTTAATGTCTTGGGATTCGTCGTGATACATTTGTTTAGGTTGCAACATACCGGTAAGTATACGGGATGTTTGTCAAGTCACCTCTCAGTTCCGTCTCAGTCTCGTTCGCTATACCTCTGCGATATATTCATATACAGGGTGTTAGGGAAATGACCGATTTACAATTATTTACATTATACAGGGTGTTATGGAAATGACTGATTTACACTTATTTACATTATACAGGGTATTATGGAAATGACGTATTATATTTAAACCGGCAAATCCTGAGATGAAATGTAAATTGAAGAAAAATAACCATTAATTATTAAGAGAAATTATACACTTTATATGAAATCTGAAAATTTACATGGCCGCTATTGACGACGGTCTCAGTCAATAAAATAAAAGGTCTGCAGTGTGAAAAGACCTTAACGCATTTGGGCCGGTGTTGTCATATCTACACGGCAAGCTCTTTAGAAAAAAATTTTTAACAATTTTTCATTTTATCATTTATGAACAAATATGATTCCAGAAAACCGACGGCGAAAAACCTTTTGCAAAACAAATAATAGTAATATTACCCAAAAATTTCAAATTCGTCACAAGCACAGGAAAGAAAATAGATCAAACGTCATGACCTTTTAAATGGTTATCTTTAAAACTCTTTAAAAAAAAATGCAATTTTGTTTAAGACACATGCTGCTCTCTGACCTTTACTTATTTAAAAATAATTATTAGTTTCATAAAACTAAGTTTTAGAAAAAAACCTCTCACATAACCTCACAAATAGCAGCTATTCACATGGAAAGATTACACGGGAACGTTGTTTTAATTAATTTTTTTCCTTTTTTCTCGCTTAGATTTATTTGTTTAAGTAATTAAAAATAAGTAGTTTCCTTCAATTTACACACACGCGACGAGCGAACTGAAAAGGAAACCTCAAACTACTTCAAACAGCGCTGTTCCAAGCTTTAAATTATTGTATCAATCAGCAAAATTGTACCGAATTTTATTATAAATGTACCAGCACGGCGCCTAAAAAAAGGACGCTACTTCACTGGACACCAACTTTAAAAAACTTAGAGTTCTAAGAAAAAAAAAAGTCGTTACCTTCACCAAGAACGTGAGCTTAGCCCTACATAACAAAAGAAATCCTTAGATGGAAAGTATACCAAAAGCGATTTGTAAGCGATTAGTAATCATCTGCTAAATACACTAAAAAAATTGATTTCACAAATCGATGGGAAATCGGACGCCATTTTTTCCATCGAATTTATAAAAACTTACGAAAGAGGTAAATTAAAATTATAAAAACATTATACACGATCTCCGTTAGTGAAGAGGAGCATTAAAAATAAAATTATCCATTTCGCGCAGAATAAAATGTAAAATTTGATGAAAATATTTAGAAGGTAACCTAACCAAACAAAAAACTGACAACAAAATGCATTTAGCAGAACTACAAATCGATGCGCATCGTGACGTCACCCATTAAAGATCGCTTATAAATCTGGTTCTTGGTTCTGAAGAATACAGCCTTTGTAAAATGTACCGAATTCGGTACAAAAGTACGCCTGGAACAACCTTGTGTTCAAAACGACGAAATGACTCGGCTTACATCGAGTCGGTTCGGTCGCCGTAGCGGGCTTGTCAGATATCTTGTCAGTTTCAGACGGACTGCGTCGGGATACGGTTGATCTTATTTTATAACCAATACACGCACGCACGTGTGTTTGTTATAAGTGTCATGAATTAGTGTGACAAGTGCCTAAAAAACTAATTTGACACATGTGTGTGTTTCTTTAAGTGATTTATGGTAATTTGTTCAGTGTTTCATTATGTGTTCTGTGTCTCTGACGACATACAGGGTAATGTTCTGAGATTGGAAGAAAAACGCCGAAGGGTTTTAGTGGGGTATAAACTTTAACCACTAAAACTAAAAAAAACTGAAGATGTCTGTGCCCTGCTAGTTCAGTGCCATTGATTTACTTTCTATTTAGATACTAAGGTAATCTAAATAATTATTTTTATAAGAAACTAAAGTTTTACCTACATTTTTACACAGTTTGGCAACATTGCGCGCAACATGTATTTGTGAAATAGGTCCGCAGGGTAATATGATACAGTACTGCGGAGTGACCTGTGGGTTTACGGGTGTCTTACCCTACTTTTAAAACGTTCGATTTAAAAAAAAAATATGTAGCGCTTCTCTAGGACACCCCAGGAGTCATCCATTTAAATATAATACGTTATTTCCATAACACCCTGTATTTAAACCGGCAAAAATAAATGGCGCTTGGTTCGGGTATTATATGCATTGAAATGTAATATTTCTGAGTTTAATAAGAGTTTAAATGAATCTTTTCAACACGCGTGTGATAAAAGACACTTTCTACGGAAGTTAGCCGTGCTTTTTTCTCATTGTCGTAGCTGGTCGTAGGAAAATGAAATTTCAACACCCTGTATTAAGAAATCTATGCCTACGCGAACTTATGTTAATGAAAGAAAAAACGTTTCTTCATAAATTGACGTAAAAAATCTCACTCTGAATTATTAGAACGTCAATAAGGATGGTATTATTTGTTATAGTCCGGACATGGCAGATCATCTACCTTCTAAGTCAACTGATCCCGTCGATGATAATCATGAATCATTTTATTTTACTTATGTTATGCTTCGTACCCATCACGGGAAGAATTGGTTCAAATGTGAACCCGGAACTTATAATTGGGGCTATGACCTTTGCGATTACATTGTTGCTGATGTCGCCTTTTGTAAGTAAGAATAATTTAGTTTCGTTATTTCATTTAGTTTTAAAAAAAGAGCTTTCACCCGGGGCCATTGACTTGAAACAAACATGGTCAATGCGACGAATGTTTTTATGAAAATAAACACAACAAAAAAGAGACGGGTATTGTATCTGTCGAATCCTCATCCCTTTTTATCTGTCTGTTCCTGTCTTGGTTAGGAAAAACGAACAATCGGCGGACATGACTCAAAAGTCCATATTTTTATCCAGTTAACGATAGACTTGGCACTGTCCTACCACATTGTGTTTAAAATAAGGCGAGGATTCACCTCCTTCATTTTTTTAGAGAGGTTAGGAAACACTTTGTATACGTATTTCAAGAATTTGATGACGAAATTTTTTTTTCGAAAATATCCATAGTTTTTGATAATTTGCTGGATTTTTTTCAATCTCATACTTCAGTTTTTTACACATTGTTACTTAGCTTCCGAAATGTGAATTAATAATAAATTTTCATTGTAAACAAACGCCTAGCATTAATTTTAAAATGCCATTTTGTTAGATACCCTCTCTTCTACCAACCCCATTTTACGAGAAAGTGGGACCTTTATTAGATCGGAAGTTATTAAATATTTTCGAGCGCAACTCGCAGCATGCTAGGATCGAAGCGCGTGAGGTTTATAAATCTATAAATTGATAAAAATTGCCCCTTTTTTCATGTGATACATGGTTTTGTCTCCTCAAAAGATCACGATATTTCGATAAATATTTTTGTGCTCTGTTTTATGACTTATGAACTTTAGTAGCTGTTTTATTTTTCAGACGGTTCTGACAAACTTATTACGAAAAGCCAGATGGTATTATTTAGTATTAACAGCCGTATTTATAGCTTTTTTTGTGATATTGTATACGCCAATAGGATTCCCCTATAGTGGTGATTCCGATGCTCCTAGGCCACAAAGGCACTGGATTATGGTAAGTATTGAAATTACTGTTACTAGGAGCGGTTAAGTGGTAGTATAGGAACACATTGCTTCTTTTTGTAATGTAATTTTTCGGCGTCATTTCCCTTTCCTTCAAAGTGCAGTCGCTAATACTCTATGTAAGCTACTTCAAATCAAATGTTTTAATATTATGTTCTATTTATCATTAAAAATAAGGGTAAGTTTATAATATAAGGTTGTCTGTCTATCTGAATATTTTTTATTTTCGATATATTACTAATTTAATATTTTTATATGGCGATATCTGCGCGGTTACTTCTAGTTAGCTATAACGGTTTTTCAATGGCTTCTAAACGAACTAGCAGTTACTGAACTTAAAATTCCCAGCAAAATTGCCATACCTATACAGGGTGTTTCAGAATAAGATGCTGATCCTTAACGTTGTGAATCCTTAGTTGATTTTAAGAAGAAAAGTTCAAATTAACATATATCCCTAACCTATCAACTTTCGAACTACATGGCGTTAAAGTTTTAAGAAAAAAATCGTTTTCTATCATAACTTTAACAACTTTCTAACTATTTTTATGAATTTTTCACACATGCCCTCTAAGCATCAATAGCCTTTTTTGGTGTAGAAAATTTTAAAAAAATTAAAGCATTAAATGCACATTCGCTATGTGCCTATGGTTTTAAAAATTAAATTAAAACAACTAACATTAAATAACGTATGAACAAAAACGAAAATAATTTAGATTAGCTGTTGAAAGAGGCCACCACCTGCAAGAATGCATGCTTCAGCTCTTCTCCTCATTGAGTCTCGTATCCTTTGAAAAATTCCTGGAGTATTCCTGATAGTGTCGAAACAAACTATTATGCGGTTTCTCAACTCCTCTTCAGTATTTATTGGGATGCTGTAAACCAACGTTTTCAGATGTCCCCACAGGAAAAAATCTAGACTGTTTAGATCAGGGGATCTAGGTGGCCACGATTGTGTTCCTCTGCGCCCTATCCATCGATTACGATAATGTTAATTTAAAAACTCTCGTGCTAAGAGACTGAAATGAGCAGGTGCACCATCGTGCATAAACCACATACGATGTCGGGTAAAAATAGGGACGTCGTCTAGCAAATTTGGTAAAGTGTGTTCAAGAAATTGGCGATAATTGATTCCGTTCAATCGGGCTGGTAAAAAATAAGGCCCAATTAAATAATCACCAATAATTTGAGCCCAAACATTTATAGAAAATTGCTCTTGGTGGTGGGATTCCGTAATGGCATGTGGGTTTTCTTCTGCCCAGAAGTGATTGTTATGAAAATTTTGTATGGCGTTCCTGGAAAAATTAGCTTCGTCCGTGAACAAAATTTTGGCATCAAATTGTTGATTTTCGGTAACCATTTGAATAAACCATTAGCAGAAATTGATGCGTAATGGAAAATCCCTAGGAAGTAGGGCCTGGACCCGTTGAATATGGCACGGATATAACAAATAACTTTAAAGAATTCTCCAGACTAGGACATGAGTAATATTTAAAATATTCCCAATTTTTCTGGTACTTATATTAGGGTTTTATTCCACTAAATTTAAAATAGCTTCTTCGGTTTCCGGTGTTCGTGTAGGTTGGTGTGTCCCTTTTAAGTAGTTTTTTGTTTCAATAGATCCCGTTTCACATAACTTTCTGTGAGTTCCTGAAATCGTTCGTGCATCCGGAACTATTCTATTTGGATAACGCTCTTGGTATAATCGTCTGGCTTCGAATGCATTGCCGTCAGCAAGACCGTACAGGTAATGCATATCCGCAAACTCGACATTTGTAAAATTTACCATGATGCTTATACGTTTAAAAAGTATTACGTTTTTAAATTTAAGTTAAGTGGAAAGCCCTGTACATAAATAAATAGCTGTCAAACTATTCTTAAATATTTCGTTATTGCCATTGTTTCCTTAACAAAGTTCATAGCCTACTAGTCAGAAACCATAGGCACATAGCGAATGTGCTTTTTATTTTTTTTGTCGGAAACTGTTTGTCGGACGATAAAAAGGCAAGATATTAAATGTGGCCTAAAATGAATGAGTATTTTAAAAATAATTTTTATCTTGAGAAAAAGCTACAAATTTTCGGAATTGACAACTTTATGCAACCTTACCCTTATTTTTAATATTAAATAGAAACTGTTTATAAAATTTGGGATTTCGCAATTTCATTTGATCGTTTGAACACCCTGTATTAATAGTTATCAAAATATTTTAAAAATCAGGTCTTTTTAACAAGGTTTCATAGGAAAGATTAATAATTAATTTAAGGTTTTCAAACGTCATTTTAGACATAAAACCTGTCAAAATATGTCAAACACTCTTAGAGTCAGGTATAGGACATGATATACGAAGTCTGTCTAGAATCTTGCGTAGAATCCAAAAATGTAATAATTTATAGGGTGTTTTAAAATAAGCAAGTTGACAACGACTTCCGGTCCGAGTTGATCCCTTTAACAGTAGCATACTGTCCATATGATGATCTAATTGATTCCAGGTGGGAGACCCTATATTGTTGTCTATTTTGATGCCACCTTAGAATATATTGACAAATACAATTATGTAAAATCGTATATTTTGTTGCTATTGCAATTGCAGCATACTCAGAGGCAATTCTACAACGAAACTGATTTAACGAGGACCGATGCTGGGTTTTTTATGCTGAATATGGACAGAAATTCTCCGGAAATTCTTAAATCGTATGTAAAGGAGATAAGTAAAGCAGAATCGATGGAAAATGATTGCGAACAATACACTGTATGTGCCATGCCGTTGACACATGCGAAAACTGTCAAAAGAATGTAAGTTAATTATTTATTAGACTTATCGAATAAATATTCAAAAATGTCCACGACAAAATTAATAAGTTGTTATTTCGTTAATAATGAACCAATTTTAATAATTGTTGTTTTAAGGGTTAAAAAACAGATTCTAGAGTTTAGGGCGGTATAGTTTACGCCCTGATACGTTTAATTGTACGGGGTAGTGCATTAAATCTAGATGTATGTAAATTTCCTAGAATTTAAATTTGACATACCTAATCTTACATACAAATTGAATTTTATTTATTTTTTTAAAGTATAAGATATAAAGAACACGATATAACTGCAACGCCAAATAACAAAAAAATTAAATATTTTTAACAATATTGCTCCACTGCAAGTTTTTTTTTATGATCAAACACAAGCACTAAAATCCTTTAAGGCACTCTGGGAGTGGTGCGTGTACGCAAAAAGCGATTCACGTTGGTTTTGAATCGTTGGAAGTTATATTCGTTGGGAAAAACGACCTCGGGAAGGTCGTTTCCACAAGGATGAAGTCCTCCAGATGAAAGAATTCTTAAATAATGAAGTTCGAGGAGTACTAAGCTTAACCACATATGGATGGGCGGCAGTGGTTCGTCTTGTATTTCTGCTATTATCCGCTCTGGGCGGAATTAAGAGGGCAAGGTCAGCCAACCACCTTCCATGAAGATATCTGTAAAAGAGAGTCAAATCCCCAACCAGTCTTCGATGTTCTAGGCTGTCGAGGTTCTTAGTCAGCTCGTGGTCCCCGATCAGACGAATAGCCCTCCTTTCGATGGAATCCAGTAGCCGAAGAGTATGTTTGGGTGCAGAGCTCCAGACATGAGCAGTACTCTAGTGATGGTCGAATCTGGGCTTGTATAGTGTCAAAAGTTGTTGAGGTGTGTACAACTTTCTGGTTCGGAAGAGTACCCCAAGCTTCTGAGAAGCTGTCTTGGCGATTGCCACAACGTGGTTATGCCAAGACATATTTCCTCCCGGATTGACCCCCAACAAATTGATAGATGAAGCCAGTGGGATTGCGTGTCCGGCCATGACTATATCCGGTTCTGCAATGTTAACCTTTTTAGAGAAAACTGCTGCCTGGGTTTTTTAGCGTTAAATTCGACTTGGTTACTGTCACCCCAAGCTAAAATTTCTTCCAGGGCTTTGTTGAGGCGTGATACTTCATGCTGTCTGCGAAGATGTGCGTCGGCAGCCGATGTTTGCGCATTTAAAGAGAAAGATGAGATAAGTGTGCTATCGTCAGCAAAACTAAATATCGGATTTTTAGTTGTCACTAGAAGGTCGTTAATGTAGAGTAAGAAGAGAGTGGGAGACAATATGAACCCTTGAGGAACACCGGCATTGATGGTGAAAGTGCCTGAGAGAAATTCGTCAATCGCCACTTGCAGAGAGCGGTCCTTAAGAAAGCTAGACAACCATGCACAGAATCGACTTGGCATACCATAGGATCGCAGTTTACTTAGAAGCCCCTCATGCCAAACACGATCAAAAGCTTTAGAAATATCCAGTTCAACAGCCCGAGACTCCCCATGATGTTAGATTGCGTTTTTCCAAATATGGGTGACATAGGCTAGAAGATCTCCAGTTGATCTGAAAACCATATTGATGATCGCTGATAATGTTGAAGCCTTCCAGGTACTTTAGAAGATGTTGGTTAATAGCTTTCTCCATTACTTTTGATATGACTGAAAGCAATGCGATTGGTCGATATTTGTTAGGCAGGATTCTCTTACCTTTCTTTGGAATAGACTGGAAAGTTGCGTGTTATATGTGGTTAATGATACTAGAGTGAATACCAATACTATACTAAGGTATATAGTTTTTAGGAAGACTGGCCGAACGATGCTGCGTGATAAGCCAGTCCGGGTTTTGATTAGCTTGTAGGCAGAGTACCGATATTAAACGGAGTTAAATATTTAAATGTGTGTTATTTCATATTAAATAACAAAATAAACATATATGCAATAGACGGATTTCTCTCGGATACCTTCACCATCAATGCCGGTGTTCCTCAAGGCTCCATATTGTCTCCCACCCTCTTCCTACTCTACATTAACGACCTTCTAGTGAAAACTAAAAATCCGATATTTAGTTTTGCTGACGATAACGCACTTAATCTTTCTCTTTGAATGCACAAACATCGGCTGCCGACGCACATGTTCGTAGACAGCATGAAGTATCACGGCTCAACAAAGACATGGAAGAAATTTCGACAGAAACCAAGTCGAATTTACCCCTAAGAAAACCTAGGCAGGAGTTGTACAGAACCTGATATAGTTGCTTCGCACTCTATATTATACGCATAATAAGAAACGTTTTTTCGACAATATTATTAAAAGAAATGGAAATTATTTTGATTTTTTGGCATGGCGACACTTTTGAGCCAATGTCTAACAAACCAGATTTGTCTAATTGGTTTCGATTTAAATTTCTAATAAATTTTCTTCTTTCTAGTCAATACAGTACGTGGATTCCCGCTAGTGTGCCAGTTTTTCCCGCAAACGAGACGCTTACATTTTCGGTGATCTCAAAGGAACGGCCGTCGCCTACGCAAATTAAATATAACATTCAAATTTCAGGTAAGAAGATGTTATGCTATACAGTGAACGGCAGAATTTACTCATCATATGGATTTTTAAGAACATTCTTAGAGCGTAATGTTGTAGCTACTTGACCTAGTGTTGGAAAAAACCGATTATTTTAATAACCGAGTTAATACTCTAGCGATTTTAATAATCGAGTGACTTGCTCGAGCGATTAATCACTTGAACTTTTTATGATTAAGAAAAAGGGGTTGATAAAACACAAGGGGTTGTTTTCGTAAGTTTTAGAAGTTTAGTCTATAGTTTTTATTAAGGAAGAACAGTTGATTCTGGCTTATAAGAAAATTATAGCATTTCGTTTTTTAAAAAGTTACAATCCACCCAGTCCCAGTCAAAACAAAACCTATGTCGCGATGAATCCACTCTATCATACTTTTTTGTATGCACCTTCTCGTTTATATGCCTTTAACAAAGACGTATGTCGTGTCAGCCTTCTGAGCGGGTATCAAGTGAAAAGTGACGATTTTCGCTTGAATTTATAACTAGAGTATTTCCTATCTAGCGAAAATCTGCTCGAATATACGAGCAGTTGTTTACCTCGAGCGATCACACTTCCAAGCGGCACATTTTGGTCGGCGTCAAGCGGAGCTCGGGTATCGAGTGAAAGGTGATAAGTAACAAGCGACGATTTTCGCTTGAATTTGAACAAACCCGAGTGGTTTTTTTAATAATCGAGCGATGTCGGTTATTTCAATAATCGAGTACTCGAGCGAACACAACACACAGCTTTTAGAAAAGAGTTATAAATAATGAAGGCAACCAAACTAAAACGAATTGATGAGGGCTATTAATGCTTATTGTAAATAGCAGGATTTTTTCTGATCGTTGCGGTTAAGAATATTAAAAAAATTCATTTGAATGCCAGGGAGGAATATTTTCCAGTGACCATCGTAATGTGCTGCAGTATTTTTAATTTTTTTTTTGTATTTTACTTTTTCAAATACGGCGTTATTTTCTGGGGTGGAGATAGTAAAATGCAGAGGGTATTTGTAGTCCAGAAAAGATTAATTAGGATAATAAAAAAAATGAATTACTTGGAGAGTTGTAGAAGTGTTTTTAAGAAAATGGGTGTTATGACGGCGTACGCTGTTTATATATTCGAATTTTTAATGTTCTTTTTTAAACACAGAGATTATTTTGAGGTGGATTTTGGGCATAAGTACAGTACAAGATCAGCAGATGTTAGGTATCCTATACATAGACTGACACTAACGGAGAAATCTCCACAGTATATGTGCCTTAAGTTATACAGTGAGTCCCAGAAGAAATGTCTAAATTCATTTAAAATTCAGCGGTAAGTTTTTTCGAAAAACGCTCGTACCCGTCGATTTTGATTTTTTAATTTTTTTTTTGTGGTAATTTCATGTATACAGGGTAGCTCAAAAATAAGTTACGACCATCAACTTCATTTTTTCAAATGAAAACATATATTTTTTATTTCATTTTTGAATTTTGCATTGAATTCTAAGCATGTTTCATGTACCATGTCCTATACATAAACTCAACAGTTATTGAAAAAATTAGGATTGGTCAAATTGTCAAGCTTAGTTTCAAAGTTGCGGTTTTCACAATAATGGTGAAGTTAACGGAACGGGAAAAAATTGAAATTCTATGCATGGTTGGGTTTGGTGATAAAACACGTACTCAAATAGAAACAGCCCAATTATTTAATGAAATCCATCCTGATCGTCCTCCCATATGTCAAAAGATGGTGAGTAGAATAGAGGCTAAGTTTAGAGAATTCGGTCATGTTAGAGATTTGCCTAAATCTGGTCGTCCTACTCGAGATGAAAATGAACAACTTGACGTTTTGCTTTCCTTGGAAGAAAATCCATGTACTCCCCTGTCGCACATTGGGGCCGATTTACACATGCCGAAATCTGTTGTTCACCGAGTAGTTCAAAAGCACAAATATCACCCATACAAAGTTATTCCAGTGCATGAGTTATTTGAAGATGATTTCGATAGGCGAAGTGAGTTTTGCGGACGCATGCAAAATATGTGCAATCTAGATAATAATTTAGTAAAAATTATTATTTTTTCGGATGAAGCTACTTTCTAATTGAATGGTAATGTGAACAGACAAAATTGTCGATATTGGGCAACAGAAAATCCGCATTGGATGATAGAGGTTCACAGCCAGTACCCTAAGAAAATAAATGTTTGGTGTGGAATCGTACGCGAAAGAGTAATTTGTCCATTTTTCTTTGAACAGTCTTTAACTGGACAAGTATATCTCGAATTTCTCCAACTAGAATTAATTCCAGCATTAGTGGCTTTATTTCCGAATCCATTGGATCCAGACTCCCCTGACGAAGAACTGATATTCCAACAAGATGGTGCTCCTCCGCACTATGCGGCCACTGTGCGCACATTTTTGGATGAAACCTTTCCCAATCGGTGGATTGGAAGGAGAGGACCTATCGCCAGACCTAACTCCGCTGGACTTTTTTTTGTGGGGTTACCTCAAATCAAAAGTATTTGTTAACAGGCCAAACAATATGCAGGAGTTGAAAGAAAGGATCCGAAGAGAAGTGCGTGTCATAACTCCGGAAATGGTTGGAAACGTGCAAAGAGAGTTTATTGATCGTCTTGGATATTGTCAAGCCGTAAATGGCGCACATTTTCAACATTTAATTTGATTTTGTTGTGTTTTTTTTTTAATAAACAGGTCTTACTTATAGATATGTTCAATCCTAATTTTTTCAATAACTGTTGAGTTTATGTATAGGACATGGTACATGAAATATGCTTAGAATTCAATGCAAAATTCAAAAATGAAATAAAAAATATATGTTTTCATTTGAAAAAATGAAGTGGATGGTCGTAACTTATTTTTGAGCTACCCTGTATACATGAAATTACCACAAAAAAAAAAAATTAAAAAATCAAAATCGACGGGTACGAGCGTTTTTTGAAAAAATTTACCGCTGAATTTTAAATGAATTTAGACATTTCTTCTGGGACTCACTGTATAATGCTTTGCCAGAAAATGTAAAAATAAATTGACACACAAAAAGTATTTAAGAGAGAACTAAGAAAATTTCTCATAGATTTAGAGCCTTGCAGTCTTAGAGAATTTTGTGGAAGCTTGTGAACTGTGTGATTTTTCTTTTTTGTTTTGTTGTGGTGTGACGTCATTTCATTGTTTTGCTCTGTTTGAAGTGTAACAAGTTGAAATAAAGATTATTATTATTTCTTTTTTCAAAATAAAAATACAAACTAATAATTTCTAGGTCCAGATAAATTGATTCTCTATATCACTCCAAAGTCGAACGCGATGTTTGTCGGCACTTCCCTTACCGATACTGTAAAACCTATAGTGCTGACGTTTCAAGGTCGCCCTGTATATGTTATATTGTATCAGCTTGGAAAAGGCGATGGTAAGATATTTTATTTTTATTATTTAGTCGACCATAATTCGAACCAGACTGAACAAGAGTATACGTATAGGGTGAGGTTGAATTTGGAATGCTATTCTGGATCGATATAGCCAAAAATATAGTGGGTGTTTCATTTAATCCTGAGGTCATTTCCGGTTAAACCGGAAGTGACAAAATAGAGTCCGTCATCTCATAAAATACAAAATAATATCACATACAAACCCACCAAATTTTATTACTGTAATTTAAACAATAAAAAAGTTATACAGGGTGATTCACGACGAGCGTGCATTAGAACTTTATGGAGAACTACTGAATATATGTTCCTGAAACTTTGGGGATTTGGGTTTATCGATATGCTCTCTTTATCTAAAATATTGACATGTTTCTGTCATTTCCGGTTATACCGGAAGTAGCTGCCAACTTTCGTTTTTTAAATACAACATGGTAATTTTTATTACATTTTTCGATTAAGCATTAAATACTAAGCACATTTTATAGAAAATGTTTTTGTCAGACTCTATTAGTTTTTGAGATATTTGGACTTTTTGTAATTATTTGGCAAATGCATGACGATGAAATAATCCATATAATTTTTTTACCTTAGCGCTTGGACTAAAATTTTTTTCTCACCGAATAGCTAGAAGATCATCAAGTCTCAAAAACATTTCAAATTCGGCATGAAATGTACAGGGTGGTCACAATTCAAGCCTCATTGTGAAAAAATTCAACCATTAAAAACTTTCTTATTTTAAATTGAACACCCTGTATATTTTCATTTAATTTGATGGCAAATTAGTTGTTCTTTATAAATAGTATTTACTGTCCTATACCTATATCAAAGCGTTTTCTCAAAAAATCCAATTTTATTCCGAAAATACTATTTGTTCAAGTGTGCTATGAAAACAATTGTACTTAGGGGCTGTATACTGATGTCTATACGGAGGAAAAGTGATTGGTATCAAAACGATGGGGCTCCAGCACACAACGTCCAAGTTGTTAAGACTGCCCTAAACAGACTTTTTCATGACCAGTGGATCGCCAACCAAGGTCCCTTCCACTGGTCAGCTCGTTCGCCAGACTTAACTCCACTGGACTTTTTCATCTGGGGAACCATTAAAGATAAAGTTTACGCGCGTCCCATCACCACGAAGGAAAATCTAATTGAAAGGGTGAAGGCAGCATTTCAATTTCTCACAAGAAATTAGGAATGCTACAAGAAATAACATGATGAAAAGAATACATAAATGCTTGGAAGTAAATGGCAATAATTTCGAACATATTTTAAAAATATAATCAAAAGATATTAGGTATAATTTTCAAACACATTTTTAATTAAAGAATTTAAAGTTTATAAACGTTGTTTCCTTGCTATTTTTTAAAAAATAATATTTAAACCATTAAATTTAAAACAATTTAAAACAATCAACTGCATTTTATTTATAAATTATTAAGAAACACTTTAGAATATTGTATTTTCAAGCAATCAATCACTTTTCCTCCGTATAGACATCAGTATACAGCCCCTAAGTACAATTGTTTTCATAGCACACTTGAACAAATAGTATTTTCGGAATAAAATTGGATTTTTTGAGAAAACGCTTTGATATAGGTATAGGACAGTAAATACTATTTATAAAGAACAACTAATTTGCCATCAAATTAAATAAAAATATACAGGGTGTTCCATTTAAAATAAGAAAGTTTTTAATGGTTCAATTATTTCACAATGAGGCTTGAATTGTGATCACCCTGTACATTTTATGCCGAATTTGAAATGTTTCCGAGACTTGATGATCTTCTAGCTATTCGGTGAGAAAAAATTTTTAGTCCAAGCGCTAAGGTAAAAAAATTATATGGATTATTTCATCGCCATGCATTTGCCAAATAATTACAAAAAGTCCAGATATCTCAAAAACTAATAGAGTCTGACAAAAACATTTTCTATAAAATATGCTTAGTATTTAATGCTTAATCGAAAAATGTAATAAAAATTACCATGTTGTATTTAAAAAACGAGAGTTGGCAGCTACTTCCGGTATAACCGGAAATGACAGAAACATGTCAATATTTTAGTTAAAGAGAGCATATCGATAAACCCAAATCCCCAAAGTTTCAGGAACATATATTCAGTAGTTCTCCATAAAGTTCTAATGCACGCTCGTCGTGAATCACCCTGTATAGGGGTGAGCGTTCCTCCTGAAACACCCGGTATAATAAGCCATTTCCATAACACCCTGTATAATTTTTTGCGAGCGCATATATAAAGAAGCCGACGCTGATACCGCTCGCAAACATTAAAATAATTATTTTAAGAAAGAATTTTTATTTCTATTGAAATTCGATTAGAGGAAAAGATAATCCAACTAGCTATTATTACACAGGTACACCTTTAACTTTCGACTTCACCATGGGGGTATCAGATCTTCATTCAGGACCAACAGTAGACTTTGCGATTACCGCGCGGTACGTACACGACAGCAGGATGCAAAAAACTGCAGCATATTTGGAATTTTTAAGCCAGTTCCCTGATTGGACGAATGTTACTCCTTGGCTGGCTGCTTATCAAACTCATGTGATATAAGTGATGAAAATGTAGTAAATATAGATTTTTTTGTTAATATTTTTTTTTCTTTCGTGGAGGTGACAGAAATGTAATATAGCAGGCCGCGACAGGTTTATCTGTAGCTATGAAAGGAATGCGGCCAAAAAAAAATGGCTGCGCTTAACAATGTTGTCACATATGTTAAAATTTTATTTAACAATCTCTTACCGAGAAAAACCTAAAATTGCATTTGCGCATTTAAGATAAATTGTAATACGTATACAGGGTGTCCCATAACTAATGGTACACAGGAAAACTACAGATTCCTTGGGTAAAAATACTACGATTTGGCCATACTTAGTTTAGTTCAATAGCTAGTAATAACCGAGATACAGGGTGTCCAAGTAAAAATTTAATTTTCAATTTTCCTTAATAACTTATTTATGAATCAATAATTTTGCACAAAATTTTGTGACTAGAGTTTTTTTGGGGAAAGGAATTTGAATTTGTTAATAATTTTGATGTAGATTATAAGGGGCGCTCTCTGCGGTTCTCTGGATACATAAAAAGAAATGTAACTTTTTTGTGCCTTAGTATAATTAAATTTTTATTAAAAATACTAGTTTTTCCGTCATTTTTAAGCAATAAAGGTATACTTTGTAAATGTCGCTCCGACTAACCGTTCTCGAGATATTTGCAATTACAATTTCTAATGCGCCCGTTTAAATTTTGATTTGTAAATGTGAAATTTGTCACAGTAGGCTTTGGTAAAGACAAATAGAATGAAAGCACTTTGAAACCTCATTTCTGTCAAAGTTTATTTTCATTTGTCAGCATTGTGGGTGTTTTTAGGGAGTTTTTGAAGATACTGTTATCAAAAATTAAACTAAAAATGCCGCGACATAACTGTTTTCTAACGGAGAAATGCGAGACATGGTATGTTTATAACCACAAGAAAATTTTAACAGACGACACATCGGCGGTATTTGGAAATGTATCCAAATAGAAAGCAGCCAGATTTTAAAATTTTTAGAAGCCTATACGACAGACTGGGAGAAACCGGATCCTTGCGTCCAAAACGTAATAGTGGAGGATCCTGTTTCTCACAGTCTGTCGTATAGGCTTCTAAAAATTTTAAAATATGGCTGCCTTCTATTTGGATACATTTTCAAATAACGTCTATTAAAATTTTCTTGTGGGTATAAACATACCATGTCTCGCATTTCTCCGTTAGAAAACAGTTATGTCGCGGCATTTTTAGTTTAATTTTTGATAACAGTATCTTCAAAAACTCCTTAAAAACACCCACAATGCTGACAAATGAAAATAAACTTTGACAGAAATGAGGTTTCAAAGTGCTTTCATTTTATTTGTCTTTACCAAAGCCTACTGTGACAAATTTCACATTTACAAATCAAAATTTAAACGGGCGCATTAGAAATTGTAATTGCAAATATCTCGAGAACGGTTAGTCGGAGCGACATTTACAAAGTATACCTTTATTGCTTAAAAATGACGGAGAAACTGATATTTTTAATAAAAATTTAATTATACTAAGGCACAAAAAAGTTACATTTCTTTTTATGTATCCAGAGTACCGCAGAGAGCGCCCCTTATAATCTACATCAAAATTATTAACAAATTCAAATTCCTTTCCCCAAAAAAACTCTAGTCACAAAATTTTGTGCAAAAATATTGATTCATAAATAATTTATTTAGGAAAATTGAAAATTAAATTTTAACTTGGACACCCTGTATCTCGGTTATTACCAGCTATTGAACTGAACTAAGTATGGCCAAATCGCAGTATTTTTACCCAAGGAATCTGTAGTTTTCCTGTGTACCATTAGTTATGGGACACCCTGTATAAGAGGCCAATATTCTATTATGGTTTGAATATTATTAAAACTTTATTTTAATACTATTTAGTTTGATATTTAATGTAAAATACTATTTTTTTTTTGATTAAAGTACTTTTAATCTAAAAGTATGGCAACAGAGGGCGTTGTCAATGGTTACAGGTAGCTAGCGCTAATTTGATTGGTTATATCCCAGACAGTTGATAGCGCATGCGTCTCCTGAGACACCCGATGGGCCATCGGGCTTGATCGGCGATGTCCGATATTTGATGGATGTACCCACCCAGTTGCGTAGTGATAGGAAAGGCAATAGTTATTGTATTGTTTTAAATTGTGTTTTATAAATATGTGTTCTTTGTGTCGTGTTTTAGGGTGTTATTTTAAAATTTTGAACTTTGTGATAATGAATGAATATATTCCTAGTAAAAACCTTCACAGTCGGACCCGTGAAGTGATGCAAATGTTTATAGGGTATGTGATTACTCACAAATCAATATATTTAAATTGCCACCTAAGCGAACGCTAGAAAGGGACATTAATGCGACCAAAACTGAAAAATCATCATTTATCAATTAATTATGTAGGTGTTTTTTTTTCTATGTTGAAAAATTTACATCTTGTAAAAAGTAATTTTTCAAATCTTGATAAAAATAGTTACCTACCTTCAAACATAAAATGCAATTACTGAAGAATTTCCAATTTTTATTACATTATTTATAATAATAATAATAGCACTCCCATGACTAGACCATGTTTTAAACGATATTGCTAGTCCCAATTACCGATACGTCGGAGACACAGATCTACTTGTCGAGCTGTACGCAATTTTGTGGGAAGATCTTCAATACAATTTCATACTAGCAACAATGTATATCGGGAACTATAGTGGTAATCCAGAAAATCGAGTTTTAATGATTTTAGGATAATATAGGAACGTTTTAAAATGTAAAAGGTTATCAAAGAGTAGCTCTGATGATCACCCAAACCCCGGTCCGAAACTTTATCTAATGATTAAGTCAAAATAATAAGAAATAAGCTATAAATATAAAACATTCCTTGTCCTATATCTATTCTGTCCTGCTAAGACTAGTTGTCCCACATGCTTAAAAGTAGTTTTGAGAAATTACGCATTTTGTCATTATTACATCCATTGTTTTTCTAAATTAATTTTGAAGTGGTGTTTCCGTTAATGTCTTTAAAAATGTACACTAATTCTTATAAGTAGAAATTATTTAAAAAGACAGAAACCCCAATAAAACGTGCAACAGAGAGCGCTATAGGGTCTAATCTTCTTCCGTTCTTCTAAACAAATCATAGACATGAAATCAGCAAGTACCAATCGAACCTTTTCCAGGTAGGTACCCCAACATTGCAGGTACGGCCGAGGAATTTTGAAGACTACAATATTTGGTGCAAAGTGAGACACGGAAAATTATTTTAAACGTTTTGGAGTATTTTCAAAATGAAAAAGAAAATAGCCTTCAGCCAATTTCAGCTGTGAAATGCACTGCAGCTACCTGTAAGATTAGTGAGACCAATGCTTCAACCCGAAAAGCTGATATAATTTTCTGGCTAAAAAGCAAAAATATCAATGTTATGGAGAACGTACGCGAATTACTACAAATAGTAAAACAACTAACAACAATTAAACGTTTCTGAAATAATACATTCCGGATCTGACCACAGATCTATCAGGAAACAAAATACACCCTCATATTACATTAGGTCTCTCTTTCTCAGGTCCCATTGTGTCGACAAGAGCTTGGCAATAAACAAGTGAAGTATGAAGGGACGGACTAAGGAAAACAAGTAATGATATGATTATATTAATGTAATCAAATGAAATAACATTTAAAAAAAATATTACTAGTCATATTTATTTACATTTATAATGTCATTCTATAGATAGTTCTGTTTCGCTATCGCTATATCCTCATCAAAATTAATTATACGATCCAGACTAATATACGAATTTTCTACAGTTAGTACGTGACGGACTGAATTTTTCCAACTACCTGGGGGAATATCATTAAAGCATTTTCGTATTAATTCTACAATACTAGAACTTAAAGTCGGAGAAATATTTTCAGACCTAACCAGTGATTTTAACTGGTGCCACATATGCTCTATGGGGTTAAAAATGCAATAATAGGGTGGGAACCGTAGCACTGTATGTCCAATTTCTTCTGCCAATGTGTCACAAACATATACTTTTTTTTATACAAAATGTCTTTAAAACTCCTAAAAGATCACTTTTTTTATAACTTTCTTGAAAATATATATCATTCGCCGCCATGTAGAACTGAATCTCCAATTTTGTATTATTTGAGCTTGGAGCTTTATGTAATTGGCGACTGTGATAGCTCGCATTGTCCATTACTATCACGCTATTCTGAGGAATGTTTGGTAAAAGACAATTCTTGAACCATTCCACAAAAACTAACAAATTTGACCACAAAAAGATATTTAAATATAAATTAAGCAACCTAACCTGATGTGCCTATATTTAATTATAATTATTACAATCCGGTCCTTTCCACATAATAATAACAAACGGTCATAAATAATGAGATGGCCCAGGTACTTTTACGGCAGTCATTAAGTTATATGCATTTTTCTAGAAACAATCATTACACGCTTGGGTATGGTAAAAGAGATAATACTAAGACTTATGTGATTTAATTTAATATTTTACTGTTTTTGAAGGGCGTCAACTGGACATTCCCTTTAATTTATTCTTGCTTTTGATTTTTATGAAAACAAAGAATACCCTGTAGCGTTCTCTGTTGCACGTTTTATTGAGGTTTCTGTCTTTTTAAATAATTCCTACTATAACTATATTAGCAAAATATAAGAGCTATAAACACATCTCTAAAAGTGAACTTTTGCAGATAGGACAACTAGTCGTAGTACGGCAGTATTATTTTAGTATTTGTTTTCATCGACAAATGGCGCCTAACTTCCGATTGGTGCGGACCACCAAGTCCCTTTCTCCGCCAGTCACCGAAAATATTGCAATGGAAGAAAGAAGAAAGTCAACGGTGAAAGTGCGGCCTAGAAGAATGTATTCACTCGTCATACCGACTCCGAATCTTTTATTTTGTTGAAGATATAATATGTTATTGTCAAGGCCACGTGTCTAGGCTACGAATGGAACCGGTGGTTGCTTTGGGTCATTCTTCACAGAGAAGAAATTTGTCGAATAATTTCTTTAAAATGCTCATAAAATAAGTCGTACGCGAATTAGAACTAGAGCGAATTTAGTCACATTTGCGTAACCTGGCTGGACCATTGCCGCTTAAAGCCGTCGATTCTTTGTTTGTCCTGGCTTTTATTATACAGGGTGTTATGGAAATGTCGTATTATATTTAAATGGGTGGCTCCTTGGGTGTCCTAGAGAAGCGCTACATATTTTTTTTTTAAATCGACCGTTTTAAAAGCGTGGTAATAAACACTCTTACTCACAGGTCAGTCCGCGCTACTGTACAACATTTCACCCAGAGCCAATGGCAATGTTGCCAAACTTAATGTAAAACTGAAATTCCATATAAAATTATAAAAATAAATTATTTTCTACCTACTTGTATTTATCTTTATACCTAAAGAGCGAGGAAATCCAGACACAAACACAATCAGTTCTTTTTCTTTTTCATGGGAACACTCCTGGACTTTATGTACACACAGTCATAGTGAAACAGAACCGATAGTTAGCTTTTGAAAATACAATAATACAGATTATTAGATTTTATTACACGCGACGAAATTTGACGTCCAGAAGAAACGCGTCAATAAAAACAATATTCAAAGATTATTTATGGACGGGCAAGATACACGCGTAAACCGAAAAACAGAGCGGATTGCTGAGAGTGTGTTGGCGATCGACGAGACGCAAGCGTGCGGCGCTATATTATTACTTCGCTCAGCCGATGTAAGGCGTCAAGAGGTCATTGGCATTTGACCTAGTGACGTACGTGGCTATTACTATTCCATATGTTTTTTCGGGTTGTTTAAAAGATAGTCCGTCGTAAATGTTCTTCAATTAATTATACAAAAAGGGATTACAGAATGGAAAAGTGTTTAAATTATTTTATTTTGTCTAAAGAGTTTAAGGTGTACATATGACAACACCGGCCAGAATTCCTTGATTGCTTACATGTATCGCAGTGCCACACAGGTGTTTTTCTGGTTTGACGTCAGGTCACTTTTACCGCTGAATGAATTGAAAGCGCCATTTATGGGTATTTTTCTTCAATTTGTCTTTATCTCAGGAATTGCCGGTTTAAATATAATACGTAATTTCCATAACACCCTGTATGTAGGTTCTAGAAATTTACATTTCTTGAAGATTTACCCCGTTCCGATTTTTTCATAATGCTAGTTTTTAATATCTCTGTCACTTTTGATTGCCTTGCCTGCAGCAGTGACGTGATTGCGAAATTGGTGAGTATTATAAATTTATAAAGCGAAATCTGCATGAATATAAAAAAGCACAGGACTTATTTTTAAATATAAAAGGCAAAGAATGATTATGTGCAAGTCGGGTTTCTGTCTTCTAAGTTTTATATGCCTATACTCGTTTTTTTTTCAGAATTTAGATTAACATGAGCTGAAAAAGGTTTTTCAATTACTAATGCTGGAATTTCGGATATATCTTTGAAAACACCGAAATTTTTTTTAAATGTTAACACGTACCCTGTATCGTTTAAATAAAGCATCTGCGAGGACCCGTGTTAATAGAAACTATTTGTCGTATTTTTAGGTAAGGTTTGAACCACTCTGTATGTTAAAAAAAATTTTAGCGCAAAATGCTAACAAAATTTAGAAATTAATGTTTTTAATATGATTTAAATATTTTTTTAAATTTATTTTTAAAAAAATTTGGAGATGCCGGGGATCGAACCCGGGGCCTTTCACATGCAAAGCGAACGCTCTACCACTGAGCTACATCCCCTCACATAAAATCTTATCAACAGAAGCAAGAAGGCAAACATACAATTATCTCGAACCCTGCAGTTTTGCTTATGTGGATTTATGCATTATGCGGCAGGCAGGAGCCCACACTTGCCACACTACATAAATTGTTACTATGACAATTTTATTGGTGATAAACATTGGCTTATTAAACCAGAGAGGTCATGCAGCGGCGCACTCAAGAGGGGCGGGGTGTTCGTAAACCCCCAAATAACAAATTTGATAACCCCCCTCCCGAAAAAATTGCTGAGTGCGACACTGGGTAGGTGTATCATATTTTGCTGTGTTAAAGTAACCTAGTGATTTAGCCGGTCTAGAATCACACAATAAACTTTGTGCTGCTTCATTGGCTTTATTAATTATGTCTTCTGGAGCGCATTGAAATGAGTTTTCTTCTTTGGAATCGGAATTATTTCTTTCTATTTTTGATATTTTCAAATATTATTGACGTTTATAAGGTGACATTAACATTTTAAGAGACATGGATACGCAGAAAGATGCACTAAAAGATGCCATAGCTGTCTACTACAAAACTACCAAAATCCCGGCGTCTTTCCCTTTCATACATAAATGAATAAATAAAGAAAGTAACAATGATAGTAGGAATTCGATTAAAAACAAATATTTTCATGTAATAAATCTAAATCAGTATTCAAGAGCCATATAAAAGAGTTACGAAATAGTTGGCTTCTCGAAGATGTATTTGCTAACAGATGACATATACATGAAGTAAAACAAAATTAACGTGATTAAATGAAAGTAAAACTTTCTTAAAATTCAGAGAGGCGCCTCCGCGGTAATTGCTACTTAAATTAGCACTTCCTCGGAACACGATTGGAAATAGGAGTCAGTGGCGTAATGTTGGTCATACCCAGAGGGGAATGTCATTAACCCGACCAACATGTCTTTCATTATGCAGGGTGTTCGGGTTTGTTAATTTCTCTCTGAAAAGACTTTGTGCTGGTTTGTAGATCGTGCCCGAATTATCTTGTCACTTTACAGGATTCCGAAGTTTTCTTCCCAAGCGTTTTAGGAAAAAAATGTCAAAGGAACAAAACTTTGTTATAGAACTAGAACTCGCGGAAAGTCTAATTTTTTTGTTTCGGAGGATTTTTAGATTTAATTTTTTTTACTGCTCCATATACAACGTGTCCAAGATAAGGAGGGATAGTACAGGGATCTCGGAAACCGTAAGAGATACGAAGTCGGTGAAATGGAGGTATAGTTGCGCATTTACGTGCCTAATAATATGCCGTTTAGAAAGTTTTAAAATTCCTAGTAGTTCCGGAGATATCCGGAAAACCCCGAAATTCTGAAAAATCGTTTTATTGTTTTCCTGGGTTTTTTTGAGATCGAATACTAAAGTAAATTGCACTTTTACATTGCCACTTTTTCCGCTCTATCTAACAGCGGTAATTGTTTTGTAATTCGACGAGTTGTCTTCGAAGGGCCATTATCAACTTTCTTTTTTAAATATGGTCCTGTATTTCTTCTAATTTAATAAATAATATCTCATAAGTAAGCTCTAAATTTTTACTTATGTTGGACTAGTTCAATAAATAACAAATAATTTAATAATAAGCCACAAATAAGTGAACAAAATACAAAAACATTATTTCAAACTTCTGTTGATTCGGGATTTAAAAGAAAAGTAGGCGCTTGAAACAAAAAAATTAAGATGGTGACGCGTGATTTGTTTCACTTGACATTCCCATTGTGATCGTTGGAGAGCGTTTTAAGAGGTTTTCTATTTTCCAGAAAATATGGAACATAAATTAACAAATGCTGAAAAGTTTGATATTCTATCGCATGTTTTGTTTTATCTCAAAAAAACTGTTATGTGGCAGTTAGAAGATGTTATTTGTGCTTAGAGAATAACGGAAATCATTTTGAAAACCTGATTATGTAGTTACTTACTTTTTTCGTTGTTCGTTTTATTACTATTTGGAATGATTTTTGTTCACTTATTTGTGGTTTATTATTAAATTATTTGTTATTTATTGAACTAGTCCAACATAAGTAAAACATTTAGAGCTTACTTATGATATATTATTTATAAAATTAAGAGATATACAGGACCGTATCCCAAAATTTCCTGATGTTGTTCAAAAAACCCTCGAAACGTCATTAAACCACAATGTGTCATACATCGTTGCATTCGGGAGAAAAAAGCTCTCAAATCCCAATATCAGGAAAACAGGACCGTATTTAAAAAAAAAATTGATAATGGCCCTTCGAAGACGGCTCGTCAGATTACAAAACAATTAACGCTGTTAGATAGAGCAGAAAAAGTGGCAATGCAAAAGTGCAATTTACTTTACAATTCGATCTCAGAAAAACCCAGGAAAACAATAAAACGATTTTTCAGAATTTCGGGTTTTTCCGGATATCTCCGGAACTTCTCGGAATTTTTATACTTTCTAAACGGCATATTATTAGGCACGTAAATGCGCAACTTAACCTACTTCTCTTACGGTTTCCGAGATCCCTGTACTGGCCCTCCTTATCTTGGACACGTTGTAGACAAAAATGATGAACTTTCCTCGAGTTGTTAACAAAATTTAGACATTTTTCGTTAAATTTTTTTTTTAATGTACCGCTTTCATAGGAAGCATAGTAAGTATAGACCCCGATCACGTGCAGTCTCTTTCTTCCGATTATCGTTGTCTCTGTCGGCGTCCCGATTACGAGCGGAACAACAATTCTTCTAACTGCAAGGGAAGAGCCAATTCGCCTCGTGCCTTCAAAGCGTGAAACGAACAGGGGTCAAATCGGAGATTTCGACTGACTCCGGCATCCTCTTAAATATTAAAATAATAAATGACTTAATTTTAGAAGAAGTTCAGAATGTAAAGTATCTGGGTTTGGTGATTGACAATAATCTTAACTGGTCCCAACACATTAGGCATCTCTCAAACAAAATACTACCTATTATACCTATAATATAGGTACAGATGTCGAAACTATCTTACCAATAAAACCAAATTGAATGTGCACAATGCCTTCTTCCTGTCACACTTTAGATATCAAATGCCAATATGGGGAACATGTGGGAAAACTAATTTTAACGCGGTCCAAGTACTCCAAAATAAAGTAGTAAAAATTCTCTTTCAACTGTGATTGGTTGACAAGCTCAGAAACTTTATATAGAGAGTTGAAAATAACAAGATTGGAGATACTTCTCGAATTAGAACAGGTAAATAATTAGCGTATATAAAGTTTTAAAAAATAACTAAGGGTGTAATATAAACATTTTAATGTCATATAACATACACAGTCACGAAACCAGATCTCAAAATAATATATATTGTGTAGCTACCAGGACGAATGTAGGATTGAGTAACCCAATTGTAAGAGCGCCAAAGGCTTACAAACAATAGAATACCAGATGATATCAGAGATCTTAGAAAATTATGTCATATTTGTAAAACGAGTTAAATTGCATTTTCCTACAACCGAGCGCAAAGTACAAATTTGTGCTTTCAAAAGAAAGCGCAAAGTTGCACTTTTTCGAGGAGCGAGCGTATCTATACTTTGTCGCTCGCGCGAGCGACAAAATAGCCAAAACGCTCGCTTGGTTTCCAAGGAAACCATAACAAAGAAAACGTCTAGTGTGCCTGGAACTTCTGACACAAAAGTAGGCGTTGATGGCATTTGACAGATGTCGACAATTTTGTGACCAACGCGTATTTTCGATCATTCTCGTAAAATAAAAATGTCTTTCCGTGAAAATTCAATGGAAATCGATGAAATTAGTGAAGTTTCGTGCACTCCGCCGGAAATTGCGCAAGCTGCAAAATCAGTTACTCTTAATTTACTGCCAGAGAAGTCGAGAACCAAATATGAAAAGCAGTATGAAGTTTTTAGTAAATGGTGCGAAGCAAAAGAAACCAACAAGATATCAGAAAATATTTTACTTGCATATTTTGCCGAAAAAGCGAAGGTAATGAAATCCTCTACACTTTGGTCAATGTACTCAATGCTAAGAGCTACGATATCAGCAAAATATGATATAAACATCAGCGAATACAAGAAACTCTTAGCTTTTTTAAAACGTCAAGCTGTTGGCCAAAACCTATAAAATCAAAAACCTTAAATTTTGATGAAGTGAAAACCTTTTTAGAAGAAGCTCCTGATAAGATATATTTACTGAAAAAAGTGATCTTAATTGTGGGTATCGCCGGGGCATGTAGGAGGGACGAACTTGTCAAAATGGTAGTGGACGACATTGAGGATAAAGAGTCAATCCTTATTGTAAACATACCTGATTCTAAGACCTACAATAGCAGAACATTCACTGTGACAAATAACGCAACACTCGGCTATTTATCAATCTATCGAAAATATATTAGCCTCAGGCCCAAAAATTGTACGAACCGTAGATTATTTTTTAAAAATTCGAATGGTACATGCCATAATCAAGTAGTAGGAATGAATTCTATTGCAAAAGTACCAAAAGACATAGCACAGTACCTTGGACTTCCAGAACCATGCAAGTATACCGGTCATTGCTTTAGGAGAACTTTTGCCACTCTTTTAGTTAATGGAGGAGGCAACATCACTCAATTAAAAAAACATGGAGGATGGAAGAGTACTAACGTAGCAGAAGGCTATATAGATGAATGTCTTGCTCAGAAAATTGCTACGCCTGAAAAAATTTTGGGACCGGCACCAACGATAAATAAATCACCCATATTTGTGGAAGCGAGAAATTCTGAAAACATCCCGATACATTTACCATCAGAAACTTCCTCTGAAATATTCATTAAAAATTGCGAAAATTGTACACTTAACTTTAATATTGTAAATAATAGGAAAAATGATAGTTTATAGATATAGTGTTATAAAAAAACCTATAACCGCTCTCTCGAGATAGCCAAACTTCTCTCTCAGAGCGGCAATGTATCACTTTGCGCTCTTAATACACAAATAGCTATTAGGGATTTAATTAGTCCAACGCCCAACACTGTAAAATAAATACTTATGTATTCTCGAGGCCAGCGCTTTTAGGCACTGATTAGAGAAATATTCAGATTAATGGAGGTATATTGTTGTTTTAATAATAAAAAATATTTCCATAGCAAATGTTCAGAGCAACGAATAGCGGAAATCCACGACGAACCACTGCCACCCATCCATATGTGGTTCGGCTTAGTACTCCTCGAACTTAATTATTTAAGAATTCCTTCATCTGGAGGACGCCTTCATCGTGGAACGGCCTTCCCGAGGTCGTGCTTCCCTCCAACGATTCAAAACCAACGTGAATCGCTTCATACGCACACCACACGAACATAGTGCTAGTATTTGATCATAGGAAAGAAATGTGGAAAATTTATGATAGTGCGTAAGTTTTGAGAAGCATCAGAGCTTATCAATCTTGCTTACTAATAAGCGATTAGATCACAGGACATGCCTACACACATACAAATCCTCGAAAAACCGAGATATACTTTTTTAGGAATCGGTTATCTAAAAGTGTTATTTATTTTTAATTGTTTTTCATATAAGTTAAACAGAAATATCAATTAGGTAAATGTAGTTAGTTCTACGATAAAAATATTTCTAAAAGCATTGAATAAAAGTTAGCAGTTTAACATTTTAGTTTTAAAAAGGTAAGTGTTTCGGTTTTGTTGCTATTTTGCTAGATATGTTTCCGTTAGTAATACAAGAATTAAAATTGCAGGAGATTAAGTGTTCACTTTCGAGTGTTCCTTGTTTTTTTCTTGATATAAAAATATTTCTAAAGCCTTTGATTGTGTTTGGCATGAGGGGCTGCTAAGTAAACTGCGATCGTATTCTATGCCCAGTCGATTCTGTGCATGGTTGTCTAGCTTCTCCTTAAGGACCGCCCTGTGCACGGATTTCTCTCAGACACCTTCACCATCAATGCTGGTGTTCCTCAAGGGTCCATATTGTCTCCTCTCCTGGGGTGACAGTAACCAAGTCGAATTTAACGCTAAGAAAACCCAGGCAGCAGTTTTCTCTAAAACCATTATATCTCGAATTGGTTTAGTTTAAAAAATAAATGAAATTCAATTTTTATAGATTTTAGGCGCTACTCCGTATGTAGGACGTGAATTTTTCAATATTTGATAATTAATAACGAAAGGACTTAGACCTTACATTAATATTTATTTTTCATTTACATACATAACGGATAATTTCTATTATAGTTGGAAAACTCCGAACAAAACATGAGATATTACTTTATCAACGAATTTTCCATTTTTTACCTAAAGCCTTTTGCATGGGAAAGAGGAATATAATAAAAACAAAATTAATATTTGGTGGTCCTAAATATACAGATTTTTCGCCTTTTTATCTTGTGGCTAGTAATTCCTAAGAAAAATATTTCTAATTTTTCACTTTTTCTTTTTTGATTTATGCTAAAATCTTAATTAATCTATAAGGTTTTATTTTATAATCAAACACAAGCACTATAGGAAAAGTCCTTTAGGGCACTCTGAGAGTGGTGCGTGTGCGCAAAAAGCGATTCACGTTGGTTTTGAATCGTTGGAGGTTATATTCGTTGGGAAAAACGACCTCGGGAAGGTCGTTCCACAAGGATGAAGTCCTCCAGATGAAAGAATTCTTAAATAATGAAGTTCGAGGAGTACTAAGCTTAACCACATATTGATGCGCGGCAGTGGTTCGTCGTGTATTTCTGCTATTCGTCGCTCTGGACGGAATTAAGAGGGCAAGGTCAGCCGAGCACCTTCCATGAAAATATCTGTAAAAGAGAGTCAAATCCCCAACCTGTCTTCGATGTTCTAGGCTGTCGAGGTTCTTCGTCAGCTCGTGGTCTCCGATCAGACGAATAGCCCTCCTTTCGATGGAATCCAGTAGCCAAAGAGTATATTTGTGTGCAGAGCTCCAGACATGAGAGCAGTACTCTAGTGATGGTCGAATCTGGGCTTTATATAGTGTCAAAAGTTGTTGAGGTGTGTACAACTTTCTGGTTCGGAAGGGTACTTCAAGCTTCTGAGAAGCTATCTTGGCGATTGCCACAACGTGCTTATGCCAAGACATATTTCCTCCCAGATTGACGCCCAGCAAATTAATAGATGAAGCCAGTGGGATTGCGTGTCCGTCCATGACTATATCCGGTTCTGTAATGTTAACCTTTTTAGAGAAAACTGCTGCCTGGGGTTGAGGCATGATACTTCATGCTGTCTGCGAAGATGTGCGTCGGCAGCCGATGTTTGCGCATTCAAAGAGAAAGATGAGCTAAGTGTGCTATCGTCAGCAAAACTAAATATAGGATTTTTCTTTTTCACTAGAAGGTCGTTAATGTAGAGTAAGAAGAGAGTGGGAGACAATATGGACCCTTGAGGAACACCGCCATTGATGGTGAAGGTGAAGGAACACTGTTGGATAAACAGTGTTATTTAGGCTTGTTTTTTTATGTTGCTAATGCTTGATTCTAGATATAATCAGACCTTTATTTTACAGAACTACTTAAATAATGCCTCCGCCACCTCCAGGTCATTATGGCCCGCCCCCTCCAGGTCCTCCACCTCCAGAAGACGACTGTACTTGTGGTCCAGGCTGTTGCTCGTGTGGAGGTCCGGACGGTCGCTGTTGCTGTATTTGTACGATATTATGAAGATAATTGAATTAACTAAAATATACTTTTTTTACTTATATTTAACTTAAAATTTTACAATTATTAAATGGAATGAGTTTTGCCAAATGTTAAAAATAAACCTTTATCTTCAATTCATTGAATCCTTTTTGATACGAATTATTATTTGCATGGTTTAGGGTAGGAATCTATTAGCAAAGAATAAAAGGCAGTAATAAATAAAAACAATATGTCAAATACGAATATGGAAAATTATTATTTCCCATACCACCCGATGATCCTTATAGAATAAGATATAATTAATTAAATTTTATTGTTTTTGCAGTTGAAAATCGCGTTATATCGCGAACTCATTGAGTTATCGGGATCGGGTTTATTCGAGCTTACGCGCTCTGTCAAGCTCTTCAATTTTGCCTTTCACTTTCTTTTTTTAGCATCAAAACCGGCTGAGTTATTTTCCATTTCCCGTTGTAGGTTAGATTTAGGGGGCGTGCCCCCCCCCCCCCCCCATGCGGCGCCCTATGCAAATCATTTCAGAATATCGAGGGGATCCTACTGTATCGATTGGGAAAAAAAAATTACTCGATTTCGTCGAGGGATTTTCGAGCAGTTTATTTCGCCAAGACGACTCCACTATTAGCAGTTTCACTGAATTTATTTAATTTTTCTTAATCTCCAAACCGAAAATACGCCGTATAATTTATTTCATTTTTGTATAGAAGCTACTTGATCACCGTGTATCAATGAGTAAAGAGAAATAATTCTTGTAAAAATACACTTTTAAACAATGGCAAAAGCCATTTCGATCCGCTGAACCGTTTAAAGTTTTGAACCTAGAACAATCAAAATTTATTCTTGTCAAGTTTCCCATTGTTCTCGTAAAAACAATTACTGGCTTTTTGAGGGCGGATCTTTGTAAAAAATTGCTATTTAACAGCATTTAACTGTTTTCATTTTGTCTAGATAAATTAGGCTAATTTTCTAAATCATTACTTTTGCTTAATCTGGATTGGGAAAGTTTTTAGGTGTGTCGCAATAGGTAATTTTTAAAATTTGTTTTAAATGTTTAAGAAGCGGTTTATTTTACAGTGGATGAGGTAAGAAAAGAAATACAAAGTACATATAGAAAAATGTACATATCTAGCCTACGCAACCAATGCAAACAATCTTTCCCACCTCGTTCGGTCATTATTGCAGCATAGCCAGATTGACATATTTATCGCAAATGTATCTTGCAAGATCCCAATTAAAAATTTGTTAATGTGGTAATTACAACTGGTTTAAGATGAATCCGCATTTGCTCTTAAAATAAATTTATTTCCCAATAATTTGACTATAAACTGTGAAAAGGCGATGAGAGATTCTTTGAAACAAATATTATTATACTTAATAGTGTCAAACGAATCTTGAACTAATCCGACTGCACTCTGGCAACATCTATTTTTATTTTCTATCGGATTGATTATATATTTTGGTTGATTTGTGTTTTTTTTTTGTGATTATTAATGAAAAATCGTCTTTATTATAAACAATCATGGTGTATTCATGTGTAGTTTCTAAAAGAGTGGATCATTTAAATAAGGATTTATCTTTTCATGGGTAAGTATGGTTATGTTTTAATATTTAACCATCTGACTTCAACATTGTTGCCATTCAGCCAACAAATATGTAGTTCTTTCTTCCATCCATTACTGATTTTCAATAACATTTCACACAATCACATCTTCACTTTCCAATTATGAATGTATTATGGGATCTGTACTTTACAATAGCTTTGGTCTGTCTAAATAACAAATATATAATTTTGCCTTCTCATTTTGTCAAACTAATTTTTAGACGCGTTTCGCCGTATCACGGCTCATCAGTACCTAATGCTAGAATCTGACAAAAGGAGAAGGATTTTTGCAGCACCATCAAGCAGTGGCGTAACAATTTTTCCTGGCCCCAATCAAATTGAATATTAGGATGAAAATACACTCATAGTCTGGTTCAGTAGTTTAATAAAAGTACAGTTTTTAATTTCCATGCATGTTTCGAAGTCACATACACTCATCTTCAGTGGAAAAATTATACATAAGCAGAAACTTTTGACATCCCCGACAATAAATTCCGATAAATAATATACGTTTTACTAAACTAAATCAGTACAAACTAGAATTGCGTCATCAAAATGTTTACGGAATGTTCCGAAAATAGAACATAAAGTAAAAATGATCACAAAATCGTACAGACGCAAACGCACGGTCTGTCATGCGGTCCGCAACCTCCGCAGCATCCAGGGCCTGGTCCACAGCCTCCGCAACATCCAGGGCCTGGTCCGCATCCGCAACACCCACCCGGTCCGCATCCACAATCGTCTGGAGGCGGTCCGCCGTGTGGAGGTGGAGGAGGTCCCCAACAATGTAGAGCAGGGCCTGGAATATTTTGTACCCCCATTGGTAGAGCTTGTTAGGAAAAATGCTGGAAAAATATTTTATATATATAACACGTTCTATCGGCAGAAAATATGTAGAAAAGAAAATTATTCGTCATGTTTCAATATTAATTTCTAACATAAAATATAAATATGCGATTTTGATAGAAAAATATCATCCTCAGTAAGAATTACTGATTAATATTGTATAGTAAGGTTATAAAAAAATTTATAATGGAATGAAAATTACCTAGGTCTTACCGTCGTTAAGTTAAAAAATAACGTTTCCCTTCAAAGTTAGAAAAACAAAATACAATCGCGATAACTGTCACACTACCTTTGATTGAAGACTGCAACAAAAAATATTTAATCTATTGTCTTATCCTTGTTATCTCTATTATCGGTATAGTAAATAGTTAAGAATGTAGGTGTGATTTGATATACAGGGTTACAATAAAAAACTTTTGCTAAAATGAAATATTTTTTTTTTAAAACGAAGTTAGATTTATGATAAAGGACATGATTATACATATGTATATTATTATTTTGTATTTGTATTTATATTATCTATATTATAATTCTATGTGACACACGTTACTGAAACATGCCCACAATTGATTTAGTGAATTACTGAAAAAGTATTGAAAACATTTCTGTATTCCGATAAACATACTGATTACACTTTTTACTAAAAGTTTTTATATTTTTAATCATTGGCGTAACTAGAATGATTTTGTAGGGGGGCCTGGGCCCTAGTCTAGTAGGATTTAAAAGGCAAGGGTCACTATGATGTATGTATGGCTTCGAACTTCAGAAACACTGGGGTGGGCACGGCCCACCTGCCCCCCCCCCCCCCCCCCCGTCTAGTTACGCCTATGTTTTTAATTGATTTTATATTATCTGGGAGTAAATTTTAATGATTTTGGTGCTAAGTAATCCATAAACTTTTTATTGGCGGTTGTTAAATTTTTTGGTCATTTAAATTTGTTATAAGATTTAGTCCTTGTTTCGGTATAGTGATCTACAAAGTTTAGCTCGGTCTTACACCGATAAACAAAATTACATATACTGCTAATATATAAAGTTCTGATATTTACAGTATCCTCCGAAAACAATAAATTTGTTGGAAATCTTTTATTTTTTTTAAATATAATTTTAAGAATATATTTTTGTGTTATATTTAACTTATTAAGTACTGTGCCTGTCACTATGGCAACACCCCAGATAATTATTCCTTATCGTATTAGCTACTCCACAGATGCTTTATAAACCATCACCAATGTTTTCTCATTTAGAAATACTCTTAATATATAAAATTTGTGTATGAGTCTACGTATTTTATTAGAAACATAGTCAATATGTGGACTCCACTTCATAAATTGGTCAACCAGCACAATCCCAATTTTACAGATATTATTATCGGTAATGATAGAATTGCTGAAGTAACCCACACAAAATATCTTGGTACCAGTCCTTGTTAATGAAAAAGCTAATTTGTTTTATTTAGTTTAATTGATAGTTTATAAGTTTCCAACCAATTCTTAACCAATTTAAAACCTTCTATTGTCTTATTTTTAACTTCTTCCCAATCTTTACCAGTAAATATTATAGCCATATCGTCAGCATATAAGATATAACTGTACCTCCTATATTTTCTGTTAAAAGAGCATTAAGATGAAGATGAAGAGGATCGGGCCCAAAACATCTACAATTTGTAAAAATCAATTTGTATAAATATGATTTCAGAGGATCCTAGAAAATAATTTTATGAAACTTAAGTACAAACGTGAAAAGTTTTCTAACACAGTAGTTCCCAATGTGTACGGGCGCCGCGCCGTGGAATAGCATTTATACAAGTTTGAACGGTATACCGATGTTAAAGTCATTTCGAGGGTTTTTTGAACAACATCAGGATATTTTGGGATACGGTCCTGTATTTTTCCTAATTTTATAAATAATAGGGGAGACCGGGGCAGGTTGTAACACGGGGTCAGTTGTAACACACCAAATATTTGCCGGATTTAAAAGCTGGCAACCCTGCATTATAGGCAGGCTTCTAGAGAACACCCTGAAGGTCAGTTACATGTAGACAGTCGAGCAACAGACATTTTAGTTGGTGTTTTTTCTAAGATTGTTAATATTTTAAGCACGTAAGTAAATTTCGACATTGTCATTTAATTCCAAATTATTATTATTATAGACCGGGTAAAATTGACTTTCTATATCATAAATGAATCGTTGCAGTCTAGGTTATTATATTGATGAAAGTTTTCCATGAATTTATGTTCACTTTTTTATCAGCTTCTACAAAATGAAAAAAATCAAGCCCGGGGCAAATTGTAACAATCTCATCGGGGCTAAATGTAACATGTTACAATTTACCCCGATATAGGTTCCTATGTGCGATGTATACCTAAATAACTACGTTTTATTATTTAGGATGAGGACGTATACTAAAAAAACAACAAGAGGTTCCACTTCCAAAGAAGATATGGAAGAGGCAGTAAACCGAGTGATACATAATAAGGAGTCTATACGTTCTGTGGCAAATATTCTAAATATCTGTCACGTGACTCTCTATAGATATGTGAAGAAAGTAAAAAATTCCGAAGGACGTGTCACGTTTGATAATGTTGGCTATAGGCAACGTCCAGTTTTTAATGATCAGCAGTCATCCAGCTTAGTTGAGTACTTAAAGCACGCTTCAAAAATTTATTTTGGGTTGACGCCTAAAGAAGTGCGAAAATTTGCTTACGAGTGTGCGTTGCAATATGATATTAAAGTTCCTGATTCCTGGAAACGAAATAAATCTGCCGGGGAAGATTGGCTAACCATTTTTCTTAAAAGAAATAGTGATCTCTCTATTAGGACTCCAGAACCTACAAGTTTACAAAGAGCAACGAATTTTAATAAAACCAATGTTGCTCTCTTCTTTGATAAACTAGCTAACGTAAGAGATAGATACAGTTTCACAGCTGCAAAAATATGGAACCTTGACGAGACAGGGGTAACCACTGTGCAGAAAGTATCCAAGGTTATTGCTGTAAAAGGGACGAAGCAGGTGGGTGGCATTACTTCAAGTGAAAGAGGGGTCCTGGTCACTGTATGTGTTGCCGTAAACGCGATAGGGAATTCTACACCTCCCATGTTTCTCTTCCCCCGGAAAAAATTCCAGGACCACTTCATTAGAGATGGTCCTCCAGGGTCAATTGGTGCAGCGAATGGTTCTGGCTGGATGATGGTAGAAGAATTTTACAAATTTATGGAACACTTCGTAGCCCATGTTAAGCCATCGAAAGAACATCCAATCCTTTTATTGTTGGACAATCATGAGTCCCATTTAGCAATAAAAACTATAAACTACGCAAGAGAAAATGGAGTGGTAATGATGTCATTTCCTCCTCATTGTTCACACCGTCTCCAGCCATTGGACAGGAGTGTATATGGTCCTTTCAAAAAATATTTATCTTCTGCTCAAGACAGTTGGCTGCGAAACAACCCGGGAAAGTCAATGACAATTTATGACGTCCCGTCAATGGTTCGAGATGCGCTACCACTAGCAACCACTCCAGTGAACATAATGAAAGGTTTTAAAGTTTCTGGCATAGAACCTTTTAACCGCGATATTTTCGGCGACGATGAATTTTTACCATCAAGTGTGACCGATCAACCACCACCATCACTTCCTTCATCTTCTCAAACAGTTGAATTAGAACATGATGTTACGACGTTAGCTGATCTATCTCAGGAATCTCCTGATATATCCACGTCGAATTTACAAGCTAGTGTAATAGATTATGCATCAACAATAGCACATTCCTCTTCTGAAATAGCTGACCTGGAGCCCGTTGCTTCAACATCAGGATTAAACGAAACTACTTCCTACATAACTTCAAAATACAAGACTACATTCTCTCCCGAGTTTGTTCGCCCACTTCCTAAAGCTGATCAACGAAAGGCAACACTTAAGGGTCGAAAAAAAAGAAAATCTGCGGTACTTACTGACACGCCAGAGAAAAATGCACTGGAAGAAGAACAAAATAATCGAAAGTCCAAAAAATCCAAAGAAATTATAAAATCAAAAGTGAAGAAAGTGAAGAAGAAGGTTTTCGTAGAATCAGACGATTCTTCAGAAGACGAGTATTTTTGTTTAGTTTGCACTGAAGCATATGGAAATAGTAAACCCAACGAACAGTGGATTCGGTGCCGGCAGTGTAAAATGTGGTCCCATGAGGCTTGCACTGATAGTAATTTTCCATATATCTGCCATCATTGCGATTCCGATGGCGAAAAGTAATACCCAAATGTATTCAAATACTAAATAATGTTTATTTATATTCTTTTGAAAAAATGTTTATGTTCCTATTTATATTTAAATGACTAAAATAATTTTAAAAATATACGGTACAACTTACCCCGCTTACTGTTACTTTTTACCCCGAAGCGGGGCACGTTGTAACGACGGTTCCGATTTATTTAAATTAAAGCGGGCTGTTTTATTTTTAAAGATTTTTTAAAATATATTTAATCAATTTGTTTACCACATATGTAAGTAGCAATTTATGCAAAAAAAAATCTTATTAGTGAAAACAGTTCCAAGAAAAAGAAAGGTAAATATTTTTTGTTACAACGTGCCCCGGTCTCCCCTATCTCATAAGTAAGCTCTAAATTTTTACTTATGTTGGACTAGTTCAATAAATAACAAATAATTTAATAATAAACCACAAGTAAGTGAACAAAATACAGAAACATTATTTCAAACTGCTGTTGATTCGGGATTTCAAAGAAAAGTAGGCGCTTGAAACAAAAAAATTAAGAAGGTGACGTGTGATTTGTTTCACTTGACATTCCCATTGTGATCGTTTGAGCGTTTTAAGAGGTTTTCTATTTTCCAGAAAATATGGAACATAAATTTACAAATGCTGAAAAAATTAATATTCTATCGCATGTTTTATTTTATCTCAAAAAAACTATTATGTGGCAGTTAGAAAATATTATTTGTGCTTAGAGAATAACGGAAGTCATTTTGAACACCTGATTATGTAGTTCCTTACGTTTTTCGTTGTTCATTTTATTACTGTTTTGGAATGATTTTTATTCACTTATTTGTGGTTTATTATTAAATTATTTGTTATTTATTGAACTAGTCCAACATAAGTAAAAAATTTAGAGCTTACTTATGAGATAATATTTATAAAATTAGGAGAAATACAGGACCGTATCCCAAAATATCCTAATGTTTTTCAAAAAATCCTCGAAACGTCATTAAACCACAATGCGTCTTACATCGTTGCATTCGGGAGAAAAAAGCTCTCAAATTCCAATATCAGAAAAACAGGACCGTATTTAAAAAAAGAAAGCTGATAATGGCCCTTCGAAGACGACTCGTCGGATTACAAAACAATTAACGCTGTTAGATAGAGCGGGAAAAGTGGCAATGTAAAAGGGCAATTTACTTTAGAATTCGATCTCAAAAAAAACCCAGGAAAACAATAAAACGATTCTTTAGAATTTCGGTTTTTTCCGAATATCTCCGGAACTACTCGGAATTTTAAAACTTTCTAAACGGCATATTATGAGGCACGTAAATGCGCAACTTTACCTCCATTTAACCGACTTCGTATCTCTTACGGTTTCCGAGATCCCTGTACTTGCCCTCCTTATCTTGGACACGTTGTATAATGAACAATTTTGCAGTTTACACATTTTCAAGAATTTAATAAAGTTCCGGTCGCCCCGTAATGCAACTCTGCACAAACATACTGACTTTGATGCATCACGTGATATGTATTTGTTTTGACGCCTTCCGTTGGATATAGTATACCTACTTTGCATAACAAAATTATTTTTTCACCCTGTAACCACATTTTTACATAAATCTTAGCTCGGTTTCTTGCACGATAATGTTCTGCACTAACTTTCTACTGATTTTCAAATGTTTGTACGAAAATAGCCGGTAATAAATGGATCTACTATAGCGTAACGACATGTTTTATTTTACCAAATTATTGTAATTTCGATTTTACAATTCAAAATTACACTGATGTTCTTACGCAATTTTTATATCGAAGAAAAAAATGTATTATTTTAAAATTTCCTAGGTAATGATGGCTGTGAGAAAATTATCTGATGCGTTTAATCAAATTTCAAGTTTCCTTAATCAAAATGGTGGTTTTAAATATAAAGGTATATACTTACTAGTATATCTTGATTATAATTTTATTACTTCCTTCACTGAGAGATTATTTTTACTGCCGTCATAAACATTTACGGTCGCAAAAACAAATAATAAAAAGTAATTAATATCCATTCTACACATCAGGCGAATACAATCCCTCGGGCCAAAGGCCCTCGAGCTAGTTAGTTTCGTCTTCCGGACATTATAGTGGGCGGCTCGTGACCTATGATAGAGGGGGTTCACAACATGGTGAAATTATTTTTAAAATTTTATTTTTGTGTAACGACCAAACAGTTACTTTCTAGGCATTCTATGTAGAAAGAAAAAAGTAATAAGAAAATGCGTTAGGTAAAACATATTTTTCTTTATTTTTTTATTTTACACATGGAAATACAGGTTTTGGAAAATAAGAAAGGTTTTCTTAGTGTGTATAGCTGTCGGATCTTAACGTCGTCGCATGCAACCCTCGTAACAATATTTATACAGTCCACTACTAATACTACTAAAGCCATCTACGAGCTATAAAGAAAACCGAATGCTGTCCAATACTACTACCGCCATCTACGAGTTATCAAGAAAACCGAATGATGTCTAATACCACTACGCCATCTACGGCTACGTCATTAGGCGCAACCAAGACGAGAACAATAGATAACTGTTTTATGACGAGAACGAATCGAGCCACGAGACTGACAAGTTGGCATTCTTTATATTTTCAGTGTTTTTTAGTCTAAATCCTTAAAAAAAATGGTTTAAAATCATATCGAGTATCATTTATCGAAATACACAACATTTATCGACCCTACACAATAGTGCTTAAACGTAAAGTCCATTTCTCGGTTCTTAATTGTAGGAAATTAATTAATAACAGCCTCATTACGTTTGGAATACCCTCTAAATACTTTTTTTCATATATTTAATTTTTAAACTTTCTAATAAAGTCCCTAGATTTACCCTTTGTGGTCTGCGTTAAATTAATTTCGGGTTTAGGTGTTCCCGCATTCTTCACTTAAATTTTTTGCTCCAAACTCAAAGTTATTTTTTAAATAGTCCACCGTCAAACTATTCATTTTAACTTAATAAATATATAATATTAACTAGATGCACGAACAGACAACGGCGCGGCGCACACTAAAATTGTGCGCCTTTTCCATGTTAAATCGCCCCCGTTGCCACCCGCCACCTGTTACTACAGAGAAACTGCACTACTTAATCGCACGTGCGAGCAACTCTCGTCATAATCGTCATAGGCACGGTTGCCGGATCCATACAGTTTGGTTTGACGGGATGATAAAATATTAGGGAGGGTCGGACTTTTTTAGTTTGACGGTACGATAAAATATTAGGACGGGTCGAACTTTATACGATAAATAATATTCAATGAATATAAATTAATATTTTTTATTCGTGTTGTTTTGAGGGTGCACGTGCTGATGTGCTCCTGTGGAAGAACCGCCACTGCGCTCTTGGTATGTTAATAATAAGTAGTAATCAGAATCCGATAAAGATACCCTTTCAAAAATTTAGCGTGATATAATAATAGTGTAGCATGATACAATAACTAAAGGTGATATATCTAACCGTTCCCAATTTCATCTGCCGCGCGCCGTGACGTCACAGGGAGAGTGATTTTTAAATTCCTTATGGAGATTTATACGGTGTTTTGGCAACACTGGTCGCCACGTAGTGCCGTTTGCCCTAGTTTTCCAGGAAAATTTTGAAAATTCAGTCTTATATAGTCGTGTGTTTTTTTAAAAATAACCTATCTGAATTTTCATAAAATTATGTTCTAGCCGTTTACATGTGATATGGATAACAAGGCAAAGAAATTTGATAGAAATATAAGGTGTTTCCGCTTTCCTAAGGATAAAAACAAAAAATTAGAATGGATTCGGGTTTATTTATTTTGATTTACTTCTTAAGTACTTTCCACTGAAGCTGTTGAGGGTTGCTATTGACCATTAAAGTTAAAGCAGAGGTAACAAGAGTGAACGACCTTTAAGCAAACCGTATATTTAGTTTTTTAATACAAAAACCTTTCCTTAGAAAAGGTCCATAGCTATTTTCAGAAATGTTTTTTTGTGCATCCGGTACAAAAACATGGAAATTTTTCCAAGTGATTTGTATTTATATAACAGGGAAAAGAAATGATCAAGGATGACTTTTTCGAAAAATTGAAGATACAATTTTTTACAGGTATAGTTAAGTCCATGTGTAGACACACTGTATAAAGTTTACAGTAGGTAAAGATGGACATACATGTAGATACGTACTTCCTATCTTTTTGTGAAGATAGAGGTACCTACTAGACATGTAATTATAGATAATGACTTTATTTTATATATTTGAATAAATAAATAACAAAAAAATACATTGTGTGTTTTATTTTATATAATAAATAATAAAAAATGCGTTTAAAAATATAAATAGCCTCGTTTCATTTTTAAGATAAACGTACGTACTATTTTAGTACGGTCCTGGAAGGTCCTGGAACTTCATACAAACCTAAGCAAAATAAATAACCAGAAATAAGCAGGCAAGTCATTAATGTCACATGACTCTTGACATATCTGGCGAGAGGGTTCGCTGCAACGACTATAGTGGGTGTAACTAGCGCTATCTGCAAATTATATAAACTTCAGCTGTGAAAAAATTAATTTAGAATTAAACTCCTCCTAAATCCTGTATTATTTTCATCTGTGGAATCTGTGACGGACTGACAGACATTTCGTAATGTCTTGTTTTGTCAATCTTAATGCAACGCCAGAAGCTTTATAATAATATCGTCAATGATTGCATGCAATTTAAAAAAACCCATAACAATCATTACCATAAATTTCAAATATTGATTTCTAAAGATTAAAGGTTATAAAACTTATTAACTTATTACTAATTTGTTTAAATAATCTTCTCGATTCGGTTTTCAATTTCTCTTTTAGTAATATTTGCGCCTCCAGTGTGAAATCGAGAGTATAAGTAAAAATAAATATTACGAAATATTATTGCGGAAAAAATATTTTTTCTATGACCAAATGAGTACCAATTAACAGAATCAGTTGAGTTCAGAGTATTTTTATTTAAAGTTTTCGTTATATTTGATATTGCAATTATTTTTAGTGTTGGGAAAAACCGATGATTTTAATAATCGAGTACTTGATACTCGACCGATTTTAATAATCGAGTGAATCGCTTGAAATTCCAATTCACCAAGCGATGACGTCACCGACTGCTCGACCGGCAGCCTAGCCGTTTACATGTGATCAGGTAGGGTATTTAGCAGGCACGTAACTACGGGTGGGCACAGGTTTAGCTAAAAAATTGTAGTAGCAACCAAAAAAATTCCAGAAATTTATTTATTTGTGAATAATGAATTTTTACCACGTGTCTCAATATCAAATAAAAAAACTGCAAAAAATCACCCAAATACGTATTTATTGTTCGGGTGTATTCTTGTGCTTTTTTCAAACAAAAAGTATTAGGTACCAAGAGTTATTCTTCTTCACATCTTTCTCAATCTACGAGCATAAAATAAGTAGATATTTAAAATGGCTTGTCAAATTCTTCCACTTTAAATATCACGCCGTACTATCGACGTTAAAGTCCTCTCTGATGATGGTTATGTACACCTACCCTGTACTGACGAGGATAAACAAGTTCGAAACCGGTCTACAGGTGGTTGCATCCTATTAATGGAGAGGGCTTTCATTTCTTGGTAGTACCATTCAATCTGAAATAGTATTTTAAAGTGCTACTGTGTAGACAAGAATACGCCCTTATTGTATAAGGATCATCGGGTGGTCTGGAAATATTAATTTTCCATATTGGTATTTGATATTAATACCACCTGACAAGCATATAGACTTTTTATTTCTTAAGCCGCGTTCTCAGAGCTTCGACGTGTCGCAGCGACAGTCCCCCACTCCTTTTGTAGGGGGTGACGTCTGTCACTTGTCATTCGGGTGAAACCTAACTTTACAATAATTTGTTATTGTTTTTTAAATGAAAACAATTTGTTTTGTACAAATTTCGTTTTGAATAATTTATCATACTGATTGAGACTCTGATAATGAAAGCGGCGAAGCAATGACATTTTTGAATAATGTCTGGCAGTGTATTTTAATATGATTATTCTTCCAGATTAAAGAGCTAATTTCGTTAAAAAACGTTACAAGAAGCCAAAAAAACGGACTAAATTAACTAATTTGTGCATTTTAGAGCTCAAAATATAAATGTAATTAAAAACCGCCCAGTTTTATTCCTGTATTTTTTATCATAAACTTGAAATTGTAAAGTAGCACACGCATGCACTACATCGAGACTCTACTGTATTTAGGACTACAATGCACTAGAAAAACAAATACATTTACACATTAGGTAGTTTTTATTAACCACTGTTAAGTAGGTAGGTAGGAGAACCATTTCATTCTAATATAATTTCATCCAATAAGGAAGTCTAAAAGCATAGTCATGCTCCTTCTGACAGTGTCTCCTCATCATTCATATTCCACATCCTAGGTCTCGTTGTACTAATTGTAATAAACAGGCTTTCGATAGCTTGGCTACTCACTAGCTTGTGTCTCCTCTATATCTTCAGTCCAAGCAGATACAAAGCCATCTTCGTGCAGAGCATACTTGCCCTTTGTAATCTGTATCTACAATAATCTAAAAATATTTATATTATAAGATTTAGGCATCTATAGCGCTACAAAACTAATTTTTAGATAACATTACGAAATTGCCAAAAGTAGGGCTAACAAAATACCTTGTGACCTTAAAAACAGTTTACAATTTTAATTCAAAATGATGTTTTACCAGTATTATTAACTCTTGCACATTCTTCTGCAGATAAACTTTATTCTAAATTCAGAACAGTGAAGAATTTCCACAGGAATATAATTTGAATTTGTGTCCACATCCATATTATGGTTTTCGCTTAACCTAAAATTTTATGTTTTAAACTTGAACTTATCACATTTCTTAATCTCTTCCGATTGCAGCAGGCCAATATTTATGTTTTTTAAGGGTGTGAGTATGTGGAATGCGGATGTTGGATTAAAATTTTCCCCTCTCGGAGGTTATAGGTTTGTTTTTTAAAAGATTTGTTCGACGACAGCGTCAAATTTGATTTTTATTTTCGTATTCTACTCCTCAAAATATGTATATTTATTCTGGTTAGTAAAAAATGAACCAATGTGATTAAAAAAACCAATGTAATTTAAAATTATTTAAATATTTTGTGGGATTTAGGTAGGTAATGATCAAATAAATTTTAAAAGCAAAAGGACATACTATTCACAATATTTTAGGACCAAATAATTAGTAATTACCTTTGTTCGGAAACAACGAATACTTATTTCGGAAAACTGAGGTTCAAATTTCAAAACAAAATAAAGAATTAATAATACTACAGCGCAATGTTGCCAGGTATCTCGTGAAATGTCACCAGATCTGTTGATCTTTTTGTGATTTTATGAATAATCCGGTGGTCCATGAAAATCTTTTTAAAAAAGTCTGTTTTCTGGTGTTACCAGTTTCGTGTTGGGGGCGGTATATTTTATAAATCACAAAAAATCACCAGATCTGGTGAAATTTCACCAGATACCTGGCAACACCGCTAGATCAGCGTGGGGATGAGGGGTAATGACGTTTTGGTGTCGCGGGCGACAGTACGTAGCTCTGAGAACGCGCCTTTAGATGGATTTTTAAAAAATTTCTTACCGGCTTTTTAACGAATTTAATTACCTTTAAAGCATTTGCTGACTTAACAAAAATTACTTATTGATCTTTTAACGAATTTACCTATCTTTAAAGCGTTTGCTGACTTCACAAAAAATATTTCCCGGCTTTTAAAGCGTTTATCGATCTGTCACTATAGGTACCTACCTAATGTTTGTCATGTGAAGTCTCTAGAAATTAAATTTCAAAACAATTATTTTATTATTATATTTTATGGAAATCTTTATTAAGCAAGAATCGTTATAAAAGGCAGAGATGCGATAAGAAGAAGGGACGTGAGGGTAATTGCTATCGCCTGCACCCTCCTGCCGGCGTCCATGGTCATCATCAGTGACTCTATAACCGTGCCAAATTTCAACTTTCTATTTCAAAAGGTCTGAGAAAAGAACTGCGTTCAAAATACTAAACATTATTTTTTGGTTATTTTTAGTAGTTCCCGTATAGTACGCATCCCTTATTACGGGAGCTTGATTCGCACTTACTTGATTTTTTCCTTATCCTTTGACATTTATTTGTTGATTCGTCCATGCAAAAGAAGCACCAAGAGTGAAAGTGGTCTTACGTTCTCGGTCGTACCCTCTCGGTGGTACCAAAGCGAGAAAGTTGAGACTCTCTTCGCTCACGCGGGCGATTCCATCTAGTCGGCCACGGTAACTTTAGCGCGCCGCAAATCGTTATTCGATTGTTTTGGCTTCTTTTTTTTTCTTGTTCCCTTAAGGAGCTGAAAGGTCGTGGCTGTAGTACCGCGGTGACATTGTTCCCGACAGTTCCGGACGACGACGTTCTATACGTCTTCTAATCATATGAGTGTTATTAAATAATGAACATTGCCCTAAGTTAAAAAAACATAAAAATATTAAAGTGTAATAGTTTTTTTGTGATTCGTTGCCAGAACTTTAAGGAATTCTACGAAGTACATTATTAAAAAGATTTTACAAGGAAATGGTATCGAATATTATGGATATAAAGGAGACAGTTAACAAGGTTTAAAGAAAATTAGATTTGGCAAGATTTGACCAGAACTTTATGAAGAAGAAACGCTATAAGAATAAGAAATAAATTTATTTTGTTCATCACATTCAAAATTCCTTACGATTCTTTTACCAAGCGGTGAAATTTCTTAGTAATAACAACATTGTTATTTGGAACAGTCACGAAGGTAAACGTTTCAAAAATAATCATATAAGTATATTTTAGATATTTTCAAACTGATCTAAAAGATAGTCAGCCGTAGAAAACTGTATATTCATTAAGTACATTAAAAAGTTAGCATAAAAACAAAATTTTGACAATAACAGCAGCGTCAAAAAATAAATGGGATTTTACCAATATGAACAAAATCCATTCAAGTGTCCTGGCATTAGTTTTGAGTATTTTTCTCATCCAAGCTGCAGATCCTCCCTTTGAGAAAGCCACGAACACGCTGCTACAATTCTTGCCTAAAAATATTTTCAATAGAAGTACAGAACATCCACCTAGCCAAAGTACCAATAAAAGTAGCATTGTAGAGGAGAGAACCCCTACTGTGGTGAATGAAGATCATTTAAAAAAATTGTACACCACTCTACAAAACATTCACAAAGAAAATCTTGCAAAAAACGTGTCTACCAGAAGAGCCTTTTATGGAGTAGATGCATTTTTGGATAATCCACAAAAATCTATCAACGAGAAAACGCTTGAGAATGATTTTGTTCGTCCTCTATTATCGCAATTTCAGGAAGAAATTCATGGAAACCCCTCCGTTGATGATATCCAAAATTCTGGACGAATATCCAAGGAGGATTATGTTGATACCTTTAAGATATTGACGAAAGATGAAATAGATATGCTTCTTCATGGAGGTGATAAATACCAACAAAATGATGGAATTGGAAGTCCAAATGACAACGGAATTGGGGGTGAATATGGACCCCCACTCACTGGTCTTGACAGTGGATACGGTCCGCCCAGTGGAAAAGAATTTACCAGTGATACCAGTGATAATGGGTATAACTCCGCTAGTGCAAATAATGGAGATGGAATTTTAAATGAATATGGTCCGCCTGCCAGTGGCAATGGAAATGGGGCATCTTTTAATGATGGCGATGATGATGGATATGGACCATCTAAGGGAAATGAGAATGTCGATATAACTTATGGAAGCAATGGAAACGGCGACGAAAGTGGTTTTCAAAATGGTAACAAAGGAAAGGGGCAGGGAGGATTTGAAACTGATATTACCAGTGTGCTAAATAGCAATGAGGAATTGAAGGGACTTAAAAGTGTGGAAATTTCATTCGTGAATCTTGACAACGCAGACGTAGGTGATACTAATGGAGGCTATGATCTGTCGCCTCCAACAAGTAACGGAAACGGATATGGGACTATTAACAGTCAAAGTGGAAATGGTGTAGATCTTTCTGTGCCTTCGAAGAATGGTAAAGAATACACCGAAAACAGCAATGGCGGTAATTCAAATAACGAATATGACTATGTACATTCTTCACTGTCAAATGAAAATGAATCCCCGCCTAAAGATGGAATAGATAATACTGAAAAAAATGGCAAGGGTAAAGTAAACGGAAAAACTAACGGAGGTAATGGTTATATGTTTCCTGCAACAATAAATGGAAAAGGTGCCATTCCCATGAATGTTAATGGATACAATGATGAAACTGGTAACTCAATGATCAATGGCAATGGTAACTCAAATGAACACAATTTTGATAGCTATTCGTATCCTTTACTTCCAAATGACAATGGAAATGGGATTGTTCCTCCTAAAAATGGTAATGGATACAATCAACCAACTGGAAATAGTAATTTAAACGATCAGAATCCTAGCGGATATAATTATAATGACCATGAAGGAAATAACCAAAATCCAGATGATCTAAGTGTGGAACCCTTACATAAAAATGGAAATGGCGGTTCTAAGAAGAATTTCAATCAGAACAATTTTGTGTCTTCGCCTGCAACGAATGCCGTTGAAAAGAAGGTTAGTCCAATTATTGAAATTGATGTAGCAAGTAATGGTAACGGTAAAGATAATGGAGGTAAAAGTAAAGGAGCTAATGATATTTATTTACCGCCATCGTCTGATGGAGGTAGAACAAATAATAGAAATAATAAAAGTCCTAAATCAAACGGTAAAACAATAGAACAAAATGATTATAATTTCAAAAGCTTTATTGATGCCAATAGATATGAAGGCATAGAACCTCCTCTAGCAATTGATACTTTACCTTTAGAAGTGGATAATGGATATCACGGGCATAATGAAAATCATAATGGTGGGAATTTTGAAACTTCCACCTTAGGCAATAATGGAATTACATTTGGCGGTCGAAAGGAGGTAAGAATATTGATGTCAAAACAGTTCAAGACTCTTGAAGATAGTTTAGACGTAACTTTATCGCGACGGGATGACACATCAGTGGAAGCGAGCGACAAGGAACATATAGGTGAAATTTTACCTACCGATTTTAAAATAGAAGAGAAGAAGCACGCTATTCATAGATTCTCACCTCTTAGAAGGAGAGCAAGCTCCGAAGGCCCTAGGCATCAAATGCGGAAGTCCTACACCTACGACGACAGTTTCTATCCTTTGGGAAGCCAACAGGAAAGACCACGAAATCCCGTCAGTTTCCCCACGGAGCGATACCGACCAGAGTTTGATCCTAGTGGAGTTTCTGCGGAAGGATTTGATACAACTACCTTTATCGGTGGTAAAAAAACAAATTTTATACCATCCCAAGAGATTCCTTCCAGTGATAGCCCTGCCAGAGCTAGATACAACGAGATATCCACATATAGATACCCAAGAAGGTTAAGAGGACTTGGGGGACCCTACGATAGTCCCCCGCCAGGTTATCAATCGATTAGAAGTGACCCAACTGTTAGGGAACCAATAAGGGATTATTTCGATCCATCCGCGCGGTATCAAAATACCTGGTCATCTAGGAGACCCAGGGTCATATTTCCTAGTGATTTAGTTCAGTTTAGGGACCCGGTTACTCCTGGTAGTGGTCCAACTGAGGACACGGACTGGTTGGCTGGTGACAATAATTTGCAAGATTTGGAAGGGAATGATAATAGAGAGAGAGGTAAGTGTTGAATGTTGTTTAGTATAGGGTGTCCGGGAAAATATGAGAAATCTCCCGGATATGAAGAAAACATGGGCTCCCAAAGAGCTCCACTGGAATCAAGTTTTTTACACTTAATTATTGAACCACCAGGTATATTTAAAATTTTTTTTAATATGATGTATACCAGGTAAGATCCTTCAAATTAGCATCCAAGAAAGTGTTGTGAATTAATCACAGCTGCAGAGACGGACTAGCTGTGACACTTTTGATCCCTTTTTTTAACGCCCTGTATGATAAGAACTTCGTTCAACGGTTATCTCCAAAGAGGAGGCCCATACGAAAAAAGTTTATATGAACTTGTAGTACCATTTTCACTTGTTTTTTTCATATCCAGGATATTTCCCACATTTTCCCGGACACCCTGTATAGGGTGTACACGTATTGACTTTTGTTATTTGAGGGTTTATGAAAAAAAGTTATTTTTCATAAAAACTCCTGTTTTCCCAAATTTATATATCGGGTGTTAACTAACTAAACTTAACAACCAAACAATAACTTTTGGCACTAGATACATAAATGGCTAGGGAATTTTTGTGGGCGGGACCGAAATGACAGTTATTCCAGGTTTGGCTGTTTGAAGACGACCCAAGCCCGAAATTGAATGAAACTTCGGAGTTTGGGCGTTTAAAAACGCCTAAAAGCCTAAGAGTGAGCAAAAATATCGACGATTGACCGTTTTCGAGTTTTGCAGTAGTGCATAAAAGTACTTTTCCACACTCTCGTAGGAAAATCTTTAAACAGGATCCATATAGTTCTGATTTGACTTTAATAATATAATTGAATGAGTTACGCAATCTGGTAACTTCCTTGTGCACTTATGTAACATGATGAATCAGGTGGTGTAAAACCGCAAAATACTAATTTCATATTAGATATTAGTAATATCATTACGAGAATTTGTTCAAAAATAAGGTCAACGTTATAGTCAATTATCATATTTCTTCATTGACTTGACGTTGAGGAGTACAATAATACAATGTGGTAATTTTTAAAAATAAAACTGCTTCCGATAGATGCCCAAGATAAGGAGGGCCTCTATGGGGATCTCGTTAATGGTAACAGATACAACTTCGATTAAATGGGGAAAAAGTATCGCAATCAAAGCACGAATAATATGCCGTACAGAAAGTTTTGGTAAAATTTTAAAGTTTTGAGTTATTTAAAAAAAACTGAAATTTTGAATTTATTTTAATTTAAATTTTTTTCGACGTTAATATTAAAGTTAGAGCAAAACTGACAAAACATTACATTCTCACAGCAACTGTTAGTGAACTCAAAGAATACAAAACAATTTTTTTTATACGACGTTTCTTTTTCGAGCAATCATCATCAACGTCATTCTTTCTCATACGGTCCTGATTTTATAATGTCAAATTTTAAGACCATCCTTTATTCTAAATTTGTTTAAATACGTTTCGAGTCTTTTTAATCATTTTCATGAAATTTTCAGGATACGGACCTGTATTTTCCATAAAACAGTTGAAATAGAATATTTTCAAAATTCCTTTATAATAATACACTACATATCATAAAAGAAGATAATTTATTAACAATAACAAAACAGTAAGTATGAAAAAATAAACAACAAATAGGTACAGGGTGTCCATTTTTGGGTAGTTTTACGGGGTATCTCCGTTATTAGTAAAGATCATAGGTGTAACTAGGGAGGGGGCCAGGTGGGCCATGCCCACCCCAGATCGCTCCGGTGCCCACCCCAGTATTTCTGAAGTTCGAAGCCATACATACGTCATAGTGACACTTGGCATGAAAATCCTACTAGATCAGGGGCCAGGAACCCCCTACAAAATCATTCTAGTTACGCCAGTGGTAAAGATAGAAGGATGCGGTTTTCACAGCAAAAAAAAATGGTATATTTTTGAAAAGCGTATATTTCGGGTTTGTGTCCCAAAATGCACAATTCTCAAAAACATCCCGTATATCAAAAACAAGGCGGCCTAGAAAAAATCTGATTACGGCATCTTCTTCTGTTTGACAAAAAAGTAGCTGCGAAAACCGCATCCTTCCATCTTTACTAATAACGGAGATACCCCGTAAATATAGTCATGGACGGACACGCAATCCCACTGGCTTCATCTATTAATTTGCTGGGCGTCAATCTGGGAGGAAATATGTCTTGGCATAACCACGTTGTGGCAATCGCCAAGATAGCTTCTCAGAAACTTGGTGTACTCTTCCGAACCAGAAAGTTGTACACACCTCAACAACTTTTGACACTATACAAAGCCCATCACTAGAGTAATGCTCTCATGTCTGGAGCACCCAAACATACTTTTCTGCTACTTGATTCCATCGAAAGGAGGGCCATTCGTCTGATTGGAGACCACGAGCTGACGAAGAACCTCGACAGCCTAGAACATCGAAGACAGGTTAGGGATTTGACTCTCTTTTACAGATATTTTCATGGAAAGTGCTCGTCTGACCTTGCCCTCTTAATTCCGCCCAGAGCGGCGAATAGCAGAAATACACGACGAACCACTGCCGCCCATCCATATGTGGTTAAGCTTAGTACTCCTCGAACTTCATTATTTAAGAATAATTTCATCTGGAGGATTTCATCCTTATGGAACGACCTTCCCGAGGTCGTTTTTCCAAACGAATATAACCTCCAACGATTCAAAGCCAACGCGAATCGCTTTTTGCGCACACGCACCACTCCCAGAGTGCCCTAAAGGATTTTTCCTATAGTGCTTGTGTTTGATCATAAAAAAATATATATGTTTTAAAAAATAGACACACCCCTATACAGGGTGTCTCATAACTCGTTCTAGAAATACAGTGTTGAAAGTGAAAGTTTATTTTCGGAAATAAGCCATAATTTGGAAAACGGTTCAATGTATCGGATTGAAAGTTGCCAGTAGGATGTTTTTATGAGTAAGAAATGAGAAGAATTTGAAAAGTAACGTTTTACTTTAGACGGCGCCAGTTAGTTAGTTATGATTTTTTAAGATCCTTAAAAAAGAATGAGAAAATAATTTCAACGCCGAAATTATCCATTTCTGGACATTAATGTGACGTTTTTTTCATATCAAATACCTGGAACTGGGAACTGGAACTATTTTAGATTGTTTAAGAAAATACCATGTATGCAGGTATAGTTGTTGCAGAATTATACCGTTGACTCTTACTGCCATAAATAAACTACCTGATTAAACCCTATTGTATACGCCTCAACCTCTTCAAAGCTCAATAAATGGGATCAGGGCCGGCTTGAAAATGTATACCACACCACATGATTTATTTTTATAATTTAAAATAAATAGATAGGTATTTATAGTTTTAGGTACCTATAATAAATGTAAAATAATGATAACAATTAAGGATAATTGAAAATAATATAATTTAGAAGTATAACCATTAGGATAACAAATACAATAAAAATTAATTAAATTCTAAGAAACTATTGATAATTTATTCAAAATTTAACTCTGTATCACTATCACTATCTTCACCTAAGCCTAAACTTTTAAGCGTTGAACATTTGTAATCATACAATTATTGTAAGAATTTTCCACCTTAAGTACATGCTGTACACAGTTTTTCCAGCTGTCTGCAGAAATTTTTCTTACTTCGTTTTTAATTAATTCTACTACATATGCATTTAATGTAGGAGAAATATTATTTCTCCTAATATTGGATTTTAATTGGTGCCATATTAGCGCAATAGGATTGAATATACAATAGTACGGAGGAAGACGCAACACTGTATGTCCATTTTCTGCTGCAAGTTTGTCACACTCGTATTCCTTATTTATTTTAAAAGCTTTTAATACTTCTAGCAGTTCTCGTTTTTTGCAAGTTTCTTCAAAATATAAATCATTTTCAATCATAAAATTTTGAATTTTTCCTTTTGTATTATTAGAATTGGGAATGATTTTTGCTTGCCGACTATGATAACTAGCATTGTCCATTACAATGACGCTATTTTCAGGTATATTTTTAAGGAGTTTATTTTTAAACCAATCTTCAAAAAGTTGTGCGTCGGTATCTTGTTGGTAATTCTAAAGAAGAATCGGAAGATCAGGCATAGGTATAAATTGAATTTGTATACCTGGCCCGGCTCTGCTCGAAAAGGTTTTAAAATTTGGGATTTCCTTATTTATTTTATGGTCGAAGGGATAATGAGGTTTTATTGCAGTCTTAAGATCAACGGTATAATTCTGCAAATACTATACCCTTTTGGTGAACCTAATGAGATGTTGAAATTCTTAAATGGAATTCAATAATTTATTATCTACCTAATATTATGTTTAATCTCGTATTTAATAATGCAAAATTAATTTTTTAATGGGAAATTAATGAAAATTGCTTCGCTATAAGTACGAAATTATCATGTAATTAATGGGTTCTAGAATCATTAAACAATTATTTCCATTGATTCTATTCTGGTAAATTAGGTACGTTAAAATCCAAATTCTTTAAGTATATGTTTTGTGCTTAGATCAAGTCTTAAATACAAATATTGTCTAAAACAGATTTTAATGCAGAATAGCCAAAGGTATTGTAAACTACAGATCCCATAATCCATTCATAAAACTCTTGGAAAGTGAAGCTGTGATTGTGTGAAATGTTATTGAAAATCAGTAATGGGTGGAAGAGAGAACTACATGTTTGTTGGCTGAATGGCAACAATGTTGAAGTCTGGTTATATCAGCCGGTTAAATATTAAAACATGAAAAGATAAATCCTTATTTAAATTATCCACTCTTTTACAAACTACACATGTACCATGATGAATATATAATCAATCCGTTATATCAAAGGATAAACATCGCAATGTTTACGAGATTAGTATTCATTCATCTTATGCTATCTTATGCTCGTTTGATACATTTAAGTATAATAATTTTTTTTAAAGAATCTCTCATCGCCTTTTCACAGTTTATAGTAAAATTATTGGGAAATAAATTTATTTTAAGAGCAATAATTGCGGATTCATCTTAAACCAGTTGCATTTGACAAATTAACAAATTTTTAATTGGGATTTAGCAAGATATTGATAAATATATCAATCTGGCTATGCTGCAATAAAGACCGAAAGAGGTGGGCAAGACTGTTTGCAGTCGTTGCGTAGACTAGAAATGTACATTTTTCCATCTGTAGTTTGTAATATCTTGGATGTGCAATTGGACGGGATAGCGCATAAAATCTAAATGCATGTAAATTTTCAAAATTTTACATAAAAATTAATTTTATTTTTTGAATATATCTGGATTAGACACTGGCCTCAAAGTATCGCCACTGTAGTTAACCAAAAATTACCATTTCTTCCTAATACGATATATCGTCGAGATCGGTCGATTGTTAAATTAAAAATAAAAATCATTTCAACAAATAAAGTATATAAAGAAGAGTGCGAAGAGTTTGATTTTGTGCAAATATATTTAATAATAAGTAAACAACTCTGGTATTTAATATAATTACATTCTAGCTACCTTTAGGCAAACAATAGAACATATAAAATGAAATCTTAAAATATAGTATATGTAAAAATATACCATAATAAAGGCTTTTGTCATGAGAATCGGCACAAGGACAATATTAATAACGAAAAAAATGCAATCCATCGCTTCCCATTATATTGCTTTTGAATTAATTTTAATTATTGTAATTATTTGATATCAGATATTCTTCAGTCTTTTTCGCATGCCTGTAAAACAATGATCAGGCGGATAATGTACAACTCTTGGGACAGTTTTTTCAAGATAATCTAAAGTCGAACACTCAACATAACATGCAATTCAATTGTTCAATTTGATCAGATTCGAAGACTGCACGTAGCCCAATATTTTTTATTCATAAAGGTTGTAAGAAAATTGTGACACACGGAAAGAAAAAGTTAGTTGAAGTTACTAGTGATCGGCTGATACCGATATACATATCGGTATTTAATCGGCATATCGGCATTTTTAAGCTGTATATAAAGCTGTCAATTACCATTTGATATTAATAACAAAGATTATTTAGACGTGTTTATTATATTTGAAGAATGTGACAAAGTATAACAAGAAAGTGTGATATAGTATATTACGTACCGAGGTGGAAAGTGTTTTATTCCTGTCGAGAGAGTCGGTAGTTAACTAAATATCGAGACAGTAATGAAAATTTTCACCGAAGTTTGTAGGTGTACTATTTTATTTACAACCACATCTAACATCCACTTCTTATTATTTTGAATTAAAATTATTAATAAAAGATAAATGTCATTTTGACTTTTCCATTGAAAAAGTATACAGACATTTCAAATAACCACAGGTGGTAAAATAACATAGGTAATAATACGCATCAAGATGGCAAATATCATTTTTTGAATATGGCTTCCATGTCAATAATATTATCAGATGAGGAATTTGATTTTGCTGCTACTCCATCAGAAATTCGAGAAGCAGCAAAAATAGTAGACGACGATCTTCTGCCAATTAGAAGTCGCCCTAGATATGATAAGGCATACAGGGTGTTATGGAAATGACTTATTATATTTAAATGGGTGACTCCTACGGAGTCCAAGATAAAGTCTACATAATTTTTTTTTTTTAAATCGAATATCTAAATACTAAGGTAAAAACCCTTTTTACCCACATACTGTCGCGTCGTTACCTCTGGATTCCCTTAGCAACAATGTGGGTCACTAGAGTATACTAACAGTGTTGTCAGATCACAACGCGTGTCTCGCCCTTAATTGAATACTGGCGGCGCGCCCTTCATACTTTAGTTGCCTTCGCGACTCTGGAGTGGAACGACGTCGAGCGTGTTTGACGTATACGAATTTTAAACGTTTTGTTAGTTGTATTGCCCGATTTTTTTTTTGTTGTGAAATAATTCATAATAAGAAATGTTGTGATGTGATTTTAAATATGTGTGATATTATCTACTGTTAGTTCTGTTGAAAAGCATACTTTTTGTGTTTTATTTTTTTATGGAATTTAATTATAAAACGGATTATTTTAAAATATGATCGAAGGTAAGAAAGTATGTACCTTAAAATTGTAGTTTTCTTTGTCTAAAAAGTTTGAAAAAGAAGTGATAACGCGCGTCAAGACGTCTTGTTGTCAAAAACTGAACACGTGCGTTTAGAATTACAATGACAACACCGCCTACAATGCGCTGACCTCTTTTGAAACTTGAGACTATCTCAATAAAATATTTATTGCGAAGGGCATCAGGAGCGGCCACGTAAATTTTAAGATTTCATATAAAGTGTATATTTCGCTTACTAATTCAAAGCGCAATTTATGGTTATTTTTCTTCAATTTATTTTCATCTCGGGATTTGCCGGTTTAAATATAATACGTCATTTCCATAACACCCTGTATAACTGTTTCAAAGAATGGTGTACGGGAAACAAAGTTCATAATCCGGCGATTTGGTCACAATATTCAAAGCTTTAACATATCAGTGACTGCCTACAATAATGCCATGTAATATTTTACGTAAATAAGTAAAACAGAAACCATGTTAATTGTTTATTTTTTATAAATGTCATTAGGTTTATTTAAAAAAAAAAAAAAAAAATTCATTGTCGTTAAATTTGTGTAATGAGTTGTATGTTGGTGTTTTGTACACTATTTTGAGATATCGATTTTTAAAAAAATTTAAAAAAAATAATTTACCCGGGTGGAAAGTAAAAGTAAAAAAACGTCAACTTTCCACCTCTCAAAGATTATCGGCATAGTACATGGTAACATTTAACCAAGTTCCCCATCATAGGCAGCATAGAGGCAGACAATCTTCTTCTTCTTTAAATTTTATAAATATTATTTTGCGATTTTTTTATTAATTTTAACGAGTATACGGATTCTACGTAGAATCATGTGACGCCTTGCGCAGTTGCCGAATTTTCTTCATATGTGTAATATTTTGCATTATTTGTAAAAATTATCCAAATACACTTAGCAGCAAAAATAGCGCGCAACCGAAAATTATGCTTAATTTCAAACTTGATTTTCTCGCGAGCCGATAAATCGATTTCTCTCTTGAAAAGAAAAATTATCGATATCGATATATCGGTTCGCGAGAAAATCAAGTTTGAAATCGTGTATAATTTTTGGTTGTGCGTTATTTTTGCTGCTAAGTGTATATTTAAAAAAGTTCAAATAAGCATAAAAACATAATAAAGAGAACTATCGTAATATACTACGTAATTCGTGTAGAAATTAAATAATCTTATGGTTGCTTAGAAAATTCAGCAATAAGCATAATGCTTTAAATCGGATCTCTAGTTATAAGTTATAAGCTTTAATGTGAATTATCAGTCAATTAATAAATAAGAGTATCATAATTAATAATAAATTAATAAAGAAAGTCGAAAATATATTAACTTTAGCAATTACATACTTAATAAAATAAATTAACCGCGAAAATAAACGAAGGTTGGTTTTATGCACTTTTATAACCAAGAACGTATGTAGGTGGTACCGGATATAAGCCCCCCGCTGATAGGTACACAGAAAAAAATCTGTTTGTAAAATTACGGCATTATACAGGATGTCCCTTAATGATATGTTAATATTCCATATCTTGATCTTATGAAGGAAAGTTAATATGAACATACAGTTAAGCTAAATTTTGAACCGCTAATTTAATGAAATTTTAATATTTTATAGATGCCATAGAGAGTGAAAAGTGTCATTAAACTGTACTACATGATATGTTTTACATCATCGGGGAAGTCAGGAACGGACTAGCCAGCACACTTGTTATGCCCAACTTTTAACCGGTATCATTTGATAGAGCTAAAAACTGATTTTTTAAATAGTTTGGCCATTCTCCCTTAAAATAAGAGTTCTTCACAAAGGTATTGTAAACTACAGATCCCATAATCCATTCGTAAAACTATTGGAAAATGAACCTGTGATTGTGTGAAATGTTATTGAAAATCAGTAATGGGTGGAAGAGAGAACTACATGTTAAAGGCTGGTTATATCAGATGGTTAAATATTGAAACATAACCATACTTATTGATGAAAAGATACATCCTTATTTAATTGATCCACTCGTGTACAAAATACGCATGAATGCATCATGATTGTTTATAATAAAGACGATTTTTCACCAATAATCACAAAAAAACACAAATAAACCAAAATATCGCAATTTTTGCGAGATTAGAAATCATTCATCTTTTGATTCCGCACTTGTAAAATAAAAATAGATGTTGCCAGAGTGCACTTGGATTAGTTCAAGATTCGTTTGATACTTTTAAGTACAATAATATTTTTTTAAAGAATCTCTCATCGTCTTTTCACAGTTTATAGTAAAATTATTGGGAAATAAATTAATTTTAAGAGCAATTGCGGCTTAATCTTAAACCAGTTGTATTTGCCAAATTAACAAATTTTTTATTGGAATTTTGCAAGATACCTTCGCGATAAATATATCAATCTGGCTATGCTGCAATAATGAGCGAAAGAGGTGGGAAATACTGTTTGCAGTCGTTGAGTAGACTAGAAATGTACATTTTTCTATCTGTAGTTTGTAATATCTTTGGTTCTTCATTTAGATAAATCGGTATTCAGCGAAACACTTAAAAGTGACTAATGACTAAAACAACAACAGTTAAAAACAAAATTTAGCATTGGGGTGTTTTATAATTCTAAACTTTGACAAGTAATTTATAAAAATAAACAAAGAATAAATTACTGGTATATTATTGTTAAAATATTAATTACCGAGAAGCTTCCGAAATATAAAAAAATATTCTCTTGTCCTGGATTGCTTCTGCTCTTCGCAGTCGCAGCGACGCCGACGTAAACTGCACCGAAATATCAGTGCGATTTTTATGAAAGCGAAGCAGAACGTGACTGTGACAATGGCGAAGCAGTGACAAAGTAGCAGTCTGTGAAATCACAACCCACCTCTAGCGATTTACCTTAGATCTTAGAGCGATCGCCTAGCGACGATCGCCCACCATGATCGCCCGGAAGCAACCGCACCTTTAACTGTAATAGTTAAAGTCGGTTCGTTTTATGAAGTCCGATATCGGGATTAAAGTATTAAAACACTTTCAACAGTAAGACGGTTAAGTTAATAATACCTTCGCTATACTTGATCGTACCGAACATTCCACTGGTTCACTGTAGTCGGCTGGGCAAAATCAGCGGTTCCAAAACAAAATCATCTTTGAATTATGTACCACGATAAATATTTTTATCTTGTTTTTCACTCATAGTTTTTTTTATTTATCAAATGAAAAACATTTTGCGTCATTAGGTTAAAGATTTTCTCAGGTACCTTTTCCTAGAATTTAGTTATTTTGGGATCATTATAGTTAAATCTATATAAAAATCACTATTTTCCAAGAAATAATTAAAATTTGCTCAAGTGCAGGATGATATGTTCTATTTTAAATAAGTAGTTATGCTTTTTGCTTTTAGTTTGTTCCTCATTGTGTGTGAATTAAAAGCAGTTATGAAGCAAAGTTATTGAAAATGTTCAGCTATCGATTAGGAATATTGTTTATGATATGTGTGAAGCCAAGGAATATGTTACCCTCAAAGCTATTCTTGAAAAGATAGAGAAGAAAGATGTTTTCGATATTGGAACTACCAGTTTATCCATCGATTTCAAAGAGCTGGGCTTCAAATACAAAACAACGAACAACAGAAGAGTGCTTTGCGAGCTGTCCAATAGTGTTTCAAAAAGATGGCATTTTTAAGGGAATATTTAACAAACAAAAAATCGGAATTGTCAAGGCAAGTTGTTTCTTGACGAAACATGGAACATGGAACAGAAAATGGAACTTCAACAAAATCGTCATGACAGGATGATTCGAAACATTGCTATTCCAGTATCCGTGCCAGTAATGGAAAAAGATGTATAATGATACATGCTGGCAATAAAGAAGGGTTTGTTTCAAGTGCCAGTGCCATATTTTCATCAACAAGAAAAACTGATGATTATCACGGCAATATTGATGCTGAAATTCTTGAGTATTGGTTCGAGGAAACACTTTTAAAAAGTTTAGAAAACCCTTCCTTAATTATTTGAGACAATGCCCCTTACCATGCGAGACTCGAAGAGAAATTTCCTACAAGCAGCTGGAAAAGGAAGAATTATTTGAGTGGTTACCTAAACTAATTATTTATTTACTTTAAATTATTTTATTTAGAAAATACCTAAAATATCATTTATTGTTTGAGAGCCACCGACTACCCTGCTCGAGAGGTTCTATTGCTTAGCGGACTTTGACTTTCTGAATCGCTTCAAAGTTTCATTTTTGAAAACATACATTTCGCTAAAACCCACCTTTCAGCAAACGATTTTTTTCCATTTGTGTCGATCGACTATGACAAGACTATACTCACATGTATTTCTTACCGTGTAACTGTTCCGGGTTCCTCAGGTCTTAAAGTTTACGAATACCGGCTCCGAGTGAAAGTAAAATAATAAAATAACCGACGATGTCGACACCCGATATGTTTTGGTTCTGCAGAAGGTACTTTCAATTTTTAATTACGTGAACTTGAAATTGATGCTATTTCGGGAGATGATGCGATTTGGGTACTGATAATAATGATATTAATGGTTCCAACGGACGAACAATAATATCCGGTAATGTAGAATCGGCAATTCGGGTAAGGAATGCAGTTTGAAAGTTCCTCGTCTATTATACAGCGCGTTTGGAAAAGTATTCTTCATAAAAAGTTTTGTTTACCTTAAAAAGTCCTAATTGGCGGAAAAAATATAAATATAACATGTAGTATGGTGGCCAAGAAAGAAGAAAATATGCTAAAATATAGTGTAGAGTAACATTAATTTACATTAGGGTTGCCAGGCGTCCTGGATTTCTAGGAGGACTTGAGGCTCGAATAAAAGGGTCCTGCGGAGACCTGTGGCAGGACGCCTAATATCCTGGATTTCATAAATGCTCAAATTATAAATTGTTTGTCAGAAAATAATTTGTTTCCAACATTATCTATTTTTTCTCTAAAAAGACCGTTTAAGTTTGATTCAGTCGTGGAAATTGTTACTAACTTGTCCATTGAAATAAACCTTGATAATTTATATGAATTATTTTGTATATGAAACCCAATTTTGAGAAAGCTGACACTTTACCTGAAGGCTCTAAGTGAATAATTTTTTGAAAATAATACAATTTGTATTTCCAATATATGGTTCAAATGCTGACTCTGAAAGAGTTTATTCTTTGTGCAATGCAGCTTGGAGCGACAGCCGCAATAAGCTCTTGGTTCATCATATTAAAGCAGAGCTTCAGATTAAAACAAATTTTGGTTTAACTTGCAAAGAATTTTATAATATGGCAGTTAAAAACAATAAGCTCTTGGAAGCCGTCAAAAGTGATAAGAAATATTCTTTTTCAACCAAATAATTCATTTTCTTAGAGCATTTTAAAGGTATTTTAAATGACTATTACACTTATGTTAGAAAATAACTCTGTGATTATTTTTATATAAAATAAATTGTGTTTTAGTTTAGTTAAAAATGTCCTTCCTTATTTGAATATGTCCTTCCAATTTCAAACTTGTGTCCTGCGATTTCAAAATTTAAACCTGGCAACCCTAATTTACATGGTAGAAATAAATGTATTAGAAAAAGTTGTTAAGTGGATTCCGGAGTACCTCTAACCGAGTTTTCTCCCCAAGTCTTTATTTCTGTTTTAGGAAAAAATTGTCCAAGGAAAAAACCTTGTAACGCAACTAGAATTGGAGGAACGTATATATTTTTTTGTTTCGGAGATTTTTAGATTTAATTTTATTACACTGTTCCATGTAGAAAGAAGTTATGGACTTTCCTCCGATTATTAATAAAATTTAGGCATCTTAAAAAATGCAGCGTTTTCATAAAAAGAGCAAACTCCGTTTGGTGGTCTTTCTCTTTCGATTATCGTTGTTTCTGTCGACGTACCGATTACAGGCGGGCGCTCGACGTATTGTTCTAACGGCAAGGGAAGAGCAAATTTACACAGCGGGAAATTAACAGGGGTCGAATCGGAATCCTCTTAGAATCGAATTTAATATCAAAATATAACATAACAGCCATCCACGAAGAAAATATATTTTCAACTGTCAGGTCACCTACATGACAAACAGTTGGCAAAGTAAACGTCATTATCGTTATTCTTAAAACATAATTGCTTAAAAATGTATATAGCGTGTCCCAGATAAGAGTACATTCTATAGTTGCGCATTAGTGAGTTCGGCGACGACATATTTTTTAATTAAAAAAATTCCGAGTATTTGTGAAAAACTGAATTTTTATGATTTCGTTATTTGTGTTCTTTGATTCTATTTGAATAGATACGTATGTGAAAATAAATTTTACGTTCTCATTGCCACTTTTTCTCCTCTATAAGACGATTTAATTACATTTTCAATCCGACGTTCCGCTTTATCGCAACCATCATCAATTTTGTTTTTTTAAATAGTAGTAATATTTTGTTTTAGGCTTTGTGAACTTCATTTGAATAATCTGAATCCAACCATATATCACATCACATCATTAGTTCATAAAGTATAAAATAAAATGCTACCACAATTTAAAGAATAAAGTTGATGATGTTTACGAAAAAACGAAACATCGGATTAAACAAACCCTGCATAGTGAGGGGGTCGTAAGGTTCTTACTCCATTTCTAGCTTTTTAGGGGGTTGTCACACTAAAAAGATCGAGGAACGATATTCTAGGCTAACATAATTTTTTCTGAATACAGTCGACTATTGTCCTCAAGGCGCCACCTGTGAATTCTTCTTGACCTGTTGGATATCGGGGGGGATTGTGGACACTCCCTGCGGCGGCTTACTGAAGGGCTGTTGCTTCCGAAACGTGGCCAAAACGGGCTTGCTGACAACGGGACAAGCCGTGGGCACGATACAGGCTCCGCGGGAGAGACCCACGAGTAGGGACGTGGTGCTGTTCGACGAAGTTCGTAAGTCAATTTATTTATTTGTTTGAATGGCATGTTTTCCCTTTTCTTGTTGTATAATACAGGTTTGTTCGGGTTTTATGTAATATGTATGTGAATAATTAATTTGTGTAAAACGGGACTGGTCCAAATGCTTTTTATACCAGTGGCAATAGAGAGGTTTTGTTCCTACATATTAATAAAACAAAAGACTAAAAGTATTTAAAAAAATATTGTCATTGTGCGAAAGAAAATTTTGCTGGAACCACTCTTAACAACATAAGAAAGAAACGAAATGTATATATTTGAAAGTAGTTTAGTAAGAAGAATTTGAAAATAAGAGGCATTGTTGTAATACTCTTGTATAGTATAGTATATGTATACAGGGTGTGAATTTGAGAACTTCCCACCCTTAAAACTCGCTTCCAGTAAGCAATGTTGAAAATTCGAAAGACATGTCAATTTTGTTGCGAAGTGAGGCGCTTTTAAAGAAGATTTGCAGCCTTCATGGTTTAACACCCGTGGTATTTCCCCCTAAAATATTAAATGGGGAGGAGCATCAAGTGGCATTTTAAAGGCCATTTAAATCTCTTTCCAATAATGCCGTAATTTATTGCTTTTTGAATTTATGGTTTTTAGGTTATTATTCAAAAAAACAAACATTATTCTGTTGACTCATCTTTTAGCAGAATGATAAATGTCCGTAGGAACGTAGTAAATCCTGATGATGACTCTACCAAACTTATATGAAAAAGTTCATTTTTGCAATGCGATTTCTTGGAAACTACTATTCAAAAAATAATAAATAATGTTATTAATATTTTATGAGAAACAGTAAAACTACTTTATATTTGTTGCATTTCCACTATATTCAATATATTCCATCAAGAGGACGGCCATTCGTCTGATCGGAGACCACGAGCTCACAAAGATCCTCGACAGCCTGGAACATCGAAGACAGGTTGGTAATTTGACTCTGTTTTACAGATATTTCCATGAAAAATGCTTGGCTGACCTTGCCCTTTTAATTCCGCCCAGGGCGGCGAATAGCGGAAATACACTACGAAACATTGCGCCCATTCATATGTGGTTAAGCTTAGCACTCCTCGAACTTCATTATTTAAGAATTCTTTCATCTGGAGGACTTCATTCTTAGGGAACGATCTTCCCGAGGTCGTGTTTTCCAACGAGTATAATCTCCAACGATTCAAAACCAACGTGAATCGCTTTTTGCGCACACGCACCACTCCCAGAGTGCCTTAAAGGATTTTCCTATAGTGCTTGTGTTTGATCATAAAAAAAATAAAATAGTGGAAATGCAACAAGTATAATGTAGTTTTGCTGTTTCTCATAGTATTATTTATGGATTTCCACAAAGCATTCGGATTCAATTAATTTAGTAATGGTATTGTTGGAAAGAAATAAAGGACCTTTAAAATAATATGACACGTGATCCCCCCCCCCCCCCCCTGCCATTTAATTACCCCTCCCAGGGGGCTGAACCACGAAGGTTGCGGCTCCCTTCATAATAAAATTGACGTGTCTTTTAATATTTTTAATATTATCTACTGAAAGCGACTATTTAGGATTGGACGTTTTCAAATTGACTTCCTATATGTATATTAACTAATAGTTAAAAATTACTTGAATCACAATAAAAACAAAAAGACACACGAGAGATTTCTAGTAATTTTACGCATTTCATTTACCTTATATACAGGGTGATCTGCTCTTAATTTTTATGGAACAATTACGTGTTATTACGCTATGCTATATAAAATATTGAGAATTTAAAGATGAACCCTAAAAATTAAACTTTTTCGTTAATATGGAACTGTGCGCTTTCTAGTACTGAAATTTGTATATTGTACGTAATATGGTATACGGCGTGTTCCCTAACCTTCCTGAAATAATGAAGGAGGTGAATCCTCACCTTATTTTAAGACGATGCGTTTTCGATATACAGGGTGTTAAAAAAATAATTAATGCCAAACGATATTCTAATGATATTTGTTAAACATAAAGGATCAGAGCACTTTACTTTGAATTTTACAATTAAATCATTTGCGGGGATCTGGGGTAAAAGAATACCTTAATTTTTTAGTTATTTTCGTATTTTTATCGTCAAATTATACGAGTAGGCTTTGCTTCGTTCCATGGCAACCATATTTGTTTTCTCCGTGACATTTGTTTATACTAGTTCTATTGAAACTGAAGAAGGCTTTCGACTGGGTGTTATTGATGGTTTTAATACGATTTGCGCCAGTCCCGAAAATTTCCAACACGTAAGAGACAATTTAGCAGGTCGCTGTGTGCTCATGGAGTCCATTTGCAGCAATTTATTTGACTTTTGTTCATATGAGTTCTATATTCAAAGTTTTTAAATAATATGCATTATCAAATTATTGGCATTAATTAATAAAATGAATAATGCAATATTTTTTTTAATACCCTGTATTTCGAAAATGAAGTGACATGCAAAAAACTTGTATACTACATTAGCGTCTTAAAACAAGGTGAGGATTCATCTCCTTCATTTTTTCGGAGAGGTTAGGAAACAACCTGTATAATAGGGTTCTTGCTATGTAAATTTTTTTATTTTGGGGTCATTGTAGCCGTTTTATAATATTTGGGCAAAACTAACTTTAACAAACTGTTTTTGGTTGTGAATTTGTAGATTATAGGTATTTGGTCCAATTTTGTATATTGTAAATATATGTATTATTATGGTTACTGAAAAGGGAAAATATGCTTTTCTAACAAATAAAATAATTGACTTTTTAAAAATGCTTTCGCTTTTTGAGAACATGGACATACATATACTTTTATGCGAGATGTCCTGTAAAACCGTAACATTTTGTTCTAACGAATCAGGTTCTAGCTTTTTAAAATTGTTAGTTTGTACTAATTCTTATAATAACAGTGTTGTGAAAATTAGTGCTTATATTTCAAAAGGATCTGAGCTGAGAAGAGAACACACAATCTGTAAGCTGAAGATCTGTACATATGGGAAACGTTCTTATTATTAATTTTACAGAAAAAGTTACTATGATAAAAATTAGTATGCCCGGGATATATTATAAAAAATGTAATTTTTGAAATGATTTATTTTATAATTACTAAATGTTTTTACTTTGCAATTCAAGCTAATAAATAGCTGATAAATTTAATCACAGTTTAGTCGAAAACAACAACTTAACAACTAAAGTAAATTGGTCAACAAAAGATATCGTCAAATGGTTTTTTACCCGCTCGAATGAAGCTTTTTTTTTTTTTTTATGATCAAACACAAGCACTATAGGAAAAATCCTTTAGGGCACTCTGGGAGTGGTGCGTGTGCGCAAAAAGCGATTCACGTTGGTTTTGAATCGTTGGAGGTTATATTCGTTGGGAAAAACGACCTCGGGAAGATCGTTCCACAATGATGAAGTCCACCAGATGAAAGAGTTCTTAAATAATGAAGTTCGAGGAGTACTAAGCTTAACCACATATGGATGGGCGGCAGTGGTTCGTCGTGTATTTCTGATATTCGCCGCTCTGGGCGGAATTAAGAGGGCAAGGTCAGCCGAGCACTTTCCATGAAAATATCTGTAAAAGAGAGTCAAATCACCAACTTGCCTTCGATGTTCTAGGCTGTCGAGGTTCTTCGTCAGCTCGTGGTCTCCAATCAGACGAATGGCCCTCCTTTCGATGGAATCCAGTAGCCGAAGAGTATGTTTGGGTGCAGAGCTCCAGACATGAGAGCAGTATTCTAGTGATGGTCGAATCTGGGCTTTGTATAGTGTCAAAAGTTGTTGAGGTGTGTACAACTTTCTGGTTCGGAAGAGTACACCAAGCTTCTCAGAGGCTATCTTGGCGATTGCCACAAGGTGGTTATGCCAAGATATATTTTCTCCCAGATTGACGCCCAGCAAACTAATAGGAGCTGAACCGCATTGATAAAAATTTTCGAATTTTTAAACATGGTCTTGCTCGAATTCAGTGGTGGGGAACGCCGTTTTAAACCATTTCAATATTATACAGGGCGAAAAAGAAAGTGATGTAAAGAGTTTGACGTTGGCAATTTGTTAAAAAAAATCACGTAAAAGTGAAACATTTTAAAGTTATTGTTAATGCATTGTGGCATAAGTATCGAATTTACTTTTTTTAATTTCAATCAGAAAGTAGAAATATAGTATGCCCTTGTACAGCATCATTCGTATTGTAAACATGCGCGCCATCTTAGGCGCACATGACTTTAATTTAATAACGTCAGTTTATTTTCCACATTTTTTATATAAAAACGTACCTGTAACAAGATAAGTAATAGATGGAGTGAGAGAATTTTTTTATTTAGAAAAATAAAAGACTTTCTGCTTAATTGTTAACACGTAAAAATAGGGCCACAAAAACGGAAAACACGTTTGTCATTATTGGGCGCACTAAACATGACGCTCGCGACATACAGTGTTACCAGCTATCTGTGGACATCCTATTATTAGTGTAAAATTCGAAATAAACTTCTAAAACCTTTAAGCAAATTTTTTTTTTTTTTTTTTTTTTTTTATGATCAAACACAAGCACTATAGGAAAAATCCTTTAGGGCACTCTGGGAGTGGTGCGTGTGCGCAAAAAGCGATTCACGTTGGTTTTGAATCGTTGGAGGTTATATTCGTTGGGAAAAACGACCTCGGGAAGATCGTTCCACAATGATGAAGTCCTCCAGATGAAAGAGTTCTTAAATAATGAAGTTCGAGGAGTACTAAGCTTAACCACATATGGATGGGCGGCAGTGGTTCGTAGGGTATTTCTGATATTCGCCGCTCTGGGCGGAATTAAGAGGGCAAGGTCAGCCGAGCACTTTCCATGAAAATATCTGTAAAAGAGAGTCAAATCACCAACTTGCCTTCGATGTTCTAGGCTGTCGAGGTTTTTCGTCAGCTCGTGGTCTCCAATCAGACGAATGGCCCTCCTTTCGATGGAATCCAGTAGCCGAGGAGTATGTTTAGGTGCAGAGCTCCAGACATGAGAGCAGTATTCTAGTGATGGTCGAATCTGGGCTTTGTATAGTGTCAAAAGTTGTTGAGGTGTGTACAACTTTCTGGTTCGAAAGAGTACACCAAGCTTCTGAGAGGCTATCTTGGCGATTGCCACAACGTGGTTATGCCAAGACATATTTCCTCCCAGATTGACGCCCAGCAAACTAATAGATGAAGTCAGTGGGATTGCATGTCCGTCCATGACTATATCCGGTTCTGTAATGTTAACCTTTTTAGAGAGAACTGCTGCCTGGGTTTTTTTAGCGTTAAATTCGACTTGGTTACTGTCACCCCAAGCCAAAATTTCTTCCAGGTCTTTGTTGAGGCGTGATACTTCATGCTGTCTGCGAAGATGTGCGTCGGCAGCCGATGTTTGTGCATTCAAAGAGAAAGATGATAAAAGTGTGCTATCATCAGCAAAACTAACTATCGGGTTTTTCGTTTTCACTAGAAGGTCGTTAATGTAGAGTAAGAAGAGAGTGGGAGACAATATGGACCCTTGAGGAACACCGACATTGATGGTGAAGGTGTCTGAGAGAAATCCGTCAATCGCCACTTGCAGAGAGCGGTACCATAGGATCGCAGTTTACTTAGAAGCCCCCTCATGCCAAACACGATCAAAAGCTTTAGAAATATCCAGTGCAACAGCCCGAGACTCCCCATGATGTTCGTTTGCGTTGTTCCAAATATGGGTGACATAGGCTAGAAAATCTCCAGTTGATCTGGACTTCCGAAAACCATATTGATGATCGCTGATAATGTTGAAGCCTTCCAGGTACTTTAGAAGATGTTGGTTAATAGCTTTCTCCATTACTTTTGATATAACTGAAAGCAATGCGACTGGTCGATAGTTGTTAGGCAGGGTTCTCTTACCTTTCTTTGGAATAGGCTGGACTCGCGCCGTCTTCCAGCAAGATGGAAATATTCCTTTTTTGTAGGATAAGTTGAAAAGTCTACAAAATACTGGTGTTAGTTCGTCGGCGCATCTCTTGAGAACTATAATAGGAATTTCGTCTGGACCAGTAGCTTTTTTGACGTCGAGTCCTTCCAGGATTCGTTTGATGGGACGCTGACGGAACACGATTTCGGTCATTTCGGATTGAACTGCAGGAATGTCGGGTGGTGTTCTTCCCTGAATATCTACAGTGGAATGCGAAGAAAATAGTTCAGCAAGTAAGTTTGCTTTGTCTCCGGCTGTGGATGCTATTGTACCATCGGGACGGGAATGAGTTATTGAGGCGCGTCATCTTTCCCGCTGCGCCATCTTCGACGTCTCTCCCCTACGTACACTCCTACGAAACAAATGAAAGTAACTTCTACCTATTGTGCAATGATCCGCATAAAAAAAGATGACGGTGAAAAATCGTCAGTGCAACAACCTTAAAATTAATAACCTTGACTTTCAAATTTTTTCGTATAAACAATAAACACCATACAAGGTACTGGAACTAATTGATTTAATTGTAATAAGAAAGTGTGAATTGAAACCGATAAAATTTTGCGTGACACGTACAAAATGCTCTAATAACAAAATAACTATTGGTTGCTTGAAATTTGTCAAATTTTGGTTCTTGCCGTCTTGTTTTTTGTTTATAGAGAACCAAAAATAGAGAACGAAGAAATTCGAAACATCAACTGTTGTGTATTGGTTTTCCCCAATAATTTTAATCGTATTTTCACGTGTAATCTCTTACAAGCTATCATTGCTTGTGAAATTCGATCCCGTCTCTCAATGATTTATTATATACAGGGTGATTGATGACGGATGCCCTATTTTTTTTTGTTATGATCAAACACAAGTATAGGAAAATATAGGAAAATTCCTTTAGGGCACTCTGGGAGTGGTGCGTGTGCTCAAAAAGGGATTCACGTTAGTTTTGAATCGTTGGAGGTTATATTCGTTAGGAAAAACGACCTCGGGAAGGTCGTTCCACAAGGATAAAGTCCTCCAGATGAAAGAATTCTTAAATAATGAAGTTCGAGGAGTACTAAGCTTCGCCACATATGGATGGGCGGCAGTGGTTCGTCGTGTATTTCTGCTATTCGTCGCTCTGTGCGGAATTAAGAGGGCAAGGTTGGCTGAGCACCTTCCATGAAAATATCGGTAAAAGAGAGTCAAATCCCCAACCAGTCTTCGATGTTCTAGGCTGTCGAGGTTCTTCGTCAGCTCGTGGTCTCTGATCAGACGAATAGCCCTCCTTTCCTATTAGACGTTTATGAAGGACTAGTCAACGGATCACTATATTTTAAAAATATTTTCAGCCGTACAGTGCTGCCGCGTTTACTAGAAAGTATTGGCAACTTTGATATTTTAGACGGAACACTCTGTGTATTATTGTTTTTTAGAATCCCTATATATATAACTATCTGTTTTCTTGTGAAAATAATTAATTTCACTTATTCACATATTCAAAAAGGGCTGATATTTTTAAACTCTGACAAACTAGCGTACTGAAATTTGGTTAGAAATGCGTTTCAAAATACAAATATTTTTTTGTTTCGAAAATTGATAAAAAGTTATTTTTTTTTAAATGAAACAATTTTCATTACATTGTGTTCTTATTGAAAGAATACTTTCAAGCGATGCTGTTTAAAAATGCAAATATCTCGGAAACAGATTGATCTAACAAAATAAATGAAGTAAACATTTTCCTTTAGAAATTACTATTCTATTATAAATATTAATCAGAATGCCAATAAAGTTTCCCGAAAAAATTTGTTGGGGTGATATAGTGGGCGTTTAGGGTGTAACTAGCGCCCTCTACAAATTATTTGAAAAACAGGAATAGATTCATGTTACTTGCCCTCAAGAACCTCCAATTACAATTTTTCATGCCTATATCTCAAAAACATCTAGAACTATAATAAAAAGTAGAAGCAAGCTCAAACCAAGGATATTGTATATATATATTTTTGTTGCAATTTTCCATAGTGTGTTAATAAACTTAAAAGCCACCAACCCATACTCTTGATTTATGCGTGCAGCCATATTCTTTGCATTTCATTTTCATGTACACATCAATCTGCAAGATAAACATCATATTCTACAATCGTATACAATAATTTCACACTTCGAAAAACAAACACACTATCTCAATAACTATACAAAAAAGTAGAACACTTTTACTTTATAACGCATAACAGAACTACTGCGTAACAGAAGCATGGTCAGAAAGTAATTATTGAATTATAATTCGAAGCAGGTCCGGTCCTTTCAAGCAAATGAATGAAGGCACATTTATTGTGCAACTATAAATGAAAAAAAAATTGAAATTTCCAAAACTAGTATTTTTCTTCTCTATAACATAGTATCACACCACTTTCTCGTTTTATCGCAACCATTGTCAACTTTGTTTCCTTAAATAGTACCTAGTAATATATCATTTTATGCTTTATGAACTACACTTAATATTCTGAATCCAATGATATATCACACCTATTACACAGCCCAACAAAAACATTTTGTAATGGTGCCGAAGAAAAAACACTTTTCTTTGTATTTAATTATATTTCGTATTTATTTATTATTATAAATTAATATATTTGACAATTATACTGGTCATAAATTTTATCAAAAATTTCTAACTAATTCCAAGCCTTTTCAATTATACCCATTTATTCATAAGTCACTGGAAATACCTAATCTTATATTGGCAAAAGGCCATATAATTATTACAGATAAGAAAATAAATCATTTTTCCTAGAATATTTTTGCACCTGCAGATTTCTTATTTTCGTATTTGCAATTAGCACAAAATATACATTAGAAGGCAATACAAGTGAAGGATATTGTATACCGTAAGCCTCATAAATTAATTCGTTAACTTCTCTTGTGTCCTAGGGTATTAGTACCTATATAATCCCCATATGCGGAATATTATCTATGACAATGGACAAAAGCACAAAGAAATTGTTTAAAGTTTGGTGATCCGTTGTTACGGAGGGAAAAAAACAGAAATAAGCTACTATAGCGATTGTTATTTTTATCTTGTCAAGATAAAGGGCATTAATCGTAACAATCGGCTTAAGTGGAACTATCCTAACCCGGAGTCAGCAAGAAGATCGTTCAGCATTCTGAAGAAATATCAATTTCAATATATAGCAAGCCTGTCTACGTTACCAGAGGATACATTCGATACGTCATCTGACGAGCTGCAGAGTGACCGATTTGAAAAAGAGGCCAGAGATCTTGCAGTAGAAGTCCCGAACACTTTACTCATGAGGAGCTAAGTGACATTGCCAGAGATTTAAACCTCCCAAAAGAGCCTGCCGAGTTACTTGCCTCCAGACTAAATTAAATGAATCTTCTTTCTTATAAAAGGAACTTTTTGGCTGATGCAGATTAGCTCATTTTTATTTATTAGTTTAGATTAATTTAAATTAATAACTAAAGTTAATATTGTTAAAGTTATTGACAGATGTTTTTGGTATTTGTTGTATTGTATTGGCGGCATCAAAATATGTGTTGACCAGTGTTATTACCTTATTGAAAATATTCTTGTTTTTATGGTTATATTTATACTGGCATTGGCATTAAAAACTATTGTTTTATTTGATGTTATTTATAATAATAATAAAACATATAATAATAACAATATAACAGGTGTTATATATCATTGGATTTAGAAATTCAGTGGCGGCTCGTGACCTATGATAGAGGGGGTTCACAAGTAAGGTGAAATTATTTTTAAAATTTTATTTTTGTGTAACGACCAAACAATTACTTTCTAGGCGTAAAAGAAGTAATAAGAAAATGCCTTAGGTAAAACATATTTTTATTTATTTTTTAATTTTACACAAGGAAATACAACTTTTGGAAAATAAGAAAGGTTTTCTTAGTGTATATAGTGCTTAAACGTAAAGTCCGTTCTTCGGTTCTTAATTGTAGATAATTGATCAATAACAGCCTCATTAAAGTTTGGAATACCCTCTACAATTTTTTTTTTCATATGTTTAATTTTTAAACTTTCTAATAAAGTCCCTAGATTTACCCTTTATGATCTGCGTTAAACTAATTTCGGGTTTAGGTCTTCCCGCATTCTTCGCTTCAATTTTTTGCTCCAAACTCAAAGAGCTAAAGTTATTTTTTAAATAGTCCACCGTCAAACTATTCATTTTAACTTAATAAGTATATAATATTAAAATATTAAAACATACACACTCGAATTTCTAAGTAGATGCACGAACAGACAACGGCGCGGCGCACACTAAAATTGTGCGCCTTTCCCATGTTAAATCGCCACAGCCCCGCTAACCCCCGCTGTCTCCCGCCATCTGTTATTACAGGCATCATGCCCCGCCTACTTAATCGCACATGCGAGCAAGTCTCTCGTCATAATCGTCATTAACCTCGATCGAGGCACGGTTGCCGGATCGAGAGCCTATAATATACAGTTTGGTTGACGGTACGATAATATATTAGGGAGGGTCGGACTTTATACGATAAATAATATTCAATGAATATAAATTAATATTTTTTTATTCGTTTTGGGAGTGCACGTGCGCATGTGCTCCTGTGGAAGAACGCCACTGTTTAGAATATAAAGTGGAGTTCACAAAGCATAAAATAAAATGTTACTTCCATTTAAAAAAAACAAGTTGCTGATGGTTACAAAGGAACAAAATTTCGGATTAGAAATTTAATTAAATTATCTTATAGAGGAGGAGAAGAAGAAGAAGAAGTGACAATTAGAATTTAAAATTTGTTGTCCCATATCTCTTCAAATATCCCTGTAGTCCATGCTTATCCGGGACAAATTGTATTATATAGATATTTGATGGCAGTTCTTGGTTACAGGTTGTGGAATATCTAACAAACAGCAGGCACAACGACGAATTGTTGGTGGCGAGGAAGCGGGATTTGGAACTTTCCCGTGGCAAGCCTATATTAGAATAGGCTCTTCAAGGTAAGATTTAACTTCCATTAAAACATATTTTGATTATTTTTATTTCATTATTGATCTCACTCCTTATCACATTGTTTCATTAATTATATTATTTTATCTGCAGGGGTAGCATGTTCGCATCAAGCATCTAAAGAAATTAAAATAGGTACAAAGGACAGTTATATTTGTTATGTAATAGATTATACAACATTAAATGATCCCTATGATCCCCTCTAAGCCTGAGGGTTCTGATCTGGATACTTGCTTCAATCTAAGAATAATCTAGTTGCGGTGTATTAAGTTTATAGGCCATATAATTCAAAAATTTATGTTGAACCATTTCAATATTCAAGATATGTACATTATAGCAAGGATTCCAGACACAGGAGGATTATTCCAGATGGGTTCTTATTAATGAGCAATATAATTGTTTCCTAGCTTTGGTATCAGTAACGTCACTGGTTATGCGCTTAATAAATCCTGGGAGTTGGAGAGATTTTTATGTGGTGTTCTGAATGTGAGGAATAAAAGTAAGCTTAGCATCCACAGTCAGACCCCAAATCCTTAACTTCCAGAACAATAGTAAGAATATTGCCCTCAATCAAATAATGCCGTTCAAACTCCGACCTAGACCTATGAAAATTTATCGAGTGACACTTTAAGGCGCCAATCTCCATACCGTTGATCTTACACCATGTTACCAATTTATCCAAGTCAGACTGGAGCTTTAAGCAATCCTCAAATGGGGAGATTTTTATGGACAGTTTCAGATCATCAGCAAACAGGAGGGACTAACAGTAATCAAATTGCATCCCCAAAATCGTTAATAAACAAATTAAAGAGAAGAGGGCCCAAATGGGACCCTTGGGGAACTCTAGACGCGACCAGTATACTCCTGGATTGAAAATTGTTGAATCGAACAATTTGGGATCGACTTGTTAGGTAGCTAGGTAACCAGGACAGCCACGATGAAATTTTCGTCATAAAATAACATAACTAACTACACTGTGAAATATTAACACGTGATTAAGGATCACCATGTACAGGTCTACAACTTTAACTGTAGCTACAAAAGGAATGCGGACAAAAAAATTTCTTGGGTTAACAACGTTGTCACATATATTAAATTTTAATTTAATAACATGTTACCAACTAAACCCTAAAATTAAATTTACCCATTTAAAGTAAATTGTCATAAGTATATAAGAAACTAATATTCTATTATAGTTTCAATGTTCTTAAAACTTTCTTTTCATACTATTTATTTTAATATTTAAATGCAAAATAAAATATTTTTTCATTAAAGATCTTCTAATCTAAAAATAGGGCAACATGGTACAATATCAACGGTAACCATGGGTAACTGGTGGCTAGAGCTAATTTGATAGGTTATATCCCAGACAGAGGATGACGTCACGCGCCTGGTGATACGCCTATAGTGCCAGCGTGTTTGTTCGGCGATGTCCAATATGCTTCATCCAGTTGCGTAGTGATAGGGTTTGTTTTAAAACTGTGATAATGAATGAATATACCCTGGTAAAACCCTTCATAGTCAAACCCGCGAAGTGATTGCCAATGTGTACAGGGTGTGTGAAGAGGAATCACAAATTAATACATTTAAATTGCCACTTAAGCGAAAGCTAGAAAGACTCGCAATGTATACGGGAGTAAGCGTGGATACAGTAAAAAACATGCACAAAGAAGATACTGAAAGGAAGAAAATAACCCGAATCAATTCTTGTCATCTCCTGTCAAAAAAGGGACCGTCCCTCTGCTGTCGAAAAAATCGAAGGCTTCGACTTTGGCATTGTTAGGAGAACAATACAAAAGTTTTATTTGGAACTAAAAGTATTTCCAACCTTAAAAAAGTTGCTACAACAGCTGAGAAGTGACATAAACTTTCCATTTTCCCGTGAAACTTTGAGGTGCATGTTGAAATCAAATGGATTTTATTGGCGAAAATGCCAAAATAAGCGAGGAATATTAATGAAAAGGCCTAATATATTGCACTGGTGATACAAATATATTCATGCTATGAAAAAATATATATTATTACATTATTAAGATAATAATAGCACGCCCATGACTCGGCCATGTTTTAAAAGATATTGCTTCCCCCTTACCGATACCGCGTAGCTATAGACTCGCTTGTCGAACTGTATACCTTAATTCTTTGCAAATTGTTGTTACTCTTATCGGTTATTCGCTTCGAAGATTTCTAAAATGTTAAACAAAACACGAAATTATTCATTATTTTTAACAATACAAATCATACAATATCCGCAGTTTCTGCGAAATCTAGTTGTTTCAGTCGTTTCTTTAATAAATGTAAGCTACTTTGTTTATTTAATTGAAAAAACATTAATCAAGAACCGTTTATTTTCTGCCGATTGTGGCAATAAAGGAAGCATTATTTTATAGATAAAGCGATTTTTTTTTTAAGTATTGCAACTTTTTCAGTAGCGTATTGGTAACAGAAATGACCTATTTGTTTTAATTACTCCTTTGTTTATTATTATTTTTGTAATTAAGGTCACGTACAATTATTTAAAAATATATATGTTGCAAATTTCTTTAAAGTAAACGTTTACAAATGTTGTTCGTATTAAATATTGGTTTCCTATAAAAAGTCTTCCCACCACGGATTTATCGAAAACCACTGATTAAAAGAAAAAACGCCGAGACACGTCAAAAGATTTGCCAAAGGGGACAACTTTTTAACCAAAAACTACTTCACCCCCACCCCCTTTTACCCTCTTGCCCCCGGGGTCATCCCCTTAAAAATTTGAATGACAAGGGGTAGCAAGTAATAGCTTGTTTGAAAGGTCTTTCAAAGTGTTTTATTTTGACGTTTGATTTTTTAAAATCGGTCTATTCGTTTTCGATAAAATTAGGAAAATATTTATCTTAATTTGTTCAGATAGAAAAAAAAGCACACGAAAACATCACTTTTTATTTCAATAAGTGTTCAAAATGTTGCCCGTTATTGGCCAAACAATGATATAGGCGATTTTCAAATTCCTGACGGACATTTTCAAAAACATGTTGTGGGAGATCATTGCAGCTTTCGGTGATGCGTTGACGAAGTTCATCCAAACTGTTAGGTTGGGGAGTGAACACAATAGTTTTCAAATGGCCTCATAGAAAAAAGTCTAATGGCGTCAAGTCAGGAGATCTAGCAGGCCATTCTATAGGCCCTCTTCGCCCTATCCATTTATCTGGAAACTCGTCGTCTAGCCATTGCCGAACCGGAAGAACATAGTGAGCGCCGTCTTGTGGAAATATATTTCAGGCTCATCAAGTATAGGGTTTCCATCGTCTTCGATTTGGTTTTCAATGGTTTCAGTGATAAGCGGATTAATGGTATTTTCCAACATATCTAAATAAATGCCTCCATTTAAATGCCCATTAATAAATAAAGGCCCAATCACTTTGTTTCCTAAAATGCCTACCCATACATTAATTTTTTGGGGGTACTGAGTATGCCCTTGTACAAAAGTAAGAGGATTTTCATTGCTCCAATACCTGCAGTTATGCTTATTAATAAATCAATTGAGATAAAATGTGCATTCATCACTGAAGCAGATATTCTTTACATGAATGGTATTATCATTAATCGCTGCAGTCATTTGTTCACAAAACTCAACTCGCCTATCGAAATCATTTTCGGTTAACTCTTGCAATATTTTCATTTTGAATGGATGAAATTAATGTAATTTAGTAACTGTGTGTACAGAGCCTAATGAAATACCAGTCGCATCAACAATTTTATGTAATGAAGTATTAGGATTTATGGCAAAATGACCCAAAACTTCAACTTGAGCGGCTTCATCCAAAACTCTACGCTGATTACGTTTTTTATTTGCAACAGATCCAGTTTGAGTAAATTTAGTAACAAGGTCCAAAACATACCTATGCGAAGTTATCTTTTCCGGATGTCTGGCGTTAAATGTAACGGCAGTTTGCCGAGCACATTGATTTTGGGCACCATAAATTAGAATCATTTCCACTCTTTCCGCTAGTGTGTAAACCATTTTGGAAGTAAAATCTGAATCAATAAATTAATTTTCACTATCCCAAGATTGTCACAAAGGTAACTAACAGCAAATTAAATTGTTTCTCTCCCTTAGGAACTATAAAAAACTAAACAGGTATAAAAAACTAAACAGGTATAAGAATAAAAACAGTTCGCCCATGTTATCTGTGTTGATAAAAAGAAGGCGGTAAATTTTTTTCTAATTTTCTCGAAAAAGAATCGACCGATTTTAAAAAATCAAACGTCAAAATAAAGCACTTTGAAAGACCTTTCAAACAAGCTATTACTTGCTACCCCTTGTAATTTAAAATTTTTAAGGGGATGACCCCGGGGGCCAGAGGGTAAAAGGGGGTGAAGTAGTTTTTGGTTAAAAAGTTGTCCCCTTTGGCAAATCTTTTGACGTGTCTCGGCGTTTTTTCTTTTAATCAGTGGTTTTCGATAAATCCGTGGTGGGAAGTTTTCAAATGAACACCCTGTATATATTTCACCATTTAAATGTCTTTCAAAGAAATGCGGACTAATACAGGGTATTAAAGTTAATTTTATTTTTTATTTTTAATATCTTGCGGTTAGTTTTTAAACCATCAAGTTGTTGATATTTGGCATAGGGACTACGCTTAACGACATCTATCATTGTTAAAGATGTTTATCTACTGTGCCACCACTTTACCTGAAATTTAAACTTAATTTTTGTCATATCCTTGTTGTTTTGATATTGGGAAAAAAGATATGTCATTGTAAAGACAAAAAACTGCCTAATTAAAAAAGTACTCTTTACTCGAGTCGATAAGTCACACCATTTAGGCGCAAAGCTGGAGTTTTTGTTGGCAGTGAAATCAGTTCTTGAAATGGAACAAGAAAAAACACATCTTGATATATATTTTTTTATCATCAAACACAAGCACTATAGGAAAAATCCTTAAGGGCACTCTGGGAGTGGTGCGTATCCGAATAAAGCGATTCACGTTGGTTTTAAATCAAGGTTATATTCGTTGGGGAAAACGACCTCGGGAAGGTCGTTCCACAAGGATGAAAGAATTATTAAATAATGAAGTTCGAGGAGTACTAAGCTTAACCACATATGGATGGGCGGTAGTAGTTCGTCGTGTATCTCTGCTATTCGCCACTCTGGGCGGAATTAAAAGGACAGGGTCAGCCGAGCACCTTCCATGAAAATATATGTAAAAGAGAATCAAATCCCCAACCTGTCTTGGATGTTCCAGGCTGTCGAGGCTCTTTGTCAGCTCGTGGTCTCCGATCAGACGAATGGCTCTCCTTTCGATGGAAGCCAGTAGCCGAAGAGTATGTTTGGATGCAGAGCTCCAGACATCAGAGCAGTACTCTAGTGATGGTCGAATCTGGGCTTTGTGTAGTGTCAAAAGTTGTTGAGGTGTGTACAATTTTGTGGTTCGGAAGAGTACACCAAGTTTCTGAGAAGCTATCTTGGCGATTGCCACAACGTGGTTATGCCAAGACATATTTCCCAGATTGACGACCAGCTAATTAATAGATGAAGCCAGTGGGATTGCGTGTCCTGCCATGACTATATCCGGTTCTGTAATGTTAACCTTTTTAGAGAAAACTGCTGCCTGTGTTTTTTTTAGCGTTAAATTCGACTTGGTCACTGTTTTATGACTTACTACATTTATTTTAACATGTATAATCACCTCTCCAAGTATCCTGACGCTAAAATCGGAATACTCTACAGTAGAAGTAAAAACATTTTGTCGAGCAAAATTTATAAAATAAAACTTATTTGCAACGTAGGAAGTCAACAATTTTATTTAAAAAAATTGTGCAGCGCATGGTACGAACTTGGCCGTCTTTTTTTAATAATTGAAAATTCGTCATTTACTATCGATTGTTGCGTTAAAGAATACTTTGTTTTATAAACACGTTTTCTAGTACTAGTACATTGGCAATAATAATGGTATATTTATTTTAATTAATTCTTTGTTTATTATTTCTTCTATTAAGGTCTGGGTCGAACTTATAGAGCAGACACATTTTTATTGTGAAATGATTGCATTGAAATCCAGTATATATGTATACTGTTTATATGTATACACTATACAGATTTTTTCATTTCAGCCCCTCTCAGAGGTATTGTCATCAAGCTGATAGACAATGTAATTTTAAACATTCACACAACAATCAAATAAAGCAATGGCATTTTTTAAAAGCGAAATAGATTTGTGCTTTTTTTTAAATTTGTTATGGAAAATAGTTGCACTTGGGAATTTGGACAATAAAGGTGCGGAGCTATATCCGTTATAAGCAAACAAATTTGCTTTTTTTAAATGGGTCACCCTATATTTTTTTTAATAACGTAATTCCGTTGTTAATTAGCCTTAGAAATATGTAATACTTTATTTTTCTATTTGGTTTTCATAATGGCTACATTATGAGATGCAAAATAACTTGCCACTTTATGAAACTGAAATTTTATTTTCTTCATGTTGGCAACGAGTAGAGTTCGAATTTTAGGCATACTTCGAATTCGTCTAAATTTTTTCCAGGAATTATGGACTCGACAGAAATTTTTTATAGAAAACTTTAAAATACTAACCTTTAACCTTGCAAATTGATCATTTTTACTAGATATAACTATAAAACAACATAACCTAAAAATAATAGAACTATCTTCCAGTTTATGCTCTATTTCTAAAGTTTTATTCAATAAAGTACTATTTTTATTTTTAATTCAATATAGTATTATGCATATTACTTTATATAGGTACACATATTTATAGTTACTGTAGACATTTCCTGGGCATTAATTGTTATTCCTGTCAGATTCTGTGTCGAAACAATATTTTGTTCAATAGTATTATTTATTATTTTGTTCAATATTTTAAACTTTGTTCTGCTCGCACCATAACTCAAAGTTTTGCATATTCTTTTTTAAAGTTTTTCTAGATTATTTTCTGCAATCTCTCGTATTTCTGACGGTGGACAACTTTCTTCCTGACTGATTTTTATTAACTTTAATAATATATTTATTTTTAATGACGACGGATGGGAAGAAGCTTTGTTGTGTTCAATTGTTTCTATCATGGCATATTTGATACTTGTAACATTTTATTAAATTGTAAAAGTATTGCCAACTCAAAAAGAAAATATTAATTCAAATGGAAAAAATATACTATATTTTTTAAAGTTTTTCAGACTTTAAAGATCCGAATAGAAAAAGTATTATAAAATATACGGTTCATAAGACAATTAGAGCACTTGTACTTTAGAAAACTCCCCGCTTCGCGGGTTCTAAATTAAACGCGTGCTCTAAGATAATGTCTTATGAGACTTGTATCTTAATATACTATTTTACTCTTAACATTATGCCCAAAATTTACCTTTTTTAAAATATACAATTTTTTTGAGTAGGTCATGACGCCATGACTGACGCGATTAAATATAAGAAACAAAAATTGAACGTTCATGAAACTTTGTCATAAATATTTCTCCATTATGCCTTAGACATGTTTCGGCATTGTTACTTAACTTAGGATAAACTCAAAAATGAAACATTTTTTTACGCAGCTATTTTACAATAATCAACAAGCAAATAACAACATAGAGGTTTCATAGCAACTGCATCTCTAAATTTCATTTGTTTTCTCATAGGTTACTTTAAAAAAAATTTTGTTTGCTAATTAATAATAGGCACTAAACAATATAAATGACTATATCTCCGAAACGGTAACTCTGGGCGACCTGAAATTATTGTACCTTTTTTATGTATTAAATATGAGAAAAGTATTATTTTCATTAAAAACTTAAATACACGGAGGCACAAATAAGTTATGACCTAATAAATGTGCAAGAAATGCCGCAGGCAGCGCCCCCTACATTGTACATTAAAATTTCACCAAAAAATCAGTTCCTCGTCCTAAAAAAACCATAATTGCCAAAAGTTGTAAAAAGCCGTTGGTTCCTGTCAAAGTTATTAGAGAAAAAGAAAAATGAAGTTTAAACTTTAACACCCTGTATCTCAGTTAATATCAACTTTCGGATATAGTTAAGTATAAATAAATCCTAATATTTTGACGTAAGGACTGGGTTTTCCATGTTCTATTACTTATGTAATGGATAAAACATCACTAAATAATATGTAAAATAAATCAGAGCCAGATTATACTTTCAAAAATTCTTATATAAACAAATAAAGTTCAACTTTAAACTTTTGACCATCGCATCGCTAGGAAAAAACACCACTATGCCAGCATCTTGGGTAAAAAAGATGTCAACAGTCAAATCGGCCGGTAACCTTAACAATATCGTCTTTTCTTTTCGGATTTCAAAATTTTTGATATCTTTCCCACGCGCCAACAGATTGATTGAAATCGAGATTATGTAGATGGAATAAGACAAATCACGTCAGCAGGTAATGAACTTCGGCCGTGATTAACATTATGAAGCTCGAAGATATTAAAAAGTTCTTCACTGGAGTCAGGCCAAGAGAGCGGGGGTTGTGCCCTTTGTCTACGCTACTGTTACTTAAAGATACACATTTTTTATCAAAGGCACTATTATTTGTTATTATGCCTCTATCACTGGAATACAGGTTTGATCTCCTCTAAAGGTGATTTTTACGGATAAATATTATAAACCTTCCGAATGGCCTGGCAGAATGCTGTATTTAAAAGTATACCGGTGTTGAAGACAGGTCGGTACTCCGGAATAACTCCGGTGCATCGCATTGCAGCGGAAAATGTCTGGGGGAAAAGTTGTGGTTTTGAAGGAGGAATAGTTTGCAATTTAAACCCCCCACCCCCTCAACCCCCGGGCGCGGGTGGGTGTAAGTTAAGATTTTCAAATGGAACCCCATATTTTTTATTAGCGTATCGTATTCTCCGACCAAAAATAAACATCTTTTGTCCGAAAATTTTTTTTATTCGGACCCATCCTTCGCCAATAATCACCATGAGAAAAACAAAATCAAACCAGTGCGAAAATCAAGTTTTATCCCGGAAATACTCTTTTTCTCTGTCTTGTACAAAAAGATGCCCGTGATTATTGGTGAAGGATGGGCCCAAATAAAAAAAAATTTCGGAGAAAAGATGTTTATTTTTGGTCGGCGAATACGATACGATAATAAAAAATATGGGGTTCCATTTGAAAATCTTAACTTACCCGCATCCGCGCCCGGGAGTTGAGGGGGTGGTTTAAATTGTAAACTATTCCTCCTTCAAAACCAAACAACTTTTTCCCTAGACATTTTCCGCTGCAATGCGATGCTCTGGAGTTATTCCGGTGTACCGATCTTTTTTCAACACCGTATATAAGGCTTACTCAGGAATATAGAATTTTATTTTGTTATGATTTAACTCAGTAAAAAATATAACCCTTCACTACAAACCCGATCTTCTCAATTTATTTCATTGATCAATATTAGTGTTGTGATCGCTCGAGCGAAAAACCACCCGAAAGGTGCCGATTGGCGACGTTCGAGTTTGACGCTCAGAAGGCTGATGCGACATACGCCTTTCTTAAAGACACATAAACGAGAAGGTGCATATATAAAAGTATGCCAAATCCCTTAGTGGATTCATCGCGACATCGGGTTTTGTTTTGACTGGCTAGCCAGCGGCGATTGTAAATTTTTAGAAAATTAAAGGATGTATTTAAAAAAAAATCAGAATCAACTGTTTTTCATTAATAAAAGCTCTAGACTAAACTTCTAAAACTTACAAAAACAACCCCTGGTTTTTTATCAACACATTCTTCTTAGTCATAAAAATTTCAAGTGATTAATCGCTCGAGCAATTCACTCGATTATTAAAATCGCTCGAGTATCAAGTACTCGATTATTAGAATCATCGGTTTTTCCCAACACTAATAAATATTGTATCCTTTTTCAACTCGCGCTACTGGTAAATATCCAATAAAAAAAATGATGCTGCGATGCGCTGACCTCTGAGTGAAAGTGACGGCCGGCAGTCGCGGAGCCAAATTAAAATATTTGCGTTGCGTAACACGATAAAAAGCACAGTTTATTTGTTTTCGAGATTAACGGTCTGCAAGATGTCGACTTTGGGTTACCGTTATAGGTTCACGTTCGTTCATAGAGGTTACGCAATTGGAAATTTCCTTCATGGAAATATTTTTTGTGTTATGGAGTTATTTGAAATTAATTCATAACGATGATGATTATGAGTCATATACAGGGTGTTTCAGCGTGTTATTCCTTAGGTCTATTATACAAGCGTTTCCTTAATAGCGGATAACAATTCCACATAATTTTATTATATATTATTATTATTATATTATTTTAATTCATCGATTCTTGCCTATCTATTAAAGATTTCTATAGAAACTTTAACAAAAAGGGATACATATTTATTATTTTACCTTCTTTTCTTTCAAAGTTTTAAGAGAAAGATGGAAAAATACACTTTTTGTTAAAGATTGAATGATAATTAATAAGAAAGTAATATGCCAATGGCTGGAGAAAAACTTTTTGATAACGGATATCAATTCCACATAATTTTATTATATATTATTATTATTATATTATTTTAATTCATCGATTCTTGCCTATCTATTAAAGATTTCTATAGGAACTTTAACAAAAAGGGATACATATTTATTATTTTACCTCCTTTCTTTCAAAGTTTTAAGAGAAAGATGGTAAAATACACTTTTTGTTAAAGATTGAATGATAATTAATAAGAAAGTAATATGCAAATGGCTGGAGAAAAACTTTTTGAGATAAAAATGTGTGGCTTTAAATCGTAATAGTATATACCAAAATTGAGTCTAATATACTATAAAATTGTTTTCGAGAATTTTGATAAAAACCAAAAAAAATACAAGAAAAAAAAAATAACAACCCTGTATATCGAAAGCCACAGGCATCTTAGTATATTTAACTCATTTTCTTGGTGTGTCCATTGACTTATATTTTTGTCTCGGATATTTTCTGCATTCGTCACAATCACGTTTTTCCAGTGTGAGAAAAACGACAATAATTTATTTATTGTCTTTGTAATTTGGGTGAAGAAAACGGCAAAAAACCGGCAGATATACCGGGTGTCCGGGAAAAATGTCGGATATCTCCCGGATATGAAGAAAACAAGTGAAAAGAGTACTATAAGTTAATATAAACTTTTTTCGTATAAGGCTCCTCTTCGGAGATATGGGCTTTGAAAGAGCTCCAATGGAATAAATAAAATGACGTTTTTTCGAAAAGTTAGGATTAGCGACATGAATGAAGACTACTTAATTTTTAGTCAATAGTTAAAGGTATGTAGATAGTCCACAGTTCTTATCATACAGGGCGTTAAAGAAAAGGGGCCACTGTGAGTAATTCACAACACTTTCTTGGATAGTAATTTGAAGGGTCTTACCTGGTATACATCATATTAAAAAATAAGTTCAAGTATACCTGGTGGTTCGATAATTATGTATAAAACACATTTCCGTTGGAGCTCTTTGGGATCCCATATCTCCGAAGAGGAGGCCCATACGAGAAACATTTATATGAACTTGTAGTACTATTTTCACTTGCTTTTTTCATATCCGGGAGATTTTCCACATTTTCCCTGAGAGCGATTGAATCCAAGGCAAAGATTCATGTTAAAAATTTATGCAAATAAAGTGATACGTCTTGTAGTTTAATTTTACTACACCGTATGTTTCTGTAAAACAAAGATATTTTTTTTAAAGAAATTCATTAAAATTTCTAATTACAACAGTTTTTAAGATTCTGAAACTCATTACAGTTGTTTAGTTTTTAAGATTTGTGGTTAAGCGGTCAAGTAACCTTAATGCCAAAATGATGTGACCATGGTGATGTATAAGAAAAATTTACTATTATAATTTCTTTTTCTTTTTTGTCTTGACTGTCATGTTTCAAGATTTCTAATTGTGCACATGTTACCCACCCGAAGAGACTACCTACGAACTCCTAATTATTCTACTGAAAGAGGAGGCAACACAATAATGTTTTTTAAATTATAACGTAAAAACCGTAAATCTCACTGAAGGTAGATTTTAATTACGTCCTTGGAAACTACTGATATTATTGGAATCATATTTGAACGACCATTTTAGACCAGTTTAGAGATTTTGAGGATAACATTTACCCTCGCATTTACCCCACCCAGGAGGTTACATCCCGAAGGCTGGAAATACTGTAAATGTGTCCCCCTTCACAATAAAATTGAATGTACAAGCATCGGCGCCGATGCACATCTTCGCTGACAGCATGAAGTATGAACAAAGCCGCAACAAAGACCTGGAAGAAATTTTCGCTGGGGGTGACATTAACCACGTGGAAGAAATCCCAGGCAGCAGTCTGGTTAACATAACAGAATCGGATATAGTCATGGCAGGACACGCAATCCCACTGGCTTCATCTATTAATTTGCTGGGCGTCAATCTGGGAGGAAATATGTCTTGGCATAACCACGTTGTGTCAATCGTCAAGGTAGCTTCGCAGAAACTTGGTGTACTCTTCCGAACCAAAAAGTTGTACACACCTCAACAACTTTTGATACTAACAAAGACCAGATTCGACCATCACTAGAGTACTGCTCTCATGTCTGGAGCTCTGCACCCAAACATACTCTTCGGCTTCTGGATTCCATCGAAAGAAGGGCCATTCGTCAGATCGGAGACCACGGGCTGACGAAGAGCCTTGACAGCCCTAATAAAAAATCGTTGCCTTTCACTCGATACCCGAGCTTCGCTTGACGCCGACCGAAATGTGCTGCTTGGTAGTGTGATCGCTCGAGTGAAAAACTGCTCGTATATTCGAGCAGTATTTGGCTCGATAGGAAATAGGAAAGCAAAAAATCGGAAATCAGCGCCTTAGACCGATTTTTGCTCGACGCCGCGCGCCATCCGGAATGTACCGATTGGCGAGTTTGACGCTCAGAAGGCTGACACGACATACGTCTTTGTTAAAGGCACATAAACGAGAAGGTGCATACAAGAAAGTATACCAAATCCCTTAGTGGATTCATCACGACATGGGTTTTGTCTTGACTGGGACTGGCTAGCCAGCGGCGCTTGTAAATTTTTAAAAAAATTAAAGGATATAATATCAGAATCAACTGTTCTTCCTTAATAAAAAATCGTCGGCTTTCCCAACATTATAACAAAATCATTAGATACATAAGCCTTACCTAGTTTGTATTTTTAATGTTAAGTAAATGAATAGATAATTCTGCAGCTCTGTATATTATAGGCTATATTTGTTGAAATGATTTTCATTTTTAATTTAGCAGAAGCCAAAAGTGATAAAATATCGCATTGATTCGCTACGAAGCGCTATTTCGACACTATAAAGTATTGAGAAGAAATTGTAATTTTTTTGTTTTGTTACCTCGAGTGGCATGGCGATACTTTTGGGCCAGTATCTAACTCAGATAGAAATTTTAGGAAATTTACATACAATTAGACGTATCAGGACGTTAACTGCTCTGTCATACAAATTGGTTCATGATTAACGACATAACAGCTTGTAAAGTACGTTTCACGAAATTTGGATACGACTTAATGATTTCCTGGGTCGGTCCCATGGTGTCGACAAGAGCTTGGCAATAAACAAGTGAAGTATGAAGGGACGGACTAAGGAAAACAAGTAATGATATGATTATATTAATGTAATCAAATGAAATAACATTTTTTAAAAATATTACTAGTCATATTTATTTACATTTATAATGTCATTCTATAGATAGTGTTCAGTAAAGAAGTATATACTCTTTTTACAATTTCCCTGGCAGCGAGAGATAAATGCATTTTCTTCACTGCAACACTAGAAGATGCTTTTCCATGGACGCCACATACTGTTTCTTTATACGTTTTTTTTATGATCGGTAATACAACTAAACTCTTCCAGCAAGAAATAAAAACTAACAAATTTAACCACAAAAAGATATTTAAATATAAATTAAGCAACCTAACCTACCTGATGTGCCTATATTTAATTATAATTATTACAATCCGGTCCTTTCCACATAATAATAACAAACGGTCATAAATAATGGGATGGCCCAGGTACTTATACTGCAGTCATTAAGTTATATCCATTTTTCGTGAAACAATCTTTACTTAGGACGTGAATTTTTCAACATTCGATAATTAATTGGCGCAGTTTATTATATTTATTACACAGTTTTATAATTTAAATAATAAACGGAAACCAATTTGTAATTAATTTTATTTATTAAAGTTCTAACGATAAGTAGCGACATCTATCCCAACTAGGTATAACATCGACTTAACGGTACCAAACAAACGGTACCATCACGTAAGTAGTTACCATTATCTAATATGCAACCAACTTGTTTCAGATGCGGTGGTTCTCTCATCAGTCGGCGTCACGTGGTGACTGCGGGCCATTGTGTTGCCAGGGCAACACCTCGACAGGTGCACGTGACTTTGGGTGACTACGTCATCAACTCTGCAGTGGAACCTCTTCCCGCGTACACCTTCGGGGTGTCCACCATACAGGTTTGCTATGGGATGAATGAGTATTTATTTTATGGAGAACAAAATTTTGATAAAGTTTCAGGCTTAATAACTTTTTTATTTTTAGTCCGATATTATCAATTTTTTTAAAGGTACAACTCTGAATGTTTTAACGTGTCCTTTATAAACATATAAATTACAAAGCTTTAAATTGACATATTTGTACTATATTTAGCTTTAAAAAGAAAAGTTAACTTGACAGGTGTTAGGCACCGACCTAGATAGAGAGCCAAACTCTGAAAGCAAAAGTGTCAAATTTATGGCCTCGGGTATATAAATAAAGCTGATCGTCAGGGGTCATGCGCAATGCGGACACGGCCATATTTTGGAACATCACACACCTTTTTTTAACGGGCAATAAACAATCTAGTTTCTGGCATAAAAGAAGGCTTTGTGGCCATCACTGAAAAGCCACTTGGACCTGGAAAATCCACAGACTCCTTACGTAAAAATATTAGGATTTAATTATACTTACCTATATCCGAAAGTTGATATTAACTGAGATACAGGGTGTTAAAATTAAAACTTCATTTTTGTTTTCCTCTAATAACTTTGACAGAAACCAACGGTTTTTTACAAAATTTGGCAATTATGGTTTTTTTAGGATGAGAAAAGAAAAATTTCAATATTTAGTACTTTTTAGTTTCATTTTGCTTCTAGTGTTCCTCGCAAATTCAACAATTCACCATAAGTACAAATAGACTCAACCTTGCTTTACTTTTACTTTTACCTTCACCATGACAAAATGTTAAAACAATCCCTGACCTTTCCTTTCCGCCATACAAACCATAACAAATCTTATCGCCTAGTTTTTTTAATTAACCATCGAACCGAAAGTGATAATTGACGACTTAAGTTAAAAATTCTGGTCCACTTTCTTTCGGTTCATACATTGTAAAATTATACAAGTATAGCATTTAAAGATAATAATATACTAAATTTACAAAGTATTGTGAAACAATTCGTTTTTTTAATGATTTCAAAAAAATATGAACGTAATATTTTAAATTGAAAGTATCGTATCTACATACGTAATATTGAGATCCCAGGCTTAAGTTCTGTCTAATCCCAGGATTACTGGAAGTTTATTTTTTTATAGAGCTTGGTTCTATAATTTGGTTGTAAGAGAATTCCTGCAGCGTAATGGTATATTTATGCATCCCCTAATCTAGAGGGGGGCAAGCCGGGGTCCCCGCCCCGGGCGGCAACTTCAGTGGGTTTTCAGTTCAACGCCGACGTCGCACCGTACCCCGATAATTAATCGACTAAAAATTTTTTGTTATTGGCAAACTATTCATATAATATAGCCCAAATTGCGGTTTTGCTAAAAATCTTATACAGGGTATCCCAAAACTAATAGTTTATACAGGGTTCCCCATAATAGACTACCCATTTTAATAGTTGAATTAAAAATTTTTTAGTTAACAAAACATACTTTTTATCTTACTAAATTACAGCTAACTCTTTCGGATTTATGATAACTTATAAATATTTGGCTAATTTAATTCTAACTTTTAAAAATCACGTCTTCTAAATGACCTCCACCAACTTCAACACATTTTTCAATATTGGATAAAAAGTGGTTCATTACACGGCGTAGCAAACCTTCGTCTATTCCTTCAAGTTCTTCACGAATTTTGACTTTCACTTCTTCAAATTTTGTACAGAACCCTTTTCACGCCAATGACGAACCCATAACTTAACAGTTTTACGATTTGGCGCCTGGCCCCTATTGTTGTTATTAAACTGACGCCGGGATTCACGCCTAACTTCTTCTATCGAATTGCTTCTTATGTAAGTTTCTACACAAAACACACGTTGTTGGACTGAGTAATCCATGAAAGTTAAAACGGATGTTGAAATACTGTCTCACAGCAAAAAACTTAAATAATTATTGATGAAAACTAACAAACTTCTCGCGGAAAAATGACGTTCCACGAAATTATTAATTTAAAATTTATTTGTGACGGGCGCCTACTTGATTAATAATTTACTTAAATCCCAAAGACTACAGAAGATAATCCCACAGAGAACAACCTATTTAGTTATCTCGTAGGGAATTTATTAATAATATAAAATGGGTAGTCTATTATGGGGAACCCTGTAGTAAAACTGCCGATTCTTTGGGTAAAAATATTGCGTTTAGTTCAACGATATAAGTATTTTTTAATTTCCTAATTAACTTACTTTATAACAAATATTTTAGAATAACATTTTTGGTATCTGTTGAATGTGTTATTTCAATATTTTAAAAACTATAAACCGTATAAATGCAAGAAACTCAAAAACATTGATAAGGTACACCATTTTTGAGTAAAAGTGTTGAGAAAATTGATATTTTTAATAGAAACGCAGATACACTAAAGCGCAAAAAGTTGCACTTAATTCTATGTACCCAGCGTGTAGCAACGAGCATCCTCTACAGTCTACATAAAAATGATTGACAAATTCAAATTTCTCGCCCTAAAAACCCCCAATCACATAATGTTATGCAAAAATATTGGTATAACTGTAAGTGAATCAAGAAATTAGAAAATAACATCTGTATTTATCTGTATTTATGTGACCGTCAACACTAGAATGTATCACAGGAGATCTTTATACAACAAATATGTAAACGGAGAACGTTTATGGGTCACCATTTTTTTACAGGCAACTTTCAGTAAATCGGATTTTAAAAATAAATAATCTCAAAAACACCTGTTAATTTTTTAATAGGTTTCTTATAGTATCTAATTAGAAGAATTATATATGTCGGCGCAAAAGATCATCGTCACGAAGATTTTGGTCTATAGCATCGATTTTTTAATAATTTGACGCCCGTCACATGGCTAATTTTACTCTTCCGAATCATATAACGAAAATATTTGGAACTGAGTTATTTTAATCAGTCACTATAATCATTTTCCTATTATTTATAATAGCCCTGTCTTATATTAGCTTAAAGTTTTGGAATGTTCCTATTATAGAATGTTAAACTAAGAAAATTAGTCATATTTTTAATCTACCTAAGGTATAAACGAAACTTGCACATCAAAATATATTTTTCCTTAATGGTTTATAAATGGTTAATAAAAAAATATTGTATATAGCTTCGGATAACAAACCGTCACATCAATTTATCTCCGATCACATTCTCATGCCTGGCCGGTGTTACTGTGACCGGCGATACAAAAATGCAGAAATATGTCAATAACAGCTAATACAAGCTATTTCTTAAACTTTTTTAGACTGAAATGAGTATCTGTACTCAAGAGAATGACTTCGTGTAGTATTTTTCCTTTAATTAAGACTACTAGGTCTGAGTTAACCCTGTGACCGGCGATCCAACATAAAAATATACGCTTGGTAAAAAGTAGGCAATGTTCTAGTTTATACCTAAATAAACATAATAAGGAATTTACCTAAACAGGAGCACGCGTTACATAAATTCAAACACATCAATCATATTTGTCAAATTATTAGGCCGACCTGTAGTGGCGTTATTTATAAGCAATCTCTGCCGTGACCGGCGATACATGCAGCTGCGGGGACGGAACTTCTGGTTAATAATTTCGTTAGAGAAACTAAACTGTTGATCTTTGAACATTATGTTTTCAATACAAATTGTAGTAGGAGTGTAAATTATTTATATATAAAAGTAACTTTAGTAAAATGACGAGAAATATATAAGAGATTATTGACGGGGGATACGTGACCGGCGATACATTTTTAAATTCAAATTTGAATACTACAGCTATAATTTAAAAAAAAAACTTTTAAAATTGCTTTCTAATGCTGGAAGTAACATATATTTCGCAAATTATAATCGTTTCTACAGGCAAATAGTTTATTTTAGTAAGTTATATGCTAAGGACTGAAAGTTGCCTGTAAAATTTTTTTGACCCTTTTAAAACCTGTTATAAACCATAAATGTCCCTAGAATCAAATCTATCTATCATAATTGCGATAAAATGGTCTTATTTGTCGTTAAAGTGTGCTTTTTTACCTTTACTTTGACCTTTACCTTCACTACGACAACATTGTAATGTAAAACAATCCCTGACCTTTCTTTTTCCTCATACAAACAAACAACAAATAAATCTTATCGCTTATAATGATTTTAATCAACGATTAAAACCGAAAGTGATGCTGTCGACTTTAATCAACAAAGATACCCGGTCACTTTCTTTCGTCTCATGTAATAACTGAAGGTAAAACTTTCACCGGTGCGATTATAGAAGAAATCAGCAAACTTAAAAACGATATGAGGTAACGATTGCATTGGTGTAATAGGAAAACAATTGAATCTAATTTGCTGTATTTCAATTTGTAGGAGTTTGGAGGCACAACAAAAAATGTTGGTAGGTAACTAGGGAATCCAATCCCGCAAACCTGCGGGATTGAGCCTAACGATCCCGCGGGTCCGCGGGATTTGCGTGATAGCAAACAATGAACAGCAGTATTTTTAGTCAACGCGTCGGGGATTCCCAGCCCTGCTGGGCTACAGTTTTCTTGCATACGTTATTTAACTAGTATCTAGTGACATTTATCAAGTGGTTGAATATAATACATGGAATTTAAACAGCAATGGCAAAAATGAGTGTCAGTGTAGTTTACAAAGAGAATAAAGGTTCAAGTTTAGTTTGGAAATATTTTTTAAAGTCCGAAGATGATCTTAGAGCTAAATGTAAGTTATGCCCTGCAGAATCATGTGTAATCGCTCGAAGAAAGTGGGCAAACTGTTATCAGCACATCATCAACTATGCTATGCGCTGCAGCTAGCCATTTGCGACGTACTTTACAAAAAAAAAACACAACAAGAAGCAGAAGAACATGCAGAAGACGAGAGTGGATCGATGTAAAATGTAACCGTTAAACTAGTCGTACTATTGTATTGTACCTATATGCAATAAATATTTTCCTGCTACTCTACTCTGTTTTTAATTGCATAAAACAACTTTTTATTAACATACAGCACCCACATCGAGTCCCGCAAATCCCGCGAATCCTGCACGTCTAATCCCGCATTGTCAAACCCGTGAAATCACCGCGGGATCCAGCATTTACGGGATCCAGCATATGCGGGATTGGATTCCCTATAGGTAACGTAATAGGAATCTGCTACCGAGTAACCTGGCGATAATGACAATTCTGTACGAGCCTTCTATCTATTTTCTTTTGTGGAACGAAAATAAACCCTATTCGACCTCACTGCACTCATCCGACCTAAAATCTTCCCCCTGGGAGCGAAAGATGTTACTCTATAAAATTTTTTAATGGAAAGGGGAAGTCTAATAAAAATTAGTCAAAATTGTTTTACTTTACCGCCTATTTAGTGGCGTCTGTTAGTAGGAAAAAACCACGAAAAATCGAAATATTTTCAGCCGGAACAAGAGTACCTCCTCCCCCGTTTTCGAGGGTTGCGCAACCCTTCAAACGGCCAAAAACCACCCGGACGCGATATGCAACACCATCAAGGTGCTCAGGGGCGAGTATTGGGCCGGTGGAGGGGTTGGAAGGGGTCGGACGCGATATCCAACACCACCATCGTGCTCAGCATCCTCGAAAACGGGTGGAAAGTGTGTTTCTCTGCAGGGTAACCTCTTGAAGCGCGTTTGACCCCTCTGGGGGGTGGTTTTCGGCCGTTTTGAGGGGTTGCGCAACCCCAAAGGAAAATTCTGACGCCGCCATCGTGTTCAATATCCTCGACTCTTGTTCCGGCTGAAAATATTTCGATGTTCGTCCGACTCACAGTTGCCCACAGACGCCACTAATTGTATATTGTGTACAGTACGTTTCACGAAATTTTGATACGACTTAATGATTTCCTGGGTCGGTCCCATTGTGTCGACAAGAGCTTTTCAATAAACAAGTGAAGTATGAAGGGACTGACTAAGGAAAACAAGTAATGATATGATTATATTAATGTAATCAGATGAAATAACATTTTTAAAAAATATTACTAGTCATATTTATTTACATTTATAATGTCATTCTATAGATAGTTCTGTTTCGCTATCGCTATCCTCATCAAAATTAATTATAATTGGATTAATTATACGATCCAGACTAATATACAAATTTTCAACAGTTATTACGTGACCGACTGAATTTTACCAACTACCTGGGGGAATATCATTAAAGCATTTTCGTATTAATTCTACAACACTAGAACTTAAAGTCGGAGAAATATTTTCAGACCTAACCAGTGATTTTAACTGGTGCCACATATGCTCTATGGGGTTAAAAATGCAATAATAGGGTGGGAGCCGTAGCACTGTATGTCCAATTTCTTCTGCCAATGTGTCACAAACATATAATTTTTTTATACAAAATGTCTTTAAAACTTCTAAAAGATCACTTTTTTTATAACTTTCTTCAAAATATATATCATTCGCCGCCATGTAGTTCTGAATCTCCAATTTTGTATTATTTGAGCTTGGAGCTTTATGTAATTGGCGACTGTGATAGCTCGCATTGTCCATTACTATCACGCTATTCTGAGGAATGTTTGGTAAAAGACAATTCTTGAATCATTCCTCAAAAACTAACAAATTTTACCACAAAAAGATATTTAAATATAAATTAAGCAACCTAACCTACCTGATGTGCCTATATTTAATTATAATTATTACAATCCGGTCCAAACATAATAATAACAAACGGTCATAAATAATGGGATGGCCACAGGCACTTTTACTGCAGTCATTAAGTTATATCCATTTTTCGTGAAACAATCTTTAACTAGGCAGTGAAGTACAACAAGAGGTTGGAGTTTAATAGCAGAGGCGCAGCATTAAAACTTCGGTACCGTCATAAAAAATTCATATATTTTTTGCGCTACAAGTAGAACTTTTGCTGTCTAGGTCTATGTACAGTCACTAATGGAGATAATATGAGAAATTTCTTTATTTTATCTCCACAGCCATAAAAATATATCAAAAACATTATTTAAAACGATTTATATGCTAATATATAGTATTAATATTTTATTAGTCTCATCGGTGATTGTACATATTTTTTCCCCCAGGTCCATCCCTTTTTCAAATTCACCCCCCAAGCCGACCGTTTCGACGTGGCCGTACTGCGTCTGGACAGGGCCGCTCACAATCTACCACACGTAACCCCAATATGTCTTCCCGCTAAGGGGGAGGGCTTCCTAGGAGACGTAGGTCATGCCGCCGGATGGGGAGCTTTGAGTCCAGGATCGAGATTGAGGCCTCAAACTTTGCAGACCGTTAGAGTTCCGGTGATCGATAACAGGCAGTGTGAGAGATGGCACAGGTAAGCAGCATCGCCTTATGGTCACTGAGCATGAAAAATAATATACTATAAGTGATTTTCCAATTCTTAGGTCCAAAGGTATTCAAGTTACCATCTACGACGAGATGCTCTGTGCTGGCTACAAAAATGGCGGCCGCGATAGCTGCCAAGGAGATTCAGGAGGTCCCCTGATGCTGCAGCGGGCTGGAAGATGGTTCCTTATAGGGATTGTATCAGCAGGGTATTCTTGCGCTCAACCTGGACAACCAGGAATATACCATAGGGTAAAAATTCATTTGTTATATATTATATAGTTAAAAATAAGGTAAGGTGAAAACCGTGCGCACTAATCCATTTTTTCACCCCTAAAATTTAACTTTTTACTGCGCATACCATAAGTTGTACGTATTCATAGTTATAGGTCGGTGGAATTTCCTTGTTTAAGCAAATATCACAACTGATTAGATATCACGTATTTTTAACAATTTTATTTGTTTTATATCGAGGCATACCTACTTTTTTTAATAAAAAATGTTTCCTCATATTTAAAAGCGGTACAAACAGAACAATGCAGAGTACTTGCATTTTTGCAATTACCACTTGGATAGATGGGTAATGAAAGCAAATAATGAGATCGTATGCTATTCCTCTTATAACAAGGCCATTGCCTAAGTTTCCTACGCAACAGGCACATACTAGATATTAATTCAACATTCTTTCTAAATTTTAGTAACAGCTTGACTTATTGCATATTTGTGGAGCAGATTTATTAGAGGAATGTTTTTGGTCTTCCTTGCCCGTGAGTGGATTGCAAAATTTGTCGGACGGAACGTTAAAAACGATAACACTGGACAACAACTAAAAAGAATCTAAAATAAAATCTACTAAATCTTACTATTTTGGGTGCTAAGAACGAAAATGAACTTTTTTTTAATATTAGTTCACGTTTAAGAGATACGTGACATCATGCGTCCCTAATATACAGGGTGTTTCGGAAGGAAAGGGAAATATTTTGGGAACATGTTCAGAAGGTCAAAATAATAGAAATTAACCCATATGTTTTAATCCGATTCTTAACCGTCTCTGAAATAATCGGTTTTTTTAAGTAACTATTTTTTATTTCAAAAGCAACACCAATAGATACTAGTAAAACAACAAAATTCCACTAATTTAGAATGTTTTCGAAAATACCCCCACCAACTTCAATACAAGCTGCAACACGTTTGTTAATCGCTCGTGTTGCGCGTTGAATTGCTTGGGGATTGTTTATAATGATATTTGCAGCATTAACAATTCGATTGTGGAGTCCTTCCACGGTTTCTACTCGTGTTTCGTATACTAGTGATTTCATCCACCCCCCAGGGACAATAATCCAGTGGGCTTAGGTCTGGTGACCTCGGTGGCCAAGCTTGAGGTCCTCCTCTGCCAATCCAACGATCAGGAAAACGATTATTCAAGAAATTACGCACCCGGCGACTAAAATGAGGTGGGGCTCCATCGTGCTGAAAGAACATTCGGTGTCGAACAATTAGCGGAACATCATCCAACATGTGTATTAAATGGTCTTCCAAAAACCGTAAATATCCATCTCCAGTAAGAGGCTCATTCAATACAAAAGGACCAAACAACTGGTCGTAAACGACGTCGGTATTCATCAACAGCCCGTAATGCGCTACCATTACAGAAACCATACACGAATATCATGTCAGCATACTCCCTATGGGTAAATGTGTGGGACATTACGTATGGAACCTTTTCTCTTTTCGAGTCGAAACGCTCAGAATAAAAAAAACTTTATAACCGATTATTTCAGAGACGGTTAAGAATCGGATTAAAACATATAGGTTAATTTCTCTTATTTTGACCTTCTGAACATGTTCCCAAAATATTTCCCTTTCCTCCCGAAACACCGTGTATTAACACTGTAACCGCTAGAACGCACGCGGTATATTTGTATTGTAATAACAATATATGGATCTTGGATTGCCAAATTTACATTTTCACCAAATTAAGGAAATTTACCACGACAACACCGCATGGTGGGTCCCCAGGGATGATCCCCCATATGCGAAGTCCTAACCCCCTATTGCTCAAAATAAGAGCGATAGCCATTTAAACCCATGTAAATTCACTTTCTTATCTGCCTTGTAATAACCCCTGCCTTAACAGTCTCTGTATAATAAACTTCTGTTCACAAATATAAGAGACCGACGTAATGAGTTTTAATTAAATTTACCTAAATAGGGATATTGTCTACTAGGCTTAAGATTGCAGCAGTGGAACCGATTAGAAGACGATGTCTGTAAGTGTCATAAAGGTCTAGCACCATTTTTGACATGGAGAATAACTTGGTTTTCGTCAATAACATTGGCGGTTTATTGGCGGCTTTAAATATAAACTACAAGATTATTTCTAGACAGTTATAGACATTGCGTTTAAAGGCAGTATTATTGCATATTGGTAATATTCTTTCATTTATTCCTGTCGGATATGCAGTTCACATGAAAGAATCATACGACAATATGAAGTTCCTATTGACAACCATAAAATATGATGAGCACCAATGGCAGATATGTGGCGACTTAAAGGTTGTTGCACTTTTGCTTGGGTTGCAGCTAGGCTACACCAAGTTTTGCTGTTTGTTGTGTAATGGGACAGTCGGGCAAGATCACTTCATTACAACAGACAATACTGGCCCGTTCGATAATCATTAGAGCCAGGGCAAAAGAATGTAAAACATGTGCCATTGGTACACTCCAAAAAGATTATGTTACCACCTCTGCATATCAAATTGGGCCTAATGAAAAATTTTGATAAGGCGCTGAATAGAGATGGGCCAGCATTTCAGTACCTCACGCCCGAAATCTCCGAGGCTAAGTGAAGCAAAAATTAAAGAAGGTATTTTTATTGGGCCACAGATTCCAAATATTCTGAAAGACCACTTTGACAGCACTCTAACAGATATGGAACGACTTTTGCCTCGTGGTCACTAATTTCTTGGAACATATCAAAAAGGGGTTGTAATATGTCTCTAAAGATCCATTTGTAGGAAATGGACCTCGACTTATTTCGCGACAACTGCGGAGCTGTAAGTGATGAGCACGGCGAACGCTTCCATCAGGATCTATCAACAATGGAGATCAGGTACCAGGGAAACTGGAATGCTTCCATGTTTGCCGACTACTGTTGGACTCTTGTTCGAGATGCTCCAGGAACAATTCACAAAAGAATAGCCAAACGATAGCGCATTTAATTACTCTAAAAGTGTAAAATTATCTAGTTTTTATTATTTTGTTACAACAAAGTTTTTAATTTCATTATCATTTTTCTTTTCAGCATTACAAAATTAACAAGAAAAATGCATTTTGATACAACCAATAACCTAAAATTTGTTGTCCAGTGTAATCGGCGTTCCTGATATGCTGTCGTAATTTTCACACTGTTCCATTCAGTGGTGCAGCCAAGGGGGCGCGTTTTGGGGGTGGAAAACCCCTTCTCCCCCATTCTTTGTCATAGACATTTTATACCGTTTCTTACATAATAATTTTGTTTAAGGTGGCCCATACAGTAGACTGGATATCGCGTGCAGTGGCAGCCAGATAAACAGAACGTCTTCTTCCAGAGATGGAAGGGAAAAATCTTCTTGAACGATCGTCGGTGTAGGACAAGTAACCAATTGAAAATTGTGATCTACATATTTAGGTTCCTCTGTTAATTTGTGTTAAAATCATACAACTTTAACCCTGACCTTTAAAAATTGCAAACGCGTACTAACATACTTCCTTTCATATTCAAGACGGATGTGTATTTAAGTGTTTAATTGTAAATATTATTTAAGGAACTAGTTTACTAGTCATCATAATAATTTAATAATTATTTAAGGCTGAACAAATCTTCTCGTTGATATGTTGTAGTTAACTCGGCCAGTACAAAAAAATGGTGAGAGTTAAGTAAAGGCCATGTATGTAGTTACTTACTGGATATACATGCTCGAATTCACCGAGTTGTTTAATGACTGTCGATCTCTTTACGGGATCGGACTTCATACAAAAAAATACTAGTTTCAATCGGCTTACAGGATATAATTTCGAAACCTTCCCGCCCTTAATGTCCAGTAAATAATATAAAAATTGAAAAGACACGTCTACTCTATTGTGAAGGGACACCTTTAAATACTATTTGCTGACTTCGTGGTTTAACTCCCTGTTGCCCTTAAAATCTTAAATGGGAAGGGGATCAGTGGCACATCATTTAAAGGTCATTTAAAAAAATAATACCACAATGTATAATTTTTGGTAGTTCCAAGAATGGGCATCATTAAACCTCACCTTCACTGAGATGACTCCTCTATTAGTAGAAAGATTAGTGGTCTGTAGATAGCCACTCTCGGTGCCACTCTATCCAATTATTTGCCTGGGGCAAACCCAGCGCCTACAGACTTACAAGAAAGTCCATTTTTAGAACCCGATTTTTTGAAACCACTGCTCAACATACAAAATTCCGCCACCTTGAAATTTTGGTCAAGTTTGATATTTTATAACTTATTTATTTTTTAAGCGATTTTCATGATTTTATTTTAAGGTTTGTAGATCAATTTATTGCGTTTTTCCTTAATTATTTTATAAAGTAACATTTTTCGATTAGGCTATATTATACAGGAATAAATCAAACTGTTGTTTTTTGTCGTAATTTCAAAACACCCTGTAGGAAAATTGAGGTGGATAATTTTATTTGCATACTGTTTCTTGTAATCTTTGATGTATTCTAAACATTTCGTTCCTTGATTCATTCCATTATCTCATTTCTGCTGCGAGCTGCAAAATTTTAAATGAAACGATGTTATTTTTAGAGAATGTATATCATGGGTATTTCTACCGAAGCACGCACCAATCTTGTATTTGTTGAGCTCTAATCGCCCACCGTTACATTGAGGACATCCTTCAAGAAGTTGTTGTTCCATTTGCTCCTTTAATTGGGAACCAATTTACATTAATTCATGATAATGCTAGACCTCACGTTGCATATGTAGTGAGCGAATATCTGGATGTAATTGGAATGGCTGGCCCCCATGTAGCCCGGATCTCAACCCAATCGAACATCTTTGGTATCAACTTAAAAGGGCCGTACGTCGCGCGTCGTCGTTGTATACAGCCATAAACCTTGCAAGACTTACGACTGGCGCTGACTGAAGAACATCAGACCTCAAGAAAGGATAAATAGCCTTATTCGTTCGTTACCACGCAGATTGCATGCTGTTATTACTGCGAGAGGAGGAAATACACGATATTAAAATTGGTTTTGTTAATTAACTTTATGATATACCTAATGTTTGTTTTTCTTAATGAAAATAGGCTTCAAATCAGCGTTTCATTTAAAATTTTGCAGCTCGCAGCAGAAATGAGATAATGGAATGAATCAAAAATCTAAATATTTAGAATACGTCAAAGATGACAAGAAACAGTATGTAAATTAAATTATCCACCTCAATTTTCCTACAGGGTATTTTGAAATTACGACAATAAACAACACTCTACTACTACAACTACTCCTGTATAATAGAGCCTAATCGAAAAATGTTACTTTATAAAACAATTAAGGAAAAACACAATAAATTGATCTACAAACTGATAACAAAATCATGAAAATCGCATAAAAAATAAAAATTTATAAAATATCAAACTTGACCAACATTTCAGGGTTGCGGATTTTTGTGTCGACGAGTGTATACTATTTTTGAGAAGAGATTTAAACGGTATTTAAAATGATGTGTCACTTGAGCACCCCCTTTGCATTTAAGATTACAAGTCTAACATGGACTACCCCTCCCAGGGGTTTAAAGCACGAAAGCTGCAAATTTAAAAGCATCACCGTTCACCGTAAAATTGACGAACTACCCGATTTTGCTGGAGAGATACTATTAGGAGTTGGAAGTTTTCAAATTGTCAACTTGTACAGTGATGGGAATATGGAACAAATTCATTTAAAAATCAGGTATTAATTTTTTGTAAAAACGCTCAGACACGTCGATTATAATTTTTTCTTCCGGATTTTTTGCCTCAAAAAGAAATTATACTGGGTGTGTCAAAAAGTAGATGTAGGTATAATTTTGAAAAATTATTTTATTAAGTGTTGAAAATGCAAACCATTAACTTCTTGACAATATGCCAATCTACTTAAAAACCCTTCTAAAACATTATTTACAGTATTTTCATTAATTTTCCTAATTTCATATCTAATTTTAAATTTTAAGTCTTCCAAATTTTGTGGTTTATCCTTATACACTTTTGATTTCAAATAACCCCAAAGAAAGAAATCCATTGGTGTAAGATCGGGAGATCTTGCAGGCCATTCTATGGGTCCTCTTCTACCTATCCATCGTTCGGGAAAAATAGTATTCAAATTCTCTCGTACTTGTCGAGCAAAATGAGGCGGAGCACCATCCTGCTGAAACCAAATAGACGCTTCTGGTAGATTAGGCTGATTCGGATTTGGAAAATCCGCTGCTAGTGTGGGAATTAATTCATTTTGAAGAAATTGTAAATACCGGTCTCCTGTAAGATTTACATCGAAGAAAAAAGGTCCAATAATTCTATCATTTAATATCCCTGCCCAAACATTTACTTTTTGTGAGTATTGCGTATGCTGTTCTCTCATCCAACCGGGATTATTTGTACTCCAATACCGAAAATTTTGTCTGTTTACCGAACCATTAAAACAAAACGTGATTTAAGTCGCAAATTTCCATCATAGTTTCACAAAACTGTAGTCGGCGGTCGGGATCATCTTCGTTTAGCTCGTGCAGCAACCTAATTTTATACGGATGGTACTTTTCTTGTTTCAATACCCGCAAAACAGATCGTCGGCTAACATCATTATTAAGGGCTACTTCAGTGGATGCACTATGGGGATTATCTTCAACTTCTAACAAAATGTTCAATTTTGTGTTTTCACTAATTTTTGAACGACCTGGCCGTAGACCATCCTTTACATTCCCTGTTTCCTGAACTTTTTCCCAATTTTACTCACTGTAGATCTTGTAATCCGTCGTTCTGGATACTTAGCGCTAAACAAGTTACAAACTTCTTCTTGACTTCTTGATTTGTCTCCACATCCAATTAAAATTAAAATTTCGATTCTTTGAGTTTCATTTAAATGCACCCTGATCACCGTTTTTTCAAAATTATACTTAAAATTCTTTTTGATTGACACATGACTTGTTATCGTAGTAACAATTAATTTAAATTTACCTGTTTACCTTTAAGTAGGTACATGTACCTTTCTTTAAAGAAATTTCTTTTTTAAGATGTAATTTTTCTCTAAAACCGTTAGAGATAAGGATAGAGTATGCTACATGAATTATGCTCAGAATTTGACGTAGAATTTATGTGATAAGTAAAAATAGGGTGGTTCTATTTAAAATACAAAAAAATTTTACAACATCTACTTTTTGACACACCCAGTATAATTTCTTTTTGAGGCAAAAAATCCGGAAGAAAAAATTATAATCGATGTGTCCGAGTGTTTTTACAAAAAAATAAAACCTGATTTTTAAATGAATTTGTTCCATATTTTAGCCCATCACTGTATATGGAACTTTTGCTATAAAATTTACTTTTAGGATAGATTTTTCGGTGACAGCATACAGACAGAGGATAAATTTTGCGGCGGTATAAACTCTAGAAAATATGACAAGTTACGAAGGAATATTTCAAAAACTAAGCTCTCGTACCAACATACTCGCTCGGATTCGTAATCCATTTCACAAAATACATCTATCAGAAAATAATATGCATTAATTTTGGCATTAAACTACTATGTAGGGTTGAGTGTAGACGTGTACGATACAGGAGTCTGAAACAGGGACGGAAGGTAAAGCAAAGTCAAAAAGTAAGCAAATTTTCCACGCACCTGCGTGCTAAAATTCATAAAATTCGTTTTGTCATCAAATAATAACAGCAGTTGCACTAAAACAATAGAAGCGTTGCGCTCCACCACTGATAGCTGACATAAGTTGGTTCTAGTGCCGGCCCACGCCTAGTTATAGTGTGCACTGGATATTTCTGTCATCAGGCGTTGACCAATCAGGCACCGTCATCGTCAGTTTCGATGACGAACTGTAGCTGTGGTGTCATTTGTAAATTAAGAAAATGTTTATTTGTTCTGAATATTCATTATGAAAAATAATTTTGCAATAAAAAAATTAATATGAATATAAATTATACATTGGGATCGTAATCTTCATTTATAAGGTAATTTAAATTCGGTATTTTCCTAAAAAATACGAATGAAATTTTTTAATAAATTTAAGACAACCTGAAGATATGGTTTCGGTAGAACTGCTAGCAGTAACGTATGGCCGCGACGTCTGGCAGTCGAGCACTGTTCTTTATAGGAAAATAAAATATGTTGTTCTCCTAGAACGTCCGAACGTGACTGCCCGACTGCTTGCATATAAATTTGCTTCTAAAAGCCTTTAATGTTGTTATTCGATTGTATATGAAAAAGTTTCAGTTCTGCCATGAGTTTTTTAGCGGAGGATGATGCTCATTTCAGAAGTCAGCAAATTTCATCAATTATACGACCATCAACATAAGGATTATAAAAATTTAGAAATACGAGAAAATATTTGGATATGTATATGTCGGCGTCAGTTAGTGAAATCCGTCATTCCCAGAAATGCCTAGTCATTTCACGTATTGGGGCAAATAGTGTAACTCTACGTTTGGTACACCGTTTGCCTAAGAGTATCAGGCATTCCTTGTAATGACGAAATTGTTTCAATCAAACGCTGTACTTAACTAAATGATTTGAGTTACCCTGCTTGCCGGTTATAGTCAATCATTGTAATTAGGACAGTGTTGCCAGTAGTGCATGAAAATAAGGTATTTTACATTAAAAGGTTTGTAAATAACTGATTATCATCAGGAATTTCCTTAAAATTGACAAGAATTTTCTTACCTCCGTCAATTCCGTAACATTCCAAGGTTTTTTCTTACTTTGATTGGAGTAATAGCCATCTAACTTCTTATAAAACAATTCTGAATGATTCACCATTTCATTTTCAAAAAAAAAATTACTAAACATATGTTAACAACAATTACAGCGTTCGACTAAAACCGGCAAACAGGGTAACTTAAATCATTTAGTTAAGTACAGCGTTTGACTGAAATAATTCCGTCATTACAGGGAATGCCTGATACTCTTAGGCAAATGGTGTACGAAACGTAGAGTTACACTATTTGCCGGCAATACGTGAAATGACTAGACATTTCTGGGAATGACGGATTTCACTAATTGACGCCGACATATACACAGATACACAGTACGTCTGCTTTTCTCAACCGATGGCTTCCAGCAGTTGAAGGTAAAACACTCGACAGTTAACGGCTGGTTGTGACTGCCAGACGTCGCGGCCAAACGTTCCTATCAGCAGTTCTACCGATACCTCGACAGTCTCGCTTTCAGGTTTTTATTTTTTGTTCGCATTCTTTTCACTGTTTCAGACTAACGTGCCAAACGATACCTAATCGATTATTGGTAATTATGGTTTTTTTCCGTTCACGATTTTTTGCAGGCCGGGCCGCTTTTATGCACGTGTTTCTTGTCGCGGCGTTTTCTAAACACATTGTTCTTCAACGGGCGCTTTTGATTCCTTTTACGGGCGCATTTCTTGTCGCGGCATTTCGCATGTGTTTAGGAAACGCCGCGACAAGAAACGCGTGCTAAAAGGGGCCTTTAAAAATTGCCAAAAATCGGAATATAAAAAAAAAATTCTTGAAGCAATTTCTACAAAAAATTTCGCAAAAAAAGTTAAATAAAAAAAATAGTTTTAAAATTAACTTGAAGACGAAGTGAAAAATAAGTTTAAGCTTTGTAATGGTCAAGCCAAAATATGTACGTATGTATGTAAGGTATTTATTTGAACTTTATTTATATTATAATGTAACACAAAATGCTTCCTAAGCTAATTTTAAGTAAAGTTTTTCTTCTCATGTAACGTAAAATGCCAAATCGCTTTTACTATGATGCAGCAGTGCATTAACCCTATTTATTCAGTAAAGAGGTTTGAATTTACCCTCTTTAATATACAGGGTGTCAAATCACCCTTAATATCTTGTTTCCAGTAAATTATATTAAAAGTTGAAATCACACGTTAATTTTATTGTGAAATTAGGTGCTTCTAAAGAATATTTGCTGCTCTCGTGGGTGGGAGTGGTAGATGTTACCCTTGAAATCTTAAACGGGAAGGGGGATTAAGCGGCACATCATTTTAAAGTCATTAAGATACTCTCTTTTCAATAATACCATGAATTATTATTAATTGAGTAGTATTTTTCAAGAAATCGACGTAAGAACTACCTGCACGGAGATTTTTGTTTTTTAGTTTAATACGGTAGACACTCGATAGTGTGAACCAAGAAAAAACAACGTCCGTTCACATTATCGACTCTTCACGTTATAATGGAAGTTATATTTAATATGTTAGAACTTTTATGACCAACATAATAAACATATAAAAAAACAAACAGTAACAAATTAAAAAAAAAAGGGATAAAGAATTATTTTTTGTTAAAAAAGTCAGAAATTTTTGTTTGTTTTCGGGGATTTTTAATTTTCTGCATAATAATATGTATCTTAGTCTTTTTATAACTACAAAATTATTAATATCAATGTTACTTTCCTCGGCCCATTGGTTTACTAACTACATTTAAAGACTCTATAACTCTATCTAGTGCAAGTTCTGGCTGTGAGGACAATTTCTCTCCAGAAATCCGATTCCAAATATCTCTTTAAAGCGTTGTAGCCATCCCTCACTGGCTGTAAATTGCTTATCATTTTCTTTAATTTGTGTATGGATTTGCTTTGCTTTTTGCTTGATCATATCCCCACTTAAAAAATGTTTACTTCTTTGCTCCAGGAATCACATATTTTTTTTTTTCTATTCTGGAAAATCCCGAACTCTTTAATGTTTTTACCTGGGCCCACATAATTATGTATCTTTCACAGCTTTAGAAATCAGTTCTCCTTTTCGTTTTATTATACAAATTGTGGATTTTGCAACACCATATGCTAAATACGTAACATCCCTTCATATCACTAGCGACTTTTCATAAAGAGTAAGACACTTTGGTTTTGTAAGCGACATTTCACCGATATTTACCGAAATGACGTGACCCAAATATGCATTAACATCGAATAACTGGCACAAAACGTATGCATTTCTAGCTAAGTGTATGTCCACAAAGGCGCACCGAGCCTAGCGCATTGCCTTGCCTGTCGATCAGTTTGTCTCTCGGCATCGAGATATAAACATGGACTGTGAAGAAGATATTATTTTAGACGCTAATGTAACAAAGTGGTAAATGTTCAGAATTTGACGTGAAATTGGAAAATCAGCTAATATACAGGATGTCACATAAAAAAATATATTTAAACACGGTCGTAATTAATTTAATAAATAGTGTTGTCCTACATAAAATCCTAGTAATGATATAATCAAAAATATTTATATGCATTCTCATATACGCACAGTCCATGTTTATATCTCGATATCGAGGAACTACTGTGCGAAGCTCGAGCGAGACTGTGCGGTGCTATGGTGCCAGGCTAAGTGCGAGGGGCGGTGCGCCGTTGTGGACACACACTAACACAGCGCCCGCGGTGGGGAAGTACTGCATATATCGGGGATTTGCACCGTGGAACAAGGACTGCCACATAATGTAAATATTTATTATCAATGACTTTGTATCGAAGGTTTAGTTTATTCACGGTATACGGTGGTTTTGTATAATCTTGTGAACATCTTGTTCATACTATGCGAGGTTTCTGTTAGGCGATGTTCATACTATCGAGTGTCTACTGCATTTAAAAAAATAGTATTGTATCTTCTAGTAGAACGATGAGTCCGTAGGTAGCCACTCCAGGCGACACCTTTTCCAATTTTTTACTAGGAGCAAACTACTACTCAAATAATAATAAATTATAGTACTATTGGAAAGACAATTTTTAAATGATATTCCGCGAGATGTCCGTTATTTTAAGGGTAAGCACTACCCCTCCCGGGATGTTACACCACGAAAGCCCGAAAATATTCTTTACAACTGTCCGCGTTCGCCATAAAATTGACGTGTAACTTTTTTTTAATATTATTTACTGGAAGTGAGATGTTAAGTTTTCGTTTTAAATTCATATTTTTACCGGGATGTTGTCAAAATTGTTGACGAAACACCAAAAACTATAATTTAAATACAAACTTGGTTAACTTATTCGTACAGTTGTCACTTTAAACTCAATCAATTTAGACTGGTTTTAAATTAAAACCCATGTAGTCAATCAATACAATGCTTAAAACTATTGAATTAATTTTTATTTAAATAATGTAAAATTTTATGACTATAATTTGCTTTAGTATATTATTTAATAAACAAACATTGTTCTGTGTTATATCTAAATTATTTTACTTTTAATAAGTGTAATATATTATTTTATTGAAATGTTCTTTTATTATAACCGTCTCACTGTTAAAAAAAATTGTGTATAAAGCATTACATATCGATAAGCGACGTCGCAACGCTTTGACACAAGTAGAGCAGTGACTCCATTCGATACCACTTAACGAACACCCTATATTTTAATGGGTATCATTTAACTGGTTAGCAAACTATTCTTATTTTTGCGAACAGAAAAATGTAATCGGTCAGCCAAAATGGCTAGTTGGTCAGCAACTTATGGACAGCAAACATTTCTGAATCGGTCAGTAATTAATGTCATACTAGAGTGCTCTAAATTATTTTGATACGCAAAAAATTAAATATATAAGCTGCTATGAGCGATCCACTTTTAATCAGATATTCGTAAGCAATCAGCGGGTAAGCAAAATATTTAATCTTGGCGAACAAACCCGAAAACAAGTGATACCTCGCCCCCGTTATACCTTTTGGTAGCCAATTTCCTTCTGTATTCGGCAAAGAAAACACAAGAAAGTTACATAAATTGACAGTGCCCTGGGAAAACAAGTGAAAACCCGCCCCCGCTACACCTTTTGGGCCTTGACTGCTACACCGAATCACTCGACTGCTTTCGCTCCGCCCACAATAACCAACTTTGCCGATTATTCAAAACAAACGCAATCCAATGATTTAGATTGATAACCATTCTTTTAATATGCAAACCCCCGAAGTAAACTGCTTCTAGACATGTTTTTTTCTACTGTCCAATTGTAAAATTTTGCTGACCAAGTAATCATTTCGCAGCTCGACTGTTAATTAAGCGAACACATGATGGTATAAGCAGACCGATATCTGTTAAATTCTTGACAGTTTGTAGCATTTTTTGCAGAACAAGTGTTGCAGCCTGATTTTTAATTATTGTAGCAAAATCTTTTTATGCTGATGAAATGATTTAATGGGTATTTTTTGCTGCGAGCCAATTTTAATAACGGCAAATCATTTAATTACTTATCTATTTTAATTTACCATTACGTGTTAACTACATTCTTTATTTAATTGGTCAGTACGTTCATGTTTCCATATAAAGTAGTTCTAAATTTGAAAAATTGATTTATAGGTATTTATTATATTATAATGTTGGGAAAAACCGATGATTTTTTAATAATCGAGTACTTGATACTCAAGCGATTTTAATAATCAAGTGAATCGCTCGAGCGATTAATCACTTGAAATTATTATGACTAAGGAGAATGTGTTGATAAAACACCAGGGGTTGTTTTTGTAAGTTTTAGAAGTTTAGTCTAGAGTGTTTATTAAGGAAGAACAGTTGATTCTGATTTAAAAAACAAATTATATCCTTTAATTTTTTTAAAAATATTCAATCGCCGCTGGCTAGCCAGTCCCAGTCAAAACAAAACCCTTGCCGCGATGAATCCACTAAGGGATTTGACATACTTTTTTGTATGCACCTTCTCGTTTATGTGCCTTTAACAAAGACGTATGTCGTGTCAGCCTTCTGAGCGTCAAACTCGAACGTCGCCAATCGGCACATTTCGGGTAGCGCGCGGCGTCGAGGGGAGATCGGGTATCTAGTGAAAGGAGAGGAGTTTCGATTTTTAGCTTGAATTTATAACTGAAGCAGTTTTTTTAATAATCGAGCGATGTCGACTATTTCAATAATCGAGTACTCAAGCGGTTTTTCGCTTGAGCGATCACAACACTATTATATTATACCAGGAAGGTAAAGTGAGTAAATTTGAAAAATTGTCTTCTGAGTATTTATTATACCAGGAAGGTATAATTTTCAAAATAACCTGTATAAAAAATGTGTAGCATATTTTTATGAAATAAAATGATCCTTTACCATTTTAAATTTTCCCAAATTTTTAACTGCATTTGTTTCAACGTAAGGTCAAATTACCGTCGACTTGTTTTTTTATAAAACACTCCTTTGACCGAATCCAATCCCAGAAACTGTCGGAGACGGGTTTATTCGGGTTTGTTCCTATATGAAATTGTTAACAAAAATTATTTGGATTTTTACATAGAATGGAAAATTTCGAACATATACAGGGCATTTCTCCCAACGAATATAACCTCCAACGATTCAAAACCAACGTGAATCGCTTTTTGCGCACACGCACCACTCCCAGAGTGCCCTAAAGGATTTTTCCTATAGTGCTTGTGTTTGATAATAAAAAAAAAAATCTATTTAAAATTACAATCTTAAGCCTAACTTGCGGTATAACCGGAAGTGATAGATATGTTAATTTGTTAATGAACAACCCGATATCTTCATTAAAGAGATCGGCATCTTTTATAATAGCGAGTACTAATATTTCAAAAAAATATCTCTTTTCGTTCCGAGGATCTTTTCCCACTTACCGTAAATGACCCTGTATATTAAACACATAACTTCTATGAGAGCCTATAAGTACATCGAAATAAAAATAATATCAAAGAAGTTTATAAAAAAATAAATATAATAGAAAAACATATAAATAATTCAGTCTTAAGCTAATGTATTTTTAAGAAAAATGTGTGAGTAAGACAGTCTTTTGGATACCGGAGGACGTAAAAAACTGCTACATTCTGTCTCTGTCATTGATACGTCGTTGTAATACATAGGTGACGCTGGTCCATTAACAACGCAATCAGTCTTAACAGCAGATAATGCAGATGTCAGATCACCTTTAGGAGTTGAAGAGAATTGTGGCCCAGATAGAGATGAGACCGGTACTGAAGCTGGTAAAGTAAATGGACTTAAGATTACTGATACTGGTTGTTGTAATAAGTCACTTGAAGTTCCGGTAACTATGGCATCGTCGAACATTGGCGGCGGTGCCGGTCCATTCACAACCAACGGATACTGTTCTGATGATGGATTCTGAGTAAATTTAGAAGAAATAGGGGGACCATAAGGAAATGGCTTAGGTAATAGGAAGTCCGATGAATCTCGTAAAGAAAAAGGGTTGAACTTAACCGAGACCGGTGGAGGTGCCTTGGATAATACAAAGTCTGATGAATCTGGTAAAGAAAAAGGGTTGAACTTAACCGAGACCGGTGGAGGTGCCTTGAACAAGACAAAGTCTGATGAATCTGGTAAAGAAAAAGGGTTAAATTTAACCGATACTGGTGGAGGTATTAAGTCGCTTGAAGTTCCTGTAGCTATGTCATCATCGAAAATTGGGGGCGGTGCCGGTGCATTTACAACAAATGGATACTGTTCTGATGATGGATTCAGAGTAAATTTAGAAGAAATTGGGGGACCATAAGGAAATGCCCTGGATAAGACGAACTCTGGTGAATCTGGTAAAGAGAAAGGGTTGGACTTAACTGAGACTGTTATCGTTTCAGATACGGATGATGTTGGCTGAGCAGTGACCTGCAACAAACAAAATATAGGGCTTAGTTCCGTTGACGTTTCATTTCGGTTATTACCTATGTTAAGTAATTTTATTTCCTAATATTGGCAGCTAAACACTAAAATAAAGTGATTACTTGTAAATTTGCTTAAACGAATAACAAATATAAATAATTATTACAATTTAAAACATTTCTTTACTAACGTTACAATGGAAACTAGGACCCACTCAACTCACTGAGATTATAAACTGTGTTTTCATTAACCTTTTTTAGTCATAGCGTTCTTTTAACAAATGTTCAAAGCTATCGCCATTGACCTCTATTTTCTGTTTCGTCCAGGAGGAGAGCATGTTGCTCTCCAAATTGCATCATGTCTTTCTAAAATATCGGCTGCAGTATTTCGAATACGTCGAATTAATGCCTCCCGAGTGGCCCAGAAACAAAAGTGAAGTGGTATAAGGTCTGGAGATCTTGGAGGCTAACTAATAGGATCACCGCGACCAATCCAAAGCCCTGTGACCCTTTCGTCCAAATGTTGCTAGACCTGATAGCGAAATGTGCAGGAGCTCCATCGTGCTGATAATAAAGTTCTATCCTTGTATGTTTACAGGAACATCATCCAGTAGTCTTTGTAATTCATTTGGTAAAATATATAAATAGTCCTTTCCCGTGAGCAAATTTTCCAAAATGAAAGAGCCATTTAATAACTACCACGCCACACGTGTATCTAATTTTTTTAATTACGATATATTTTGAAAACAAACCGTATAAGGACATATGCGTTTTTTTTCATTATTTTCAAGTAGTACACAATAAGCTCCGTTCCTGCCGACTCATCCGGAATAGCACCGGTAACAATGATATTACTGGTAATATACTAATATTAATAACACTGATAATATTTAGTAGGTGTACTTTTTTAAAAACGAACTGTTAAGTTAAAAAAATATATTTTGAAACTTATAAAATATTTTCTCGTATATTTTACTTACCATAGAAGTTAGACCATAAAAGCTGATTATAGCCACAGTAAGCTGAAGTGCCATTTCTCTTGTCTAGAAGAGCTTTATTTATTCAGTATAAAAATTTATCATCAGTGAAGCTTCACGACAAATTACTTACTATTTGCCAGTATGTATGAAAAAGGAAGTAAAATTAGTGATGGTCCACCATACGTGATATTTTTTATATACAATACAACTAAATACTATAGGAAGTGTTTGTGTATGTTTTGTTAATTGGCTATAGTCATAACTTTGGATTGCGAAAGGTATAGAAAATGAAGCGGTGTTAAAAACTGATAATTATATAGAGAGCGGGAGCTCTGATAGTCTCAATAACTTTTGCTTTCATTGACTATTGTCTGTCTATTCTTCTTATATGTAGTAGACCTTCCAGTTACTTTTTTTTCAAACAAGTGCTTGTTACCAGTGGTTTCGTTACATACAATCCCGAACAAATCCATTGTAGTTCCTTCTCGGCAGGTCAAAAATTAGCTTTCTTGAATACTAATGTGTGGAAGTTATTTCCTAACCACCCGAAGATAACCTTATACTATAAGGGCGTATTTTTGCCGGCACTATAGCACTTAAAATACTAATTCAGATTGAAAGATACTACCAGTAAGCTAGTTTCTTTGACTTAATTGTGGAAGTATTTAATTTATTGTACTGCTATCCAGAGGCATGCAGTGACAAAATGGTGTTTCCACAAAAGCTATTTTACTGGACTAGTAGACAAGTTCCAGGACAACTTATATAAGTTCCGGAAGCCTACGAACACTTTCTGGACATGCATGCTTATAAAACACTATCCTTCTTTCTTTATTGATTGATTTCAAGTATAATTTTGATTTGACAGTATTATAGGAACAAAAACACAAACTTAATAAATATGGCATAAAGAACATTTATTGAGAAACTTAGTCTATATGGTATATTTAAAATTAGGAACGTGCACAAGAACATGAAGAACATGAACAGCATGGACATACTTCGCTTTTAATCGCTATATTTCTAAGAGCAGGATTTAAATCATCTCCACAGGCTGGAGGGCATGCTACTGGTGGGGTCGCATCTACCACGGAAGCAGGTGAAGCTTCTGGAATAGCTACACGTGAGACTGGTATTGGGACAGACGGTGCAGCAGAAGGAGCTCCGGGAGCTATTATTAGGTTTGGAGATTGATATGCTGGGAGATATGATATTAAATCCTCTAACGCCTTAACTACACCTGGGGGTAAGCTCTTAAGTAATGCTTGGGCGGGTCCAGGTGCTATAGTTGGTACCTGAGGAAGAAGTAGTATTTAGAAACAAATATTTTACTGAGATTGTTCAGGGTTTGTAAGCGTATACGATATATTTGCCATAGTTTAATCCATATTCTATAATTTACTCTATAAGAAAACTTGAAGTAAATAATTTTCAAATTTGTCAATGATATAAGGATAAGTAATTATAAGTAAGCTTCTCGTAACTTTTTCTACATTTTAATAAAACTTCAATGTCCTAAAAGACCTAAAAGAGGCATCCTTTCTATTACTTACTTTAGGATCACGTGCAGGAAGGGTGTTTGTCGGAGGAGGTCGTGCGAAGTCAATAGAGGTAGCTAGTGCTGGTGATAATGTTGGTTTAAGAGCTGGAGGAGATGGTCCATCTAATGCAGGAGTGAGTCCACTTAGTAAGGATGGTGAAAACATTTTAAGTGCTGCTATAGGTGATGAAGGTGAGGAATTGGCAATTAAACTAGCAAGTAATTCTTGTGAAAATCCAGGTTCCGCGACAAAGTAGGTTCCCATGTTAGCCTAAAATTAATATTAGGAGTTTTTACAGCTCAAATCCCAGTTTCCTTCCTTACAATAAGTCAATATCGGATCAGTTACATACCTTAGCACCTGGCAGAGAAGAAGATATGGGTCTTGATATGGGTAGTGCTCGCTGTGGTGGTAATATTGGAGCTCGTTTTCCAACAGGTTTCGAAACAGGGGCTGGTGAATCAACAGCTTGTAAGGCTGGTAGTACAGCCGGTGCAGATTTCCTAGGTGCTGGGAATGGTGAATTAACTAAGAAGGCGTCAAGAAATTCTGTTGGAAATTCAGGAGCCGGAACAAAGCAGTTAGCTGCATTAGTCTAAAATAAAATAATAGGATATTATTAATCAAGGTTTGTTCGCTGTTATGGGTACAAACCCGATATTAATATATGCACAAATGCGTTCCTATCACTCAGAAAAACTGACCTTTAAGAACCTAGAGAGCCATGACAAATTTAATAGCGGAATCTTTCGTTTGGTTAAAAAGCAGGACACTAAAGGGAAAGCTGCAACATTCTATCTTTAATAATAACTCTTATACCCCCCAGAAAGTGTCGAAATTAAATGGAACACTGTACTTGTTTGGGGATATTTGGCTGGTGGAGACATTGTATTGCATGGAGACGTATGTCAACTCAAGACTGAGTCTCACTATCGTGCAAGGCATGACGACGGCAACGTTGAATCTTTTTGAATTTGCGGGTGTCAATTCATACTATGCGTGCAACGCTTCGGCAAGCGACGCGACGGTCGGTCAAAATTAATAAGACGCAACGATTAATCTATATTAAACAAATAATTGCATATTGGAGCAATATTATTAAAGTCAATTAGAACAACCAGCAGGACCGACAAATGAAAACTATTTGAAAATATGATATTTCTAACGAATTGATAAGAAATTATAGTGTATGGGAAAATGAAGATATTCGATAATTCTAAAAATATTATCTTAAAAATAATGGCTCACCTGGATAGTTAGGCTAAAAATACTAAGTATAACAATAATAAACCTTAATGCCATATTGAACTGTTTCACAATATATACTGAAACCGGATGCAGTCAGTTCATAACTTTTATATGATAGAACTTAATATTTGTTACTAAAATAACGGAAGTGAAACGAAAACGTAAACTTTGATTTACGTACGTGATTATTTTCTATATAAAAGTTAAGGAATAGTTCTTGACATTACACATTGTAAACATTGTGTAATTTAAAATATAAATTTAAGTTTTTAGCCTTTCAGGAATTTCAGGTACTTTGTATCGTATATTTTCTTTGTTGTTCTTTGTTTGGGGGGGTGGGTCACACAAGGAAAGGTCATACGCTGCCGCGTTAGTAAAAACAGTAATATATGATATTTTTCGTGTTCCTTTGTGGGTTGGGGGAGGGGGTTCATGACCCCCATAACCCCCTGGATCCGCGCTTCTATCCAATCAACATTTCTTTCATTATAAAGGTTGTAAGAATAAGAATAGTCCTAAGAAAGGCTTGCAGTTTTTGAAATTTTTTTTAGGAACACTTTACCAGCCAAACATAAAAGATGAAAGCTCTACATATGAAGTTAATCAAAATAAGAATCCACACGTCGGAGTAAAAAGTGTCGATGAAAGAATCAGGAGCGGATTAACCATAAGGAGGGCTAAAAATAATTGACTAGTCTGGCAGCCCTACTTTCTATTGTGTGTTTTAGGACGAAAACAAGTACAACTTCGTTAAATCTACAGTCTTGTACCAGTATTAATCACAAATATAGACTTGTACTTCCTGGAAAGAATAGCATTATTTATTTCGAATTAAAACTATCTAAGAAACAAAAACGATTTTCCGAAATCGCCTGGAGCCTGGTAACATTTTTTTTATTCTCAGAATTTAACTGTCTTGTTTTTCGTTGAGCTTACAGGTTGGGATATTATCACTTAGAACACTTCGAACGTGTATTCTGAACCTTAAATTCTCAACAAGTAAGGACATATTTTATTAAGAAATTTTGTGTCGGTAATCGGGACTCTCGTTACACGTGGGATTAATTTTAAAGCAACCATCTTGTTCCAGACTTTTTATTTCGATTACAAAGCTCCAATTACAAATTATGTTATGGGCTAGAACCACCGCCCTATATCTATGGATAGCCAAACTCTAAAAGCAAAAGTGGAATTTTGATTCATTCCATTATCTAATTTCTGCTGCTAGCTGCAAAATTTTAAATGAAACGCTGATTTGAAGCCTATTTTCATTAAGAAAAACAAACACTAGGTAAATCATAAAGTTAATTAACAAAAACAATTTTAATATCGTGTATTTCCTCCTCTCGCAACAATGACAGCTTACAGTCTTCGTGATATCGATCAAATAAGGTTACCTACCTATCCTTTTTTGAGGGATGGCCTGATATTCTTCGGTGAGCGCCAGTCGTAAGTCTGGCTAATGGTTGTACAGGACGACGACGATGATCCCAAAGATGTTCGATTGGTCTTTCACGTTTTTTTTTCATGTTTTTCATTTATAAAATGTTCTTTTTCTGCTGCAAATGCTAAGCTATTTTACACTTTTTTCTTTTACCTTAATTTTCTGAACTTTCAGTAGTTAAATCTTTTAATGTTTCCGAAACTTCTTTACATAAAAAAAAATGCTTAAATATGTTTTTTCCCCTTTTACAGTTTGCCTTAAAAATATCAAAAGTCCCTGCTTATGTAATATTAAAGAAGATGAGGGAGGGTATGTAGTTTCGAAATACAGTGATGGGCTAAAATATGGAACAAATTCATTTAAAAATCAGGTTTTATTTTTTTGTAAAAACGCTCGGACACGTCGATTATAATTTTTTCTTCCGGATTTTTTACCTCAAAAAGAAATTATACTGGGTGTGTCAAAAAGTAGATGTTGTAAAAATTTTTTGTATTTTAAATAGAACCACCCTATTTTTACTTATCACATAAATTCTACGTCAAATTCTGAGCATAATTCATGTAGCATACTCTATCCTTATCTCTAACGGTTTTAGAGAAAACTTACATCTTAAAAAATAAATTTCTTTAAAAAAAGGTACATGTACCTACTTAAAGGTAAACAGGTAAATTTAAATTAATTGTTACTACGATAGCAAGTCATGTGTCAATCAAAAAGAATTTTAAGTATAATTTTGAAAAAACGGTGATCATGGTGCATTTAAATGAAACTCAAAGAATCGAAATTTTAATTTTAATTGGATGTGGAGACAAAACAAGAAGTCAAGAAGAAGTTTGTAACTTGTTTAGCGCTAAGTATCCAGAACGACGGATTACAAGATCTACAGTGAGTAAAATTGAGAAAAATTCAGGGAAACAAGGAATGTAAAGAATCGTCTACGGCCAGGTCGTCCAAAAATTAGTGAAAACACAAAATTGAACATTTTGTTAGAAGTTGAAGATAATCCCCATAGTGCATCCACTGAAGTAGCCCTTAATAATGATGTTAGCCGACGATCTGTTTTGCGGGTATTGAAACAAGAAAAGTACCATCCGTATAAAATTAGGTTGCTGCACGAGCTAAACGAAGATGATCCCGACCGCCGACTACAGTTTTGTGAAACTTAAATCTATTTTTCCATCGCAGCGTACTTTTTAGCGATGAAGCCACGTTTTGTTTGAATGGTTCGGTAAACAGACCAAATTTTCGGTATTGGAGTACAAATAATCCCCGTTGGATGAGAGAACAGCATACGCAATACTCACAAAAAGTAAATGTTTGGGCAGGGATATTAAATGATAGAATTATTGGACCTTTTTTCTTCGATGGAAATCTTACAAGAGACCGGTATTTACAATTTCTTCAAAATGAATTAATTCCCACACTAGCAGCGGATTTTCCAAATCCGAATCAGCCTAATCTACCAGAAGCGTCTATTTGGTTTCAGCAGGATGGTGCTCCGCCTCATTTTGCTCGACAATTACGAGAGTATTTGAATACTATTTTTCCCGAACGATGGATAGGTAGAAGAGGACCCATGGAATGGCCTGCAAGATCTCCCGATCTTACACCAATGGATTTTTTTCTTTGGGGTTATTTGAAATCAAAAGTGTATAAGGATAAACCACAAAATTTGGAAGACTTAAAATTTAAAATTAGATATGAAATAAGGCAAATTAATGAAAATACTGTAAATAATGTTTTAGAAGGGTTTTTAAGTAGATTGGCATATTGTCAAGAAGTTAATGGTTTGCATTTTCAACACTTAATAAAATAATTTTTCAAAATTATACCTACATCTACTTTTTGACACACCCAGTATAATTTCTTTTTGAGGCAAAAAATCCGGAAGAAAAAATTATAATCGACGTGTCCGAGCGTTTTTACAAAAAAATAAAACCTGATTTTTAAATCAATTTGTTCCATATTTTAGCCCATCACTGTATGTATGGAAATTAAAAACTGTACTTTTATTAAATCAGTGGAGCAGACTAGGACTTTCTTTTCCTCTTCATAATTTCACTCCAATGGAATATTGTTTTTGCATTTCGGGGCCTGGCCCGCGTTCTTCGCACACATGGGACACCGGTAGATACGCCACTGTCTATACCTATCAATTTAAACTTGAATAGATTTGGTAAAAATTTATTAAAAAAAAGGTATTTACAAAATTATATCACTAGCTCTAAAATCAGGGACACACACATGGTGCTGCTGCAGCAGGAGCTATACCACCAGCCAAAATAGCCCTTAATATATCCGGATTTAATACAGATGGTGGAACAGCGCTCCATGGAATTGCTGCAGCAACTGGATTGGCTCCAATTGGAGCAGATGCCGGTAAACATGGCACCAAAGTAGGTTTAATAGCGAATTTCTGGCACGTGCAGAATTTTCCCAATGGAATTTCATTCGGAAGGGGAAGTGGAATGTTGACATCCGCTTTGTTGGTAACTTTTGTAGCTGGTTTGGGACATGGAGGAAGGGCGGATGGTTTAGGTAGAGGAGGCAATTTTATTTTGTATACTAGGGTAGGAAGACTTGTGTATTTGCACTTGAATGGTGGTTTGAAACGACATCGTGCATTAGCCTAAAAAGATTAAGAATTCATTATTTGAAGTAAATTACTAATCGACTTATTATGTTTTCTAATACAGGGTGTTCCATAACTCATGGGCCAAGGCATCTTTTAACGTACTTTTCATTTGGATACGCAGGCCTTTTATTTGGATACCCAGTAAACATCAAGTGGATCCAGAAATTGTTTAATTACTTAGTAATTTAAAAACTACTGAACTGTTACCAGTGATGACTGATATCTAAAGATGCTTTAAAAAGAGATGGATACGCAGTAAAAAAATCATTAAAAGATGCCTTGCAATGGGCCCATAAGTTATTGGGTACCCTGTATACGCACATCTTGCAATAATGTTTTGAATTGCCTGACGGTTCGTTCACCAGTAAAAATGAAGTAAACTCAAGCAATTTGATAATTCATCAGTTTTATCAATTTATCAAGAATTCTAGAAGAAATGTGACAAAAAAGTAATTTTTTACTTGACTTACCTCGTGAGTTACAGCAAAAATGCCGATGGTAAAAATAATTATCTTCATTAAAGATAACATTTTGTTTGTGCTCTTTGGAATGTCTCAATTTATCGACTGTACTCACAAAAATATCATTTCACATTTATATGATCACGATCAACAAAAAAATATATGTTCAAACTAGAGGGGAAGGAACTGAATTTAATTCATAAATTATTATTAAATATTCATACGTGATCAATTTCTACTACATCAAGATATAGGAAGTAATGAGGTCAGCGATTGTATCTTAGGTTTGGGGGTTTGCGTAACCCCCCAAATATACCACCAAAAGTAAATAAAACATAAAAACACACATTCTTATTCATTAAATTAATTTCTACTGTATTTTTAATGTACCGGGTGTCCCATTTTCGACACTTATATAGGGAATCTCCGTTTTTTTTTATTATCAAGTAATTGTTAGTGCTATCAAGAAAGTAATGTAGGTATCATGTGCTCTTTTTGGGTCAAACTTAAAATAGTAAAATCAAAATTTGAAAATTTTCGCTCGGTACGGGTAAATCAAAAAATTGACAATTTCAAAATTATTTATATGTATTTTCTTAGTTAAAAGAGATACAGAAAAATATTTTATACAGAAGTTTCTTTATATTGATTGTTGAATAATCTGCAGTTTTCAGAATAAGTATACGGGTTCAGGTAAAAAAGTTATCGGACCTAACATCATTTTTTTTAAAAGGAACACCCTGTATATTTTAATCTAAGAAGATACTATTTTAAATTCTCCTTTCAAATATATAACACGCCATGGATGATATTGGTTTCCTAGGCGATTTGTGTGGCGTTGAAACGAAATAAAAGATTCAGATAACGGGAATCATCGTAAATGTTCGAAATATGTCCTTAAATGGTTACCGTCTTTCCGGATAGCGAACAAAATATACATTTCGATAAATTCGAAATACAAAGACTTGGTAGACTTACTATGCATTTACATACAAGGGTGTAAATTTGACAACTTCCCATATCTCGCTTCTAGTAATTTATATTAAAAATCGGAAAGTCACCTCAGTTTCATGGTGAACGTGGACACTTATTTGCAGCCTCTGTGGCTTAACCCTTCTGGAACGGGTGTGTTATCCTTAAAATCTTAAATGGGAAGGGTGAATAAGTGACATATCATTTTAAAGTTAGTGTACATCTGTTCCCAACAATAGTTTATTATTTTTTGACGGCCCACTAAATAATTTGTGACTGGACACTGAATGCAACTGCCATATGAAACAATGCATATTTCCATGGGCCGACCATTAATTGCTGCGGAAGAGCGCCTAAATAAAATTTGCAGGTCGGCTCCAGGCCTTACTGAAAGCGAGATATTAAGAGATGTAGGGTCGATATTTCAATATTTCGAATGTTATCTTAATTTAAGGTAGCCTTAACGTTATTGTAAACCTTAAAAAAAATATGTTTTAAATTAATTTGAGGGTCAATTGACGCGTTAAGTGGAAGATTACCACGTCCTTAAGGATCTATTCCTTTAGATGAGAGTTAAACAGAAGATTTTTCTATTTGGGTATCATAATGGCTATATTATGAAATGCAAGAAAATTGAATAACCTGCCACTTTATGTAACTGAATTTTTTTTTAAATGTTGGCAGCAAGTAGGGTTCGAATTTTAGGCTTACTTCGATTTCGTTGAAATTAGTTTTCTAGGCATTATGGAAAACCTTGCAAATAGATCATTTTTACTAGATATTTATCTGAAATACCTACACTCGGTCTACGTCAACTAATTTCTAGTCACAACTATAAAAAAACATAACCTAAAAATAATAGAAATATCTTCCAGTTTATGCTCTATTTCTAAAGTTTTATTCAATAAAGTACTATCTTTATTTTTAGTATAGTATTATTTATTATTTTGTTCAATATTTTGACCTTTGTTCAGCTCGCACAATAACTCAAAGTTTTGCTTATTCTTTTTATAAAATTTTCTAGATTATTTTCTGCAATTCCTCGTATTTCTGACGGAGTACAACTTTCTTCCTGACTCAATTTTATCAACTTTAATAATATATTTATTTTTAATTATGACGAATGGAAAGAAGCTTTGTTGAGTTTAATTGTTTCTATCATGGCATATTTGATACTTGTGACATTTTATGAAATTGTAAAAGTATCGCCAACCCAAAAAGAAAATATTAATTCAAATGGAAAAAATCTAAAATATTTTTTAAAGTTTTTCAGACTTTAAAGACCCAAATGGAAAAAGTATTATAAAATACACGGCTCATAAGACAATTAGAGCACTTGTACTTTAGAGGCGGACTCTAAGATAATGTCTTATGAAACTTGTATTTTAATATACTATAATATACTGCCAAACTTGTCTTACGGATGACTTGCGTCATTCTGTAGTTTAAAAGTGACTTTGAGATACCGCTCTTTATAATACTAAATTGCAACTATACTTAAAAAAGTTCATAAAATTCTGATAAACTGTTGCCGGAGGGCCTGAGGAGACGAACACGGTGTTTTTGTTAGTCCCGTATGAGGTTTTAAATTTGGAATACAAATACAAGATCCTGGCTACTTCAACAGCGTCGAATATCTTGCTCTCTAACATAGATCAACACAGGCTGGAATATAGAGTTCGCCTGCATCTATTATTTCACAAACACCATATTATTTTATTATTGTTTTAATGGTTTCGTAATTAATTCATAAATTCTTAGACGTCACGTTCACCTTTGTCGAGTTCAAGTGTAAACGTTAATTTATTTAAATAATAATAATACTAATGAGACTCCTTGACCTTAACCGTTATAATGTATAAATAAAATAAATAGAGAAAAATAGAAAATTCAATAGTAGGTAGTCTAAAAGCAGATGCCTGATATCAGTGAATAGTTATATATAAATTTAAATCGAAAAGGGACTACAAAAATGCAAGGAACATGACTTATTATGTCTTGCAGGGTGTTCATATGGGTAAGATAGTGCGGCACATAACGGTGCCAAAGCCTTATAGGAGTATTTCACACGACGCCAAAGATATTTGGCTCGTCCCTGATGACTTGAGGGTCAAGAAGATATCGGGATTATGTAACTCTTGAAATTCATCTGTGTTAATATAAAATAAAACATAAATATTTAAACAAAGAAAACACACTTTTATAGATCAAACAGATTTATTGTACAGCAAAATAATGTCGATTTAAACGCATGAGCACGGAGCAGGAGCAGCAAGGCTGCCTATACCCCATGAACTGGAATCTACCAAAACGTCGATGAATAGTGCGGCTGAAACTGGAGCTTATGCTGGCAGACATGGTACAAGAGAGGGCTTGACGGAGAATTTCTGGCAGGTGCAGAATTTGGCTACAGGAATCTCAGAGGGGATTGATAGGGGAATGTCTACATCGGGGTTGTTGGTAACTTGCGTTTGTGGTACTGGGCATGGGATTGCTGATGGCAGAGCTAAAGGTAATGTAACACCCGGTGGTGAGACACTTGGTTGTCCCACAGATGGAGCAAGCAGTGACAAGAGAGTCGCTATATTAGCTGAAGTTGGAGCGGTTCCTGAATTACTTGGTTGTCCCCAAGATGGACCAAGCAGTGCCAAGAGAGTTGCTGTATCAACTGGAGCTGGAGTTGGAGCGGTTCCTCCACATGGTGGATTACTTGGCTGTCCCCCAGATTGACCAAGCAGTGATAAGATAGCTGCTATATCTACTGTTGGAGCTGGAGCTGGTCCTGCGCATGGTGGAACAGGTCCTCCACATGGTGGTAAAGCCACGCAGGCGCCATTAGCCTATAATTAAAATAATATTATTCACAAACATTCTCTGTTTCGAGGAACAGATTCTGCACAGCATAATAATCAGGTGATTGTTACATTATTGGAGTTTGGTCAGTCCTCGCAACTCACCTTGTATAAAGAAAAGTAAAAATCGTATCTGGGCCTTAACTATAACAAATATTAAGTGCCGATATTTCAAAGACACCTTAAGGTACAGAATGACATAAGTCATCCTTAACACAAGTTTGACAGTATATTTTTTTCAACTAAGTTTAACTCTCATCTAAAGGAACATATCTTTATGGACGTGGGAATTCCACTTAAACATAGTTTTTTAAAGATTTACCATAACGTTAAGGTTACCTTAGCTGAGGTCTAACTTAAGGCAACATTCAAATATCGGCCCTAAATTTTGTTCATTTATCATATTAATTCTTTAAAAAATGTGTAGATGTGGTGAAAATTGTTACAATAATTATAAAGAAAATTATTAAACAATGTTGTAACGATCAATATTTTTCATATTCAGGAAGTTTAATAATTCGAAACTATTGTTTTTAATTTCTATGAAAGGTCAATTACTTATTAAAGAGTTTATTAAAATGTTTAGTAAACCTATGCATCATTTAAAACATTGGTAACGTATGTGTTTATGAGATAAATTAGATAATATAAAGGAGAACAGAATACAGAGTACAATAACGAATTAACCCTCCAAATAGCAGCCTGGGATTTATTATAAAGCTTGTAAAAAACTGATTCAAATTGTATCATCAAAATTTGTAGTAAATAATCGATATTTGTATTATATAATGTTATTAATGGTATAGTTCATATTTTATTCTCTGATCGAATTCCAATAGAAATAAAAGCGACCTACCTAAAAGAGCAGAAGGCCGCAGATTTATTTATAAAAGACTTAAATGAACACGTCCAGGGTAGTACGGTGGACTGATCTACAGTAAAATCAGGCCAACTTCAAAGAATAAATTTAAAATAATTTTATCATTATTAATATCTTAAGTTTATGCTGTAGAAAACGTAAGGAGAAAAATATTGTTGCTATAGATATTAACTGTTCACTATTATTTAATTCGTAATGAGCATTTAAAGCCCATGTAAGGTTAAAGTGAGATTACTTTTTTATTACTAATTTTAGGAAAAAAAGTTATGCCTCATGGTCTAAAAATCTAAAATGACATAATCAGACATCAAATTCTTGCAATTGTATACAAGGTTTGTCCAAAAATATGAATTTTTCTCATGATTATATATATAATATAATATTTTTTCCTCGGGTTTGTTCGAATAACTACTTTTTTTCTTAAAATTAATAATAAGAAAGTTTCCCATGTGATGCGAACTTAAGTAAACACACTATATACAGGCTTGTTTTTAATTATTACTTAATAGTAAATGCACAAGTAATTATAAAATTAGTCTCCTTATATCCTTAGAAATAAATTATAGTAAATGTTCAAGAACTGTGATAATTCTATTTTCCTTAGCGTTCTTCAAATTCATTTAACTTAGGTTAAGTTAAAGAATGAATTGTAACACTATTTGATATTGGACCACTGTCCAGCAGGCGCCTGCGCCTATATTTGCGTTAAAAAATGTTTTATTTTAAGAGAGGATTTTTATTTCCATTGGAATTCGATCAGAGAATAAAATATGAACTATATTTGCATTTGAAAATATGAATTATACACGGGATTAAAAAAATATATCAAAAACAACATATGAAAACACAAATTTCATAAGGCTAAGAAGAATGAGGAGGGAAAAATTGAGGATAAAAAATAACACAAAAATCATAAATATCTGCTAAACATGTTTGACAGATATTTAGACACATAAAATAAATACTAGTTCTATGTAGTTTGTAGCAATTTACGGCTAGTACGTTATCAGTGAAGCAACTTACATGACTAGCAATAGCTAGAACGCTGAGCGCAGCAAAAACAAATCTGGATGCCATTTTTTTTTTTTAATTTTTCTTAGTTGGTTAATTAAAACTGTACATAAATCAGTTCGAATCGGGCCTTTTATATCAATTAAAAAGATAAATCCAACAGAAGAAAAATTTGAGAGTGGGAATTAGAATACGTGATTTTCTTTACTAAACAACAGGAAGTGTTATGAAAACTTTTTAAAATTACCTAATACATGCTTCTGTAGAGGTAATTGTTGTCGGGTTTCCGGACTTGACGGTGATGTGGTACCTTTATGCACCAAGCACATTATTTGGTGGCGTTTGAATGTGAACATTTTTTTTCTATCTTTAATATGGGTAAATTTACTAATATACAAAGTGTCCACGGATAGTTCGGAAGAGGAAAATCTTTTTTATTTGTAGATTTAGAAGAAAAAGTCATTCTTCATAGAAATGTCTGCTTGTGTCGAAACTACAATTTCTAATACCAAATTTACGATTACTGTACAGGGTTAGTCAGAAATAACATTTTTATTTTTTTGGATTTTGTTTAAAACAGATTTACGTAAAAACAAACAACTATTGTTGCTTTCTTATTAAAATATAATTTTATATTTGGCCGAATAACGATTTTGTTGTAAGGAAACTATTTTTTATTTGTATTTCTATTATTACATGTCATATTTCTTTAATTCATTCAATTATAAATTATAAAATATTAAAATAAATAAAGTTCTATGCAAACGTGGTACCACCGAGTTCAGCGCATAGTTTAACTCGATATCTGAATTCCCGATAACAGCTCCTAATTTTCTATATTGGAATATTTACAATTACTTCTCTTATTTTTTCTTTCAAGAGATCCAAGTATTCAAATTGGTTTTATACACATGTTGCTTCAGATATCCACACAAATGAAAGTCGATAATTGTGAGATCGGGACTTCTAGGTGGCCACTCATTTGGACCATACCTTCCAATCCATTTATTCCCAAACTGATGATTTAGCCAATCACGAACAATTATCGTGGAATGAGCGGGACAGCCGTCTTGTTGAAAGTGTAATTTTATTCGATCAGCTAAAGGTATATCTTGCAAATGATCATAAAAAAAGTGTTCAGAAGATGCAAATAAGTGTGTTGATTTAAATTGTTTTCAATAAAATATGGTCCTATTATTTCATTGTAAGAAATAGCACACCACACGTTAACTTTTTTTGAATACTATCTTCTAGAGCGAATACGAAAATTAGGGTTGTCACGGCTCCAATAGCGACAGTTTTGCGAACTGACTACCCCGTTTGTGTTAAAAGTGGCCTCGTCGGAGAAAATAATATTATTAATATAACTTATTTTTCTAAGGATATTTTCCCCTGTCCACAAACAAAAATCCAAACGCTTCATGTCGTCATTTTCTTCCAGAAAATGAATAAATTTAGGCTTGTACGGACGCTTCCCCTGTTCCCTACTGATTGCAGATTTTCCCCAGATTTAGGGAAATTTTCCTAGCAATGGCAACACTGACTTCAGTTTTGCGACGTTTACGTTCGAATTGATTTGGAAGTCAAACAAAAGGTTTTATTTTACATGACGTTCTACTTGTCAAGCAAGAGATTGGGCGCATGTACCAAAACCCATCGATTTGTAAGCGATTAGTAAACATCTGCTAAATTCACTAAAACAATCGAGGGGAAATCGGAAGCCATTTTTTCCATCGAATTTAAAAAGCCATTTGTCATTCGAGAGCGATTTATGTCAGTTTGGTTTGCCAGGTTGAGGAATAAAATTTATAAAAAATGACGAGAGAAGTGAATTATAATTATAAAAACATATTATACACGATCTCCGCTAATGAGGAGGAGCATTAAATACGTACCGAGGTGGAAAATGTTTCATTCCTGTAAAGAGAGTCGGTAGTTACTAAATCTCGAGACAGCATTGAAACTTTTCACCGAGGTTTGTATACTATTTTATTTACAACCCCATCTAGCATCCACTTCTTATTATTTTGAATTCAAATTATTAATATAAGATAAAGACCATTTTGACTTTTCTACCTTAACTAAAAGGCGCCCGAGATATGACAACTTATATACCTATTTTAAAGAATGTACGAGAAACAAAGTTCAAAATCCTGGTTCTGAGTCGGCGCTACTAGCTTAGTTCAGTGAAAATCCCAAGACAAAGAAGATATCAACGATTTGGTCACAGGACCACTTTATCAATTAGGGAAAAAGTAGATATATTTAAACACTCAACGCTATTAGCATTTTAAAAAATGTGTGTTCAAATATTATTTTGAAATATCGATTTTAAAAACAAATACAAAAAAATAATTTACTTTCCACCTGGCTGGAAAGTAAAAGTAAAAAAACGTAAACTTTCCACCTTTCAAAGATAGCTGAAATGTCATTATTACATGCATGGTTGTAAATAAAATAAATTATCCATTTCGTAGAGATAAAAACGTAATATTTGATGAAAATATTTAGAAGGATCCTAACCAAACAAAAAGCTGACAACCGAACACAGCGCACCTCATTTTATGAAAATTCAGATATTTACTTTAATAAACACATGACTAAATAAGGAAACACTTTTATGAACTTTCAAAATTTCTATGGAATACTACGCGAAACGGTGCTACGTCGACACCATTGTTGCAGAAATCTTTGATCAAAAATAATAGGTTGACGGTTCGAAACCTAATAGAATAGTAAAAAATGGTATCAGAGTGAGAAGAGTACGAAAAAAAGGTCGTTACTTTCCTATGATATGGAGGCCACCTCCAGATTGAACCTAAATTTCATATGGAGAGCCAGCTCCTCAACAAGAATGGTCATCTAAAAAATTGTTAAAATAGTAATGGATATATTACAATTGTAGAAGACTGACAATGCTGGTGGCAACGAGCAGGGGTCGCCGAGCAGCTTCGGCTATCGTCGATCGGTTCCGATAGCGCGGTGGTTGTTTTAAAAGTTTGTCAGAATCTTTTCTTATTTTAGTGGTAATTTAGCTGTAATGTGTGTTATATTTCTATGAAATTAATATACGTAAATACTTGTCATACATTATTCTTTCATTTCACATACCATTAAATGCGTAAAACCTTTTAATACATGTAAAATAGAATTAAAAACGTTAACACCATATAAATCTCCATAAGAAATTTAACAATCGATCTCCCTTTGACGTCACTGCGCGCGTCAGACGCACTTGGAACAGTTAGATATCTTACCTTATAGTTATTGTATCATGCTGTCGATCTTAGTAAGAGAATGGGTCTTTTCCAAGCTTGTCGACTTGCTATTTATAGATACTGATCGTCTTTTGTTTAATTAAACCGGTATAAATAAAACAAGCCCCTGATTATCTGCAGTGTGCAAAACAAGCTTGGACTAGATTTAAGGTAGATAAAATAAATAATTATGAAACAAATAATAATTTAGGAAAATGCCTTATTTTCGTGACATCTCCCGCTGAAACCACTGAAAGCTAGCCCCTAGCTTATAAAAGAAACAAAACGTATACATAAAATGATCCTAAACAATAGCAACATTAGTAGAAACAGACGGCTTGTGTTACGCTGTTGCTTGGCATAAAATTTACTTAGATCAAAAATAAAATAAGCTGTAATAAGCATGTATATATTATTTTAAAAAAATCAGGGTCGTACCGAGAAATTTCTCAAAAATTCCTTGATGATGTATAAATTATACCGAAACTAAGGTAAATAGAACTTAAAAAATAAAATAAAAAATCCAGGTGAATATTTAAACAATTGAAGTTGCCTATGATATCTAAGTTATAAAAAATTATATAAAAAACCGATAACGCCATTTTATAGAGAAGAGAAGAGCGCTTTTCTAAAATCAAAACCGTTAAAGATGAAGTGATTAAAGAAATTAATTTTAGACGTTTTCATCAAATCGCCCTGTATCTCAACGTCGATACTGAATTCTAAAAAAGCTTCAAAAGCTGTACATTTTCTCTAATTTAATCGTAAATCGTAAATATTACCATTCAAATGATATTCATAGTCATTAATTAAATAGTTGTCACCCTGTATAATTGGTATACCGGTATACCTAATATTTGACGAAACCGTCAAAAAATAAATACACCTATATAAAATAAATGAAACAAAATATGTCGGAAGAAAATTCAAATTTATTATTTTCTTTCAAAAAGTGTCAATTTCAATTTAAGAACAGCCACAAGGTGATGGAGATGGTACTGGTGTCCATGGGATAGATGGAGATGAAGATGGAGCTGTAGGTGAGAGAGATCCCAAAATATTCGACAATATTGCACCTGGATTTGATGCGCCTGGAGCGGGAAGTGTACCAGGGGTTTGAACGCAAGGCACAAGAGCCGGTTTGATGGAGAATTTCTGGCAAGTGCAGAATTTTCCAACTGGAATTTCGTTCGGCAATGATACAGGAATCGTCACATCAGGTTTGTCGTTAACTTGCGTTACTGGTACTGGGCATGGGATTGCTGGTGGCTGAGGTAATGGCCATGTAATACCCGGTGCTGGAAGTGAGACACCTGGTTGTCCCAGAGATGGAGCAAGCAGTGACCAGAGAGCTGATATATCAACGGGAGCTGGAGCGGTTCCTCCACATGGAGAATTACTGGGTTGTCCCCAAGATGGACCAAGCAGTGCTGAGAGAGTTTGTATATCAATTGTTGGAGCTGTAGGAAGCGATCCTCCACATCCACATGATGGTGGTGGTTTTGGGAGGCAAGCACCATTAGCCTAAAATTTAAAAAATATATGAATTAAAACGGCTGTTAATCTAAAGTTAAATATAGTTTTATAAGGTTTATATTTTTTAAGCATGTCAATAAAAATAGGCCCAATATTCTATTAAAAATACATTTTGTATAATGTAATAAAATACAGCCAGTTGTGTAATGGTAACCATGTAACCATGTTTTGATGTACCGGTTTAAACAATTCATACACATTCATTGTTTTTGGTTTATATAAGAGGTTATTAGCTATTACCGTGTTTATTAATTGAAATTATTGACATTATCTACATAAACATTTCATATTAGTGATGAATGCATTCAAAAATAAATTTAATAATAAATAAAAGAAAAACTGTTACATTCCAATATTGAAGAATTTAATCTACTCGTTTTCGCAATTCAGTAGACAGAAACAGACGCGACGAGCACGTGAACAGTACTTAGAATCTCATTAAGAACAGTATAACAGTACCACTTCGAACCACGTATGAATAGACCTGAAAGAATAGGCTACACTGAACAACAACCCCTTTCTCGCCAGTATAGGAAGTTCTATCAGCGTTTGACCAATAGCAATGAGTTTATGCATCGAGCATGTGCTGATGTTTGTTTACGCTCCTGAATTGGTAAAATCAATTATAGGTTTTAACATAGCTTGCAAGTAACTAGTAAAATCCGTTCTATATCATTATAATTTTATATATAATCCTAACTTACTTGGCTAGCTACAGCGATGAAGCCGAGTACAGCAAACACAAATTGGGATACCATTTTTTTTTTGGTTTTACTTTTTTAGCTAGTTAACTAAAACTGTACCTATGCCAGTCTACACCAGACTTTTTATACCAATTGATAAGAAACCTATGAAAAATTTCATAGTGGGATACGTGATTTTTCTAACCTAAACATAGGAAGTGTTTTATAGTTATCCAATATTTGGGTGCATAGTTGTTTGTAGTAGTTTCTGCGGGTTTCCTGACTTGAGTGTGTGGTGGTACCTTGCGGTACCATGCATTTGTTTTAAGAATGTGCTCGAATATGTTAGTTTCTTGGACAATAGTTTCTGAAATAATAATTGCGTTCTTCAATAAGGCGTATCAGCGTTATTGTTTTATGAGGAACATGGTATATTTTTCTTATAATATTGGAAATCTAGTTGAAATAGTTTAAAAAATTGTTACAGTGTAAGGTATCATATTTTATGATTTCTATAATAAGCACTACAGTCAACATTACTTAGTCGATGTTAATAACTAATATTTTTCCAGAAGAAGAAATTGTGAAGCAAGAAAAACATTTTTCCTCTGGCGACAAAAATAATTACCAAGTAAAAATTATAATAGCCAATTTCTTTTATAGTATATACGCACCCTGTATATACAGGATGTTCGAATATTGAATCAGGATACTGACAGAGCCATATAACAAAAAGTCCAAAACTCAATACTTCTTTTCCTCTTCCAATTGAAAAACTGTACTGCTAACAGAAACTTTAATTACAGTTTGCGGCTTATAGACTGGAATAAAAAGTAACCTTTTTATTGGGTAATCTTTTGTCTTTAAAATATGTCGTTGTCCTTTTTTCCAATAACTGTTAAATAAAAAAAAATATGTCAAAAATTTAATTTGAATTTCAGGTCACGTGGGCTCTGTTGGCACAATAGAGAAACAGAATATAGAAGTAGTTAAGCGTAATCTCTGTGCCAAGTATTAACTTAAAACTAACCAAAATACAGACTGTAAATAAAAAGTGTTGATTTTTCAACTTTTTGTTACATGAATTACTAACTTTAATTTAACATATAAAATCACGTTTCCAAGTATTCTGATTATTTGAACACCCTGTATATAAACACTATTAAGTAGACTTTTAAACCGTTCCCAGTGTCTAAAATGTCATTATATAACACTAGGGTTCAATGTGGACTAACACTAGTGTTAAAAATTCATCCACAGATTGATTGAGCTATTGACATTTAGTTTTACCATAACAACAAAAAAATAAGGTAAGTCACTTAATTTTCGATGTTTATGGCTTTAATTTTGAATTTGGTAGAATAGGTATTATTTTTTTTTATGATCAAATACAAGCGCCAAAAAAATACTTTAGGGCACTCTGGGAGTGGTGCGTGTGCACAAAAAGCGATTCACGTTGGTTTTGAATCGTTGGAGGTTATATTCGTTGGGAAAAACGACCTCGGGAAGGTCGTTCCATCCAGATGATAGCATTCTTAAATCATGAAGTTAGAGGAGTACTAAGCTTAACCACATATGGATGGGCGGCAGTGGTTCCTCGTGTATTTCTGCTATATGCCGCTCTGGGTGGAACTAAGAGGGCAAGGTCAGCCGAGCACTTTCCATGAAAATATTTGTAAAAGAGGAAGAAATACCTGGAAGAAATTTTGGCTTGGGGTGACAGTAACCAAGTCGAATTTAACGCTAAAAAACCCAGGCAGCAGTTTCCTCTAAAAAGGTTAACATTACAGAACCGGATATAGTCATGGACGGACACGCAATCTCACTGGCTTAATCTATTAATTTTCTGGTAGTCAATCTGGGAGGAAATATGTCTTGGCATAACCACGTTGTGACAATCGCCAAGATAGCTTCTCAGAAACTTGGTGTACTCTTCCGAACGAGACAAAGCCCAGATTCGACCATCACTGTCTGGAGCTCTGCACCCAAACATACTCTTCGGCTACTGGATTCAATCGATAGGAGGGTCATTCGTCTGATTGGAGACCACGAGCTGACGAAGAACCTCGACAGCCTAGAACATCGAAGACAGGTTGGGGATTTGACTCTCTTTTACAGATATTTTCATGAAAAGTGCTCGGCTGACCTTGCCCTCGTAATTCCGCCCAGAGCGGCGAATAGAAGAAATACACGACGATCCACTGCCGCCCATCCATATGTGGTTAAGCTTAGTACTCCTCGAACTTCATTATTTAAGTGTAAGTACTTATGTAACGACCTTCCCTAGATCGTTTTTCCCAACGAATATAACCTCTAAAGATTCAAAACCAACGTGAATCGCTTTTTGCACACACGCGCCATTCTCAATGTGCCCCAAGGGATTTATGGAAAATAGGAAGATTTATTGATATTTAATAGGAAAAAAGTTTATCTGGCCTTCCTTTTAATGAAGGAAGAACTTTAGTGCAATCCTATAAGTATTTCATTAACCAATAGCATTTTTCTAAATTACCTTATTAGCTAAAAATCATAATAATAATGATGAGCCCGATGATTTAAATAAAATCACATGGATACATAATAGTACATATAGTTCTTCTTCTTCACTTAAGTGGAACGCCGTTCATTATTAAGAAGAAGCCGTTAGCTGAAGACCATCTTTTTGCCGAGTACTGTTATATCCAACCAGTAAACGGCAGTATGAAAATATTTTCGTCAAGTTGTAAACTTGCATATAACGTGTAAATATCACAGATTTGCGTGTGTGTGAAAAATTATGAAGACTTTGTGTTCGTTGGAAAATGTATATTGATCCTTATTAGTGAGTCGATCATAGTTTGTATATCATAAAACAGTGAGTAAACATATCGTAAATGATGATAGAAAACAGATTTTAGAGTTTGCGGCAGATTATAGGGAAAGAAAGACTTAGTTTAGCAAAATTTTAACCTCAATTATTAGTAATAATTACAAAAGTGTTTAGTGAACTATTCACATGAAAAGTTTTTGTAAAATCTTTTGTAAAATTTTCTAAAATCTTTTGTAAAAATTTTTAAACACGCGGGCACCATTCCAAGTGGTCATGTAGCGTTGCGTCGTTTGAATTCTCCGATCGATGGTACGTTCCCTGTATAAGTTCTCCACCCATTATCTGTTATGAACTCCCAGGGATCTGTTGCATCTGATTTAAAACTTTCATTCTTGTAAACAGCACTTTTACAACAACACTTCATTTGAACCTAGTTATTTTTACAATAAAAAATACTGAAAGTACAATAATAGTCGTCAGTAAAATGTACGATACATTACTGTTGTTTTTTATCGTAATTTCAAAATACCCTGTAGGAAAATTGAGGTGAATAATTTTATTTGCATACTGTTTCTTATAATCTTTGAAGTATTCTAAACAGTTCGATTTTTAATTCATTCCATTATCTCATTTCTGTTGCGAGCTGTAAAATTTTAAATGCAACGCTGATTTAAAGCCTATTTTGATTAAGAAAAATAAATACTAGGTTTATCATAAAGTTAATTTACAAAATCAATTTTAATATCGTGTATTTCCTTCTCTCGCATCAATGACAGCAGACTTCGTGATATCGAACGAATAAGGTACTTATCGTTTCTTAAGGGATGATATTTTTCGGTAAGCGCCAGTCGTAAATCTTGCAAGGTTAGGTTTATGGTTGTTAAGATGATACCAAAAATATTCGATTGGGTTGATATCCGGGCTACATGCGGGCCATTTCCATCTTGGAAGTTCAACTTGATCCAGATATTCGCTCACTACATGTGCAACGTGAGGTCTAGGATTATCATGCTTTAAGGTAAATTGGTTCCCAACGAAAGGAGCAGATGGAACAATAACCTTTTTGGAGGATTTCCTCAACGTAACGCTGGGCGATTAGAGCTCAACAAATACAAGATTGGTGCGTGCTTCGGTTGAAATACCCATGACATACATTTTCTAAAAATAACATCTTTAAAATTTTTGCAGCTCGCAGCAGAATTGAGATAATGGAATGAATCAAGGAATGGAATGTTTATAATACATCAAAGATGACAAGAAACAGTATGTAAATAAAATTATCAAACTCAATTTTCCTACAGTGTACAAATTACGACAAAAAAAACAAGAGTTTGATTTACACCTGTATAATATAGCCAAATCGAAAAATGTTACTTTATAAAATAATTAAGGAAAAACATAATAAATTGATCTACAAACTGATAACAAAACCATGAAAATCGCATAAAGAATGAAAAAGTTATAAACTATCAAACTTGACCCTGATATTTTTTGATAGTTTATAACTCTTTCATTCTTTATGCGATTTTCATGGTTTTGTTATCAGAGGCGGAATTTTGTGCCGTCGGCGAGTGTACCTACTAAATGTATTATAAATACTCACTATTTTATAAATTGTGTATACAATATTATTTTTGGTATGGATTTTTAACGAAAATTCTAATTAATACTATATTTTATAGGAAATAATCAAATCTTTACTATAATAATTAAGTATAGCCTTTTTCCGTGTAGTTTAGTTATCTAGATGCAAGTAAATTTCCTAAAATTTAAATTCAACATATCTTACATTAGATTTTATTTATTTTTTAAACTAGACCGATTAGAGATATATCTGGGTTAGACCCTGGCCCAATAGTACAGCCGTGGTGCCACTCAAGCTAACAAAAAAATTACCATTTTTTAAAAACACGTTATATTGTCGAAAAAACGTTTTGCAAATAATCAATTATTTTCATTTTTATTTCTTTGTTACTGTTAAATTCTGTTTTTACATAAAATATTATACAAACGTCCATGGTGGAAATTTTCATTACTGTCTTGTGATAAAGTAATAAAATTTTGTCGACCTCGGTATTTTTATAAAAGTGGTAAAGCTAATAAATTGCGCCAACTTAGTTAGTTGCATACAATTTTATATCTTTGGGGATTTCCAAACGGGTGGAGGGGAAAGGAATGCACACAATGGATGTCCTAAAAACATGTATGAATAAGAAGCAGATCACATCAATAATAAAAGGATTGGGATCATTACGTGGAAGAACCTTTACAATTAATCAAAACACAAGTTTAAATAACAATATTCAAGTTCAATGCAATATTTTTAATTATGTTATGTTTCGTTTACCGATGAACTTTCAGTTATGCAAACGAACTAAATAATACTCATCAATATGTAAAGATCTAAATTTTTATTTACCATGATGATTAGTGGTGGGAAAAACCGATGATTTTAATAATCGAGTACTTGATACTCGAGCGAATTTAATAATCGAGTGAATCGCCCGAGCGATTAATCACTTGAAATTTTTATGACTAAGGAGAATGTGTTGATAAAACTAGGGGTTATTTTTGTAAGTTTTAGAAGTTTACTAGAGTTTTTATTAAGGTTCTGATTATTAAAAAAATTACAGGCTTTAATTTTTTTAGTTCAATAATCGAGTACTCAAGCGGTTTCTCGCTCGAGCCATCACAACAGATGATTACCATTCTAAAGTTATTTACCTAAATTGGGAACTCAATAAGGTTTATACAGTGTGTCAATTTGGAAACTTCCCATCATTAATATCACGTTTCTCGTACATAATTTTGAAAATGTTGTTTGATACTCGATTGAGAAATTCTTGTGGATTCTCGAATGTTTTTTGGCTTTCTCGTTTTCGAGTGCAAATTCGCCATCTAGCAATAAACATAGTGATTCCTATTTCCATCTGTCTAAGGATCTGTCTATCTATAGGTTCGTAATCCTAATCGCTTGCCTTGCTGATTGCCTTCCTATCTTTCTATATATCTATTTATCCAGCTTGTCCGTCGGATTTTCAACATTTTTTTAGCAATAAATATGTTTTCAAGAAAAAACATTTTTTTTTTAGCAAAAACTACGAATCACTTCTAGACTAAAGATGTATAATAAAAAATGCGATTTTTTATTTTGCACATTTTCCTGCTATGTATTTGCCAAGAAATCATGGGAATATGGAAATTTTGGAATTTAGAAAATTTGGAACTTTTCTGGAAGAGAAAGAATGAAATTCCGGAGATCGGTATAAGCGGTTACTTCGAAAGTGTTACGGGTAAGAGAAAAACAATGACATAATTCCTGTTGATCTTTGAATATCGTAAATATCTTACTTGAATTAGTTATCAAGACAAGTATTTTAAAGAATATTTTCATCATTCGTAGTTTAACCCCTAGGAATGGTTAGATGTTTCCCTTAATATCTTAAATGGGTGGTTGAGGGACATATATTTTTAAAGGTCATTTAAATCTCGCTCCCATAATACCATAAAATATATTTTTTTGAGTAGTAGTTTCCAATTAATCTTGTTTCAAAAATGGAGTTACTCAAAAACAATAAATTATGGTATTAGAGAGATTTAAACGACCTTTGAAGAGATATGCCACTTGACCTCCCATTCAAGATTTGAAGGCTAACATCTATCCCTGCCAGGAGGTTTGTTCGTAACAGCAGCAACATAGCATAGAATAATAAATTCACAAAGCAACCATCAACGAATCCTTATAAACAGGAAGAAGACAAACAGCCGTGTTAACAAATCGAAGCAGGCATGAACAAACGAACAAACCCGGCATCTATTACGTCTGGAATCAGCTGACAAATGCACGTGCTTTTCAAATGTCACTTTTGTCAAAAATATTATTACCGTCAATATTTTCAAGTGACATTTAACCAACAAAAAACATTCAAAACCCTTTTATTTGATTTACTAAGTAGTGAAAATCAAATATTAGGATTCTGACATGTTTTAAGCTGTAAATATCACTTTAAAATAATCCTTACACACTCTTTTATCATTTTTTGAACTAGCAACGTAACTACAAATGAAAAATTAAACTTCCGAAATAAGCTTGTAAGTGGTTTTATTAAAAAATAGGAAGTAAATCATAATTTACATAAAATATTTTACTTTTACTTTAAAATTAAAAAATTATTTTAAAATTTAAAGATGCTGCGTCTTCTCTACCATTTTAAGTCACATCAGCTGTTGCTTGATTTCCATTCCCGCCAGACGAAGGAAGTTAGCTTGTTTAACAATTCGTGCTGTTCGCATTCTATGCCTGTCTCTGTCTGCAGCGACCTTCCCTAATTCAGTAAAGTGAGACAAATATGACCAGGATCAAGTCGCCTGCATAAACAACCACTTTTTGGCATTTCATATTAACTCTACGTAAGTCGATGCTGACTCTTAAACGATAGAGTGAAACAGATAGATAAAAGTAGGTTACTTGTGAGCGTATGGAGCAGAGCAGGCTTAGCATCACTTCCAAGGTCTTCTTACGAGTTTCGATCCCCCCCCCCCATAATTGGTCTCACCGGACTGGCAACCATAATGATTGTGAGAAAATTAATTATTGCCAATGTCATTTATGGCACAATCACACAACACACGAACAAACCCGACACAATGATAAATAAACAGTAACAATACCTCGTGAACCGTTTTCTCTATAACATCCCACGAATTTTTTTTTAGGGCGAGTGTTTGTCACCCTATTTGGCTACCCATCAAACTGCGAGAGGAAAGGTAACTCCCACTCTTGCACATTATCGATCGCTTGTTGGTGGGTGGGTGGATCGAGCCTATCAGGATGTGGCACCAGTCCTTGGTTAGTTGCCTGTTGCGTAACAAAGAAGAATCATCATCAGGAATCTCCGGACCAGTATTCAAATTTGAAATATAAAGATGATGATACGCCGAATTATCAAATTTCTCAACTGGAGTAAGTAGGTGCTTGACTCTTTAGGTAAAAATAAATTATAAGTTTGGACAACCCGTCAAAAGTATAACAAAAAGAAATGAAACAATAAAAATATTATTATTTATTATTTCTTGATTAAATTTGATTTTGAAGCACTTATAAGTTCACTTAGGGCAGTATGTTGGAGGTAAAATCCAGTGAAATTTTTGATTATCCCCCCATACGAATTCAGATATTTTGCTGAAGGGTGGGCACCCTTAAAAGAAAAAATATATTAGGATCAATAATTAAAGAAAATTTCACACTAACATTCTTCAGCCAATCAGGAGTTTGCTTTTTGGTCCGTTACCACGGCAACTAAGAAAATTTCTTTTTCTTTTTCTCCTCCTCGAGGCAGCAGGAAGTGTTTACAGTGGAAATTTTTTGACGTTTGTGTATAGAATGACATTTTGCTGGACTGAACCTGATATTTTAATTATTTTATATTTCTGATTATTCTAAACCTTTTACTAGACATTATGATATAAATTAAAAACAAATAAAAACAGCAAATTATTGTTATTTATTATAGTTTACAAGTACCTAATTATTTTCGATTATAACGTCTAAATGTTCTTGAAATTCTTTGGCCACGTCTTCTTTTCTTGATGGCGAATAAGAGAGTACACAGTCTTCAAAATTTATAAATTTTACGTTTGAAGAAATAAATGTAGTACTTTGAAACAATTTTGCTTTGCTGCCGTCCACGAAGAAGTCTGTATTTGGTAGAAACCAATAGGAGACGATATTTAATTATATGAAACAAATTAGACGAATAAACGTCTGACTCACATTCTTCTAATAATTACGTTAAGAACTTTAAATTCCTATGATATATTTTAATTTCACTCAAGTCTTTACAACACTTATACGGAGGGTACTTCTCAAACCTTTCCATTTTTTAATTTAACTACTGTCAGTAATCGGGGCTACGGGAGACAGACATGGATTCCATGGCTTCCTATATGGATGACTACAATTCGCTGGAAAACTATGTGTATAAAATAACTTTATATGAAAAAGCGGTGAAAAAACTTATTTTCTACCAACTTTAGTAAGTTAAGTAAATATGGAAATAAAAATTTGAACCATTTTTACTTTGTCAATAACAATTTCAGGCAAAGTTGGCAAATAGGATATTATTGCTCTTCGCACTAACAACTACCTACTATTGTATTTATAAGTCAACAGATCTTAAAACGAGAACACAACTTTCTTTAAATAATATGTTTTACCAACTTTAGTAGATCAAATATAAATATTTGAACTATTTTTAATTTGCAATTGCATGCAACTAAAGTTGGTAAATAGGAAATTATTGCCCTTCGAACTAGCAACTAGCATAAGTCATCAGCTCTTAATTGCTATGCCCTTCAAAACACTACACATACATAAATATAAACAGCAAGCGACATGACAACATAACCGACAAGTCAATCTCTTTCATTGACAAGCAAAGCCTTATTTTCATATTTCAAAACCATTAACACAAGATATCACGCAATCCTTATTTTTTCTACCTTGAAATTAATAATTTAGTGCGAAATTTTCTTACCGAATCTCCCTTGTTCTTGAATTAATATACGGAAATTTTCCCGCTACACGATTTTTTTGATAAAATTATCGCTCGTCTTCGACTTGCGATAATTTTCAAAAAATCGTATGGTATCGATAATAATTCAAGTACTCGGGAGATTATAAGTGAAATTATGTTTATAAAACGTAACTTAAAAGTTCATAGGTAGACGTAACATAACATAATATAAATAAAAATATTGCATTGAACTTGAACAATGTTATTAAAAGTTTTGTTTGATTAGTAAGTACCTATCTTCCTAGTAATAATTCAAATTATTTTATAAGCAATAATGTAATTATCTGCGTTCTTATTCATAAATTGTTTCCCTTAATCCTTTTGAACTCTCCAAAAAGTTCTGTGAATTTACTCAGAAGTAGGTTTGCTGTCACATAACGTTAATTGGAGCATTATTACAATTATTAGTGCATCCGCGGACACACTGTATAATCTTACATTTAGATATGCAATTTTAGGACCAGAGAAAATATTTTTTCCCAATCAATTCAAAGAAGGAACGACATTCTCGATGATTTCGATGAACCGTGCGGCATTTCGAACGAGAGAATATTGCAAAAAAGAATCATCGGTGGCAGGGAGGCCGACTTTGGACAATTTCCTTGGCAGGCCTATATTAAGATATTGTCTTATCAATGTGGAGGAGTTATAGGTAATAAAAAAAAAACATAATGAATTTATTTGTAATTCTGAGGTGAGACGAACGTATATACAGAGTGTAACAAATTCGTCCTTCACCATTGGGATTTCGAAAACGGTAGGAGATACGAATAAATTGGAGCATAGTTGCGTATGCGGCAAAAAATCTAAAGTAAATACAAGGGTTTTCTAAATATTTCGAAAAAAATCAAAAATTTTGCGTTAGGTTTTTACTTTTTCCTGACTTTGTTCGATGAAATGCCCAAAAATAAATTTCACTTTCTTATTGCTACTATTTATTCTCCACAAGATGTTTCGTCTTTAGGGTCATCATCATCAACTTAATTTTTTTAAATACGAACCTATAATTTTTGTTTAAATTATGGACGAGGAACTAAATCTACGCTCATCGGTATACAACACTTATTGATTGTCCGACGTCTTGTTACTTAAATTGACCATCTTCATTAAGATACTCCTAGTTCGTTCTTGCAGTGGCGGCTCGTGACCTACGATAGAGGGGGGGGGGGGGGGTTCACAAGTGTCATGAAGTTATTTTAAAACTTTTATTTTTCTGTCACGACCAAAATAATTATCTTCAGCGTTTTAAAAGTAGGAAGAAAAAGAGCAGTAAGCAAATGCGTTAAGGTAAAACATATTTGTATTAATTTTTTTAATTTTACACAAGGAAATACAATTTTTGGAAAATAAGGAAGGTTTTTTTAGTGTATAGTGCTTAAACGTAAAGTCCATTCTTCGGTTCTTAATTGTTGAAAATTTATCAATAACAGTCAATAAAGTTTGGAATACCCTCTATACATTTATTTTAAATAGATAGCATTGCTAGGACTGTTAGCCTTCTTCATTCATAGAACTTCGTAAAAATGTTTTTATGCCTTTTAATGTTGAAAAACATCGTTCACATTCGGCCGTGGTCATTGGTATGGCAACAATTATTTGTAAAAGTGTAAAGGCGGCAGAAAATATGCCCTGAAGATTATTTTCTATTCCATTTTTGTCCAGGCAGGCTCCGCAACGCCGCAATCAAACAACAAACAGAAAAAACAGGTTGTGCTGCATCCACAAATCCAGTCATTTTTTTCGTATATTTCATTTTTAAACTTTCTAATAAAGTCCCTAGATTTACCCTTTGGTGGTCTGCGTTAAATTAATTTCGGGTTTAGGTCTTCCCGCATTCTTCACTTCAATTTTTTGCTCCAAACTCAAAGAGCTAAAGTTATTTCTTAAATAGTCCACCGTCAACTATTCATTTTAACCTAATAAATATGTAATATTAAAATATTGAAACATTCACGCTCGAATTTTCGAGTTCCAAACTGTAAAACTCAATGCCTTTTTCTTACAGTCTTAGAAATCTGCTGGCTTAAAAGTCAAAGTTTATTTTTATTAACAAAATAAATTACTTGAAGGTATTTGCACTATTAGATTGAAGTAAAAAAACAGTAGTAGCACGTAATAATAATTAAAATCCGAAAGCAATAAAAATCTAAAAATTTTCAGTTCAATTAAGTTGACGATGGCGACCCAAAGACAAAACGTCGCATTAAAGACCTGATACTGCCATCTTGTGGAGAATAAAAAGTAGCAATGAGATGTGGAATCTATTGTTGGACATCTCTTCGAACAAAGTCAGGAACAAATAAAAACCGCAACCCAAATTTCTAGATTTTTCCAACTATTTTGAAAGTCCATGTATTTATTTTTGATTTTTTACGCCATATTGTTGGGCCCATAATTATTCAACTTTGCCCCGACTTAACCGACTTGTATCTCTTACCGTTTCCGAAATCCCAATGGTGAATAACGAATTTGTTACACCCTGTATAGGACATGTTACATGAAAAATGTCCATATTTGGCTGTAAGATCCGAAAATGTTAAAAATATATAGAGTGTTTCATTTCAAAAATAATATTGGTAAGAGTATCGTTCGATTAGAAATGGTATTCAGCGCAACCACTAAGCAAACATGAAATCAGGGCTCTGCCAATTATAGTTTCTTGAGAAAATGCTGTTGCAAAAAATAAACTTGACATGTATTTTTTTAGTATCTCGAAAATTTGTTGCTACCGCAGCTCATTGCGTCCTAACTGCCAAATTAACGGATATTTTGGTATATTTGGGAGAATTGGATACACAGGATACCGGAAAAGTTGAAGAGTTAGCTCCCGCCGAACTTCACCGGGTAAGATCACCAACCTATAACTACGGATACGTACAACTTATGGGGTGGAATATCTTTTATTAAGAAATGCCAATAATTATTATAAAATACTTTAGATATTCTTATTTCCCTTTGTTATGTGTTTTCCCCGGGCCCTCCTGTTTGTCTATAGAATGCTCTGATCGGCCCAGAGCGAGAAGAGTGTGACCTTGTGTTCTTCCTGTCAGGGAATAAGTTTAAATTGAACTACCTTAATCTAAATGCTTGAACGATCGAATCAAGTAAACCAATTAGCGACTGGCAGAATGGCAGACCTGCCAAAGCCAATAAAAAAAAAATGCCAATAAATGAAGCAAATTTAACCTAAATTTTTAATAATAATTATAAAAATATTTAGTAAACCCCTTATATGAAAAGTTTTTGTAAAATGTACTACAATCTTTCGTAAAATCTACCAATATATTTTGTAAAATTGACTCAAATCTATCGCAGTAATTTTAACCAAAAAGCAGTAGTGCGGGTTGAAGATATGGAGACGAACGAAATCAAAATCCAGAAAGGCGTCCGACAAGGCTGCGTCCTGTCCCCGCAACTGTTCAATTTGTACTCCCAGTTTGTGTTTCGAAAGGCGCTGGAAGAGAGAGCAGAAGGGGTGAATATTGGAGGGACACTAATTAATAATCTTAGATTCGCGGACGGTAATGCAATAATGGCGGAAAGTGCAGAAGAGCTACAAACACTATTAGAGAGAATTAACCAAGCGTGCGAAGAAGTAGGACTTACCATTAACATCGAAAAAACGAAATTCATGGTAATAAGTAAAAACCCGAATATTCACCCTGTTATCACAGTAAATGGAAAACAAGTAGAGCGGGTTCAAAAATACAAATATCTCGGAACAATAATTAATGACCTACTAGATCCAGATGAAGAAATCAAGATCGGGATAGAAATGGCTCGAAAGACATTTATTGCATACTCTTCAATGTTCACAAATAGAAATCTGTGCCTGAGGATTAGACTGGGGTTCGTGGAGTGTTATGTGTGGTCGGTGTTACTGTACGGGGTGGAAACCTTGACCATGAAAGCCCAAACTATCAAAAAGCTTGAAGCGTTCGAGATGTGGATATATAGGCGCATGCTAAAATACCTTGGACACATAGAATTACGAACGAAGAAGTACTAAGGCGCATCGGACATGAAAGGAAGCTATTGAAAATTATCAAGATACGTAAAACAGCATACATAGGTCATATTCTGCGCAACGACAAATATATACTGCTGCAAAACATAATGCAGGGAAGAATAGAGGGCAAGAAGGGAATAGGAAGAACGAAAAAATCCTGGCTCCGCAATATAAGGGAGTGGACAGGAATGAATGTTGAAGAATTGTTTCATGTGGCACGAGACAGAGACGCATTCAGAAATGTGGTCGCCAACCTTCAATGAGAAGACGGCATTAGAAGAAGAAGAATTTTGACACACGCGGTCTTCCAAGCGGTCGCCCATCCAAGTGGTAACCTCGCGTTCCGTCCCTTGACTTCTTCGACCGATGGCATGTTCCCTGTATAAGTTCTCCATCCCATTATTTGTTACAAGTATCGAAATCCATGGAGCCGTTGCATCTGATTTGAGTCTTTCATTCTTCTAAGAAATCGGTTTCCTTGCTAAAAAATTGGAAAGGATATCACCCAGAGTAACTATCTATGGACGCCTAATAATTGTACTAAAAGAAAAGTTAACACAATAATATTTTTTTAATAATAACCTAAAAACCATAATTCCCAGTGCAGATAAGTTCTAATTCTAATTAGGATACATACTATTGGAAAGTGATTTAGACGATTTTTAAAATTATGTTCCACTTGACCTTTCTTCCCATTTAAGATTTTAAGGGTAACCTGTACCAGGGGGTCGCCCTTCACAATAAAATTGACGTATCCTTAATATAATTTAACGGAATCGAGATCGGAAGTGAGAAGTTTTCAAATCGATACCTTGTAGAAATAAAAATCGTTTAAGATGAGTATCCAAAATTAACAATCAGAGCCATCTAAGTTGCAACAATTCAATTAAAAAAGATGCTGCTTCTTGGCAAGTTAGAAAGAGACGAGAGTCATCAGCTGATCAATATTTATTTTCGTTTTAGCCGTTAATGATAAAGGTTTCTAGTTAATTTATTGATATTTAGATTGTCTGACATATCGGTAAGGAGTCCAGCTAGTTTCGGGAATATCTATGGCAAAAATTTGAAAATTGTTCATATTTGAAATTGTTATTATTCTTATTACATTATATTTTTTAACGCAATTCTCTCATTGCCTTTTCCAATCCTTTAACTTTATGAATCCTCGTTTAGATTAGAAAAACTAGGTATATTTGCCTAAAACTTCACATAAAATAGTGCCTACTTGGCAATATGTGATTAAAAACGGCTCTTAAAATTACGAAATTGATACTGTAATGTAAAACCTTAGTAATTGAACAACAATTGTTGAACAAGGTGAAAACCTAGTAATGGTGAAAATCTCACTTAAGTAACGCTAAAATCCCACTGGGAAACATCCAAGACCTCAGACATCATGAATTAAGTAAAGCTTTCAGTGGCAGAATCAGAATAAGCGGGATTAATTATTATTATTTATTATCAATTCTGTGGATTTTTTTTAGGTAAAGCGCCGAGTAATCCACCCGAAATTTCGATACAAATCAACTCAACCAGACAGATACGACCTGGGACTATTGGAACTAATCACCGAAGCCGGATACAACTTCCATATTTCTCCCATTTGTCTCCCGGAGGAGTACGTCTCACTGACAGGCCGAACGGCTGTCGTAGCTGGGTGGGGGAAAATCAATCCACTGAATAAGCTTATGGGCACGAATGTGCTGAGGAGTGTTACAGTTCCTATTTTAGGTTTGTATTTGTTTTTTATTATGCAATGGAAATGCTTCCCGAAGAAGAAAACTCATTTCAATGCGCTCCAGATGAAATAATTAATAAAGCCAATGAAGCAACACAAAATTTATTGCCTGAAAAATCGAGACGCAAGGAAGAGTTTCCGCGATAGGGTGTTGTTCACGTATTTTCAAGGGAAGTAAAACATTTTTAAATCTTCGACTTTATGGGATGGGGGTGTCTTTGTAAATAAAAGAGGGATATTTTAAAAGGAACACCAGACACAAATTATTTATTTACGTTTAGATTACTCTTTGGTACAATGAGTACTATTGTAACGCACACAGAGGGGCGAGTTGGGCCGCTGACAAACCCGCTTAACTTTTAAATGCTTCCCCTTGCTCATGTAGCGCCCTTGACAATATACCTATTTATAAGAGTTTTTGAATTATAAATAATTTTGTAATTTTTTTGACGCCGTATCGGACCTTGAAAAGAAAATCATATCTTTTTAGCGGTTACAGTTAGAAAGCTGAAATATTGACAATATTTTCACAAGACCATCGAAATTTTATAATTTTAAACAGTATTTTATTAGTTTTATACAGGGCGTCTCCATAACAATATTTCTGAGGGAGATGAATTATTGCAAAGATCTTCTTTTTTTTTAAATGGGATTTGATATATTTTGCTAGTGGAGGATCGAATTTTCTATCTAATAATATTAAGTATTCCTAGATAGTTGGTTGTGGAATGGATTCATAGGAACAAAATAATGAAAAATCCATTTGACGTTATGTCTGTGTTGTTGTAAAAAAATAGTTAATAAATAAGCAATTTATTAATAAATAAATAAACAAAATTGAAATTACGCAACAACACCAATAAAACACTAATAACTAAATTGTTGGCTGTTAAACATTCATGAATTGTGGTGATAACATGTTCATTTGTCACCTTTTCCATTTATTCCCCTTCTAGAGACCCCGAGCTGTTCTTACTCGATTTTCTAAATCTTCCCTTGTTGTGACGGGTGTGTTGTATACTATTTCTTTAATCCTACCCCATAGATAAAAATCTAGGGGGGGAGGGGGGTAAGATCCGGAGACATTGGGGCCATTTCCATGGACCTCCTCGGCCAATCACTTTTTGGGAGTTATAGGAGCTGCATCAGGATGAAGTTCATTAAATTTTCTGGAAGTTTAGATTAGAGACCACACTCCCCATGAATATAAATTAAACTTAAAATATCTAAGCTCGAATAATGTGAATTAGCCATTTTTATTACAACATAACGTCAAATGGATTTTTCATTATTTTGTTTCTATGAATCCCTTCCACAGCGAACCACCAAAAAATATATTTTTATAAGATAATTTTTAAATTTCGCTATAAGACCGAAATTATTGAAGATAGGTATAGGAACACTTAAAGATAGAAAATTCGATCCTTTATTAGCAAAACATATCAAATACAGGGTGTTCCATTTAAAAAAAGAAGATTTTTGCAATAGTTCATCTCCCTCAGAAATATTGTTATGGAGATGCCATGTATAAAACTAATTAAATAATGTTGAAATTATAAAATTTCGATGGTTTTGTGAAACTATTGTCAAAATTTATGCTTTCTAGCTGTAACCGCTAAAAAGATATGATTTTCTTTTCAGGTCCCGATACGGCGTTAAAAAATTACGAAATAATTTATAATTCAAAAACTCTTAAAGATAAGCATATGATATTATATAGAGAACTGTTCTAGATTTTTACCTAGATTCCAAAAAATATATAATATATAGGGTAATTCATTTAAAATTCCGAAGTTGCTACCACTTTCTGTATGATCCGGCAACACCGCACCATCCAAAATATTTTAGAAACGTAGAAAACCATCTCTTATAGCCACAGCAAAATTTTCAAAATAAAATCTCATTTAGTTCTCGAGATACCTCTAATAGGCCACTTTACTAGGCGTACCCTGTATATTTTTTAATTTCGAAAATGTTATAACATATGTATAAAGTCTCACATATGGGATTGCAGCACTCGTTCGTGAAAAAAAATTGATACTTTAAACGTTTGTTGCTATATTTTTTCTACGATCTTCTTCTTCTTTTTCGAAATTAAAAAATAAATACATAAACAACTAATTGTTATTTCCTTTCTTTGATAGTAAATATTCATTAAAAATGGGTAAGTCATTTTGCAGGACTCAGTAGTTCACCATTATTATAAATTTCTTGTCATCGTTTATACTTAATTAGAGGTCGATTTTATTTATGTTGCGTTTTTAAAGTTCCGAACTGAAAGGTCAAGTTCAGTGTATATTGATGTTATAATTTTAAAGGTTAAACGTATTTACCGTAGAGTGATCTACTTCGTTCAAACTCGTTCTCAATATTAAATATTGTAAAATAGTATATTAAAGGACAAGTTTTATAATTAATAAAGAAATAAACATTACATTCTAGTAGTTAGTGTCCGTAATTATTGATAAAATAAAAAAAAATAGTGCATTGTTTACCGAGTAGGAAATGCCTAACATTACTGGACGACTGTGAAGATTGCTTCACAGCAACACAGAGTCCAGGAATGTGGCTTTTTCTACGAGGTAAACATACTATTTTTCCGAAAATCGTTTAAAAATCGACAGATATTGATTAATTTTGAAAAAATCGCGAATAATTTTATTCACAAATAAATGGTGCTTTGAAATTCGAAATAAAATTGGTTGCGTTACTATGGAAACGTATTAATGTTGAATTGTCAAACCTGACGCATATAAATTTAATTGTTGGTGTTTCCTAAAGCAAAACAGTATAAAATGATAAGTGATGATGAATTTTCAATTTCTGGGACTCCTCCAGAGATAACTGTGAATATAACAAACTATTTTCAAAATGTTTTCTGCAATGCATTGAGGTTTTCAAAATATAAAAAATTCCTTATGAACAACGTGTTTTCAATCATTTATGTAGAACATTCACAACCAACGAATACTTATAAACAGGAAGAAGACAAACAGCCGTGTTAACACATCGAAGCAAGTATGAACAAACGAACAAACCAGGCATCCATTCCGTCTGGAATCAGCTGACAAACGCACGTGCTTTTCAAATGTCACTTTTGTCAAGATTTTTATTACTGTCAATATTTTAAAGTGACATTTAACGAACAAAAAACATTCAAACCCTTTTATTTGATTTACTTAAGTAGTGAAAATCAAATATTAGGATTCTGACATGTTTTAAGCTGTAAATATCACTTTAAAATAATCCTTACACACTCTTATATCATTTTTTTTAACTAATAACGTAACTACAAATGAAAAATTAAACTTCAGAAATAATTAAGCTTGTAAGTAGTTTTATTAAAAAATAGGAAATCATAATTTACATAAAATATTTTACCATCTTCAAGTGGGCTCTAGGTCCTAGCAAATATTTCAAGCTTCAAGTCCAAGCATATTTTTGGGCCCCATATGATTTAGGAAAAGAAATTATTATTGAAGCTTACTCTCAGTAAAGATGACTAAATGAATGTTTCAATTACAAATTACTCACTTGCACCAAAAAGGAAACGACGTTTTTCGTGAAAGATTAGAATATTAAAAATTATTTTAAAATTTAAAGATGCGTCTTCTCCACTTCTCCACCATTTTAAATCATATCAGATGTTGCTTGATTTCCATGCCCGCCAGACGAAGGAAGTTAGCTTGTTAAACTATTTAACAATTAGTGCTGTTCGCATTCTATGCCTGTCTCTGTCTGCAGCAACCTTCCCTAATTCAGTAAAGTGAGACAAATATGACCAGGATCAAGTCGCCTGCATAAACACTCACTTCTGGGCTTTCCATATTAACTCTACGTAAGTCTGATATTGACGCTTAAATGATAGAGTGAAACAGATAGATAAAAGTAGGTTACATGTGAGCGTATGGAGCAGAGTAGGCTTAGCATCACTTCCAAGGCCTTCTTACGTGTTTCGACCTCCCCCATAAGCAGTCTCAACGGGCTGTTCACAACTGTAAAGAAATATCATTTCCTTACAGTAAGGAGTTAAATATTTCCTAACAGTTATTTTCCGTTGCCTAGCAACCACTAAGTGTACGGAAATATTGACTTTTTCTTTCAAAACTGTTATCAAAATATCAATATTTCCGAACGATTTTCGGAAAATCTTATTTTTCGAAAAAATTTTCATTTTCAGATATAAAAGAATGTATGGTATGGCATAAAATAAAACAGATAACCGTAGAGCTTCATCCGGAAATGATGTGTGCAGGTCACAAAACTGGCAAACACGATGCTTGTCTTGGAGATTCCGGGGGGCCATTAATCTTATTGGAACATGGTATGTTTTTCTACAGAGCTCTGCCTTTCTTTCCTATGAATAATCATAAATGGCGCTTTGAATGATTAAGCGAGATAAGTCATCTTATGACTTCCGAAAAACCACATGGCTGGCACTATCGAAAGATATAATCAATTAATGTGACAGGTCAGTCTCAAAAGATGTCAGTTAATGTTGGCCGGTGTTGTCATATTTACACGTCCATACATGTTTCGAAGGCAAATACCCTCATCTTCAGTGGAAAAATTATACATAAGCAGAACCTTTTCCTCTTCATAAGATCACTCCACTGATAACAGACGTGTATGGCGTGGAAGCACGTGGGGGTAATGTTCAAGGGTTTTTACCTAAATATTTCGATATTTTTTTTTTTATGATCAAACACAAGCACTATAGGAAAAATCCTTTAGGGCACTCTGGGAGTGGTGCGTGTGCGCAAAAAGCGATTCAGGTTGGGTTTGAATCGTTGGAGGTTATATTCGTTGGGAAAATCGACCTCGGGAAGGTCGTTCCATAAGGATGAAGTCCTCCAGATGAAAGAATTCTTAAATAATGTTCGAGGAGTACTAAGCTTAACCACATATGGATGGGCGGAATGGATTCGATTTTTAAAGAAAAAGAATGTAGGATTTCTCTAGGACACCCATTTAGACGCATTTAAAAATAACATTTTCATACCACTCTATATTTATTTTATTTTTTTATTCAGGTAGGTGGACACTAGTAGGAATTACTAGTGCCGGTTTTGGATGTGGCGAAGCTAACCAACCCGGAATATATCACAAGGTTCCATTGAGCGTGGATTGGATTAAAAATGTGATTACCAATAATCATATAAATAAGGAAATGTAACGACGTGATATAACATGTGTAATATGATAATAGTAGTGTAAATACTTTCCATAACCTTTAATTTAATAAATAATATTTTTGTAGTGCTTTTATTTATGAATGTTAAACATTAACAGAATAAGCTATTAAACGGAAGTTTAAAAAAATAAGTTCTGCCAAAGTGTCGACATAGAAGAATTTTAATATTTTATATACAACCACGTGTGTAAAGTTGACGTTTCAGACTTTTTAAAACACATATACGTCTGTGAGACGGTGCTGTGCTGAACACGATGGCGGCATCAGAATTTCTCATTTGGGTTGCGTAACCCCTCAAAACTGCCTAAAACCGGATCACGGAAAGTGAATTTCAGATTTTACAGAAATTTTAATCTAAAGTGTTTTATTTGTCATATTCTGACTATAAGAATGGGCCCATTTCTGTTTGTTCTTTTTTTTTTGATAATATAAAAAAACCATGATTAATAAATTATAGAAGCGCCTTTTCGTGTGGTGATTTTCATCATGAACAAAATATACATATACGTATTTATTTTTTTAGTTATTTTTACATAATATTATTCTGCTTTTCCTATATTAAATGTACAATTTTTGAATTTTCCACATATTTTAGTTAAAAAAGTTAATATACAGAGTGTTTCCTAACCTCTCTGAAAAAATGAAGGAGGTGAATCTCACCTTATTTTACGATGGCAATGTGGTATAAAAGTTTTTCGCAAGTCGCTTCGTTTTCGAAATACAGGGTGTTAAAAGAATTTTCTATTTTTGATGTAATTAACTAATTAATATTTTTATATATTAATATTTGTTGAACATAAAGGATTAGAGCACTGGGTTAATTTTAAATTTTACAATTAATTCATTTGCGGGGATCTGGGTAAAAGAGTACCTTAATTTTTTAGTTATTTTCGTATTTTTATCGTCAAATTATACGAGTAGGCTTTGCTTCGTTCCATGGCAACCACATTTGTTTTCTACGTGACATTTGTCTTCTGTTTAACATCTTTGAAATAATATCCTTTTGAATTTATTTGTACTATATTACATACGCCACCAGTGGCGTCCATGCAAACATGACCCCCCTTGATATTTCACAAAGAAAGTGGTACGCCAATGCCGTTTTTCCATATGGGTATTTTTTCTAATTAGCCAGGCCAAACCTGACCAGAAAACGATCACTAGCTTTTGTCTCGTCAGACGCAACATTCTTGATTAGAACAATTATTATCCAAATCGCGGGCAGAGTACGCATGCCTATTAAGTGAGGTTGGAATATTTACAAGTTATTAAGGAACACCTTGTATATGAAAAAGAAAGTTACCGCAGAATGTCCTTTGTTTAATTTGATTAACAAAACTTGTCTTAATCACATGGACGTGGAACGCGAAATTTGAAAACTACGTTGTGTTCGTAATTTTCCAAGACAGCTAAATTCGCAACAGTTGTAAATAATAATTGTCATCGAGAATTTTACAGACGCCAATCACCGTAAATATTATAATATAATATGCAAATCAGCTCAAGCCACAATAAAGCGCATAGATTATGTGACTGTGGCACTTGTCAACAGGTTAAGGTTACATTAGTGACATACTTTCTCCGAGAAAGGTCTCAGTCACCGACATGACACGAACATGCCGGAGGAGAAAGCCATTTGTTGCGGTTTAGGGGATATTCGGGTAATAAATTGGTAAAATTTAGGTATGTCCTTATGCTCTTACAGATTACAAAATAAATAAGCAAAATATTTCGTTGGGTATGCAGAAAATTGTTAAGCCGTAAGACGTAACCGTGAGCCGTAAGAAAAATAAACAATTCATAGTTCATGTCATGTCAATTTCTAACGTCGGGGGGTCGAAACACGTAAGAAGGCCTTGGAAGTGATGCTAAGCCTACTCTGCTCCATACGCTCACAAGTAACCTACTTTTATCTATCTGTTTCACTCAGCGTCAATATCAGACTGACGTAGAGTTAATATGAAATGCCAAAAGTGAGTGTTTATGCAGGCGACTTGATCCTGGTCATATTTGTCTCACTTTAATGAATTCAGGAAGGTTGCTGCAGACAGAGAGAGGCATAGAATGCGAACAGCACGAATTGTGAAACAAGCTAACTTCCTTCGTCTAGCGGGAATGAAAATCAAGCAACAAACATCTGATCTGTTTTAAAATGGTGGAGAATGGTCGTTTCCTTTTTGGTGCTAGTGAGTAATTTGTAATTGAAATATTCATTTAGTCATCTTTACTGAGAGTAAGCATCAATAATAATTTCTTTTCCTAAATCATATGGGGCCCAAAAATATGCTCGGACTTGAAGCCTGAAATATTTGCTAGGACCTAGAGCCCAGTTGAAGATGGTAAAATATTTTATGTAAATTATGATTTATTTCCTATTTTTTAATAAAACTACTTACAAGTTAATTCTGAAGTTTAATTTTCATTTGTAGTTACTTTACTAGTTCAAAATGATATAAGAGTGTGTAAGGATTATTTTAAAGTGATATTTACAGCTTAAAACATGTCAGAATCCTAATATTGATTTTCACCACTTAAAGTAAATCAAATAAAACGATTTTGAATGTTTTTTGTTGATTAAATGTCACTTTAAAATATTGACAGTAATAAAAATTTGGACAAACGTGACATTTGAAAAGCACGTGCGTTTGTCAGCTGATGCCAGACGTAATGGATGCCGGGTTTGTTCGTTTGTTCATACCTGCTTCGATTTGTTAACAAGGCTGTTTGTCTTCTTCCTGTTTATAAGTATTCGTTGAGCAAAAGTGGCAAATTTATGGCCTCGCGCATGTAAACAAAGCTGATCGTAAGATGTCATGTATTTGTCATTGCAAATTTTTCTTCAGCATCTATTCCGAAAAAGATATGTTTTTAATTCGTTATAAATTTATTTTCAGTTTTGTTCCTCGCATAATCAGATTATCTTGACGAATTCATTGAATCGAACTGTTCCAGGGATGGATCCTAACGAAATAAAAGAATTGACAACAAATAGAAATTCAAATGTAAGAAATATGCATTCAGAACAACTACAAATCAATGCGCATCGTTACGTCACCGATTAAAAATCGCTTACAAATCGATTGACTACTGAATGCGCCCATTAAAAGTCAAATGAAAGTGTTTGCACAAAGATAGTTTTTTACATAAGTATATTTTGGTTTATTTATGTTGTACGTAAACAAAGTCAAGGAATAAAATTTGAATAAATATTATGCTCGTTTTGCATCTTCATTTTGAGAGGAAAATATATTTTTTTTGGCCACCAATTATACAGAGTGTCAATTTGAAACTTCCCACCCTTAATATTTCACTTCCACTTAACAATCGGAAAGATTATTATTATATTTTTTAAAAAATTATTTATTTAAAATATATTTACTTTATTCACCACCTTCCCCTACTAAAAGTTTATTACAAAAAGTGCACCGGATATGGTTACTAAATTACTTCCTTAATGGTACCTTAACGTTTTTTGTTTATTTATAAATAATATTTTTATTAATAGCAACAATCTAGATTGGACGTAATTAACATGAAAGTATACTTCCAGAAGTGAGTGCATTTACCGGGTGTTATTTAACGACAGGCCAATATTTCATAGTGTGATTTCGTTCCGGTTAATTTGTTTGCTATATAGAGTAGAAATTTATTTTTTAAATCATTATTTCTTATCTCCGAAAGTACTTTACATACTTTTTTAAATTTTGGCATGTCTTAATATGATATTTATTATGTCCCAAGGCATCTTTTAGTGATTTTTTACTGCGTATCCATGTTTTTAGCGAATTTTTGCTGCGTATCCATGTCTTTAAACAGCCCTATTTTTTAAATATTTTTTCTGACTGATCATTTTAAAGCATTTTTAGGTATCAGTCATCACTGGTATCAGTTCAGTAGTTTTTAAATTACTAAGTAATTAAAAAATTTCTGGATCCATTTGATGTTTACTGGGTATCAAAATAAAAGGCCTACGTATCCAAATGGATACTCAAAATACGTTATAAGATACCTTGTATATGTGCTATGGCACTGATATTTTTCCACGTTTTAATTTTTTTTCTAATTAGGAAGGAATAAGGTATCACACCAGACATAATTTAGTGACGTTATGTGGTATGTTTTTTTTTATACCAATTTTTAAAATTTTAGGTCCTAGTAGTCCTAGTGAATCCTCGCCTTATTTTAAGACGAAAATGTGGTATAAAAGTTTTTCGCAAACGAAGCGACGTTTTCGAAATATAGGGTGTTAAAAAAAATTGTATTTCTCATTTTATCGCCGGATCTGAATCAATTGGATTTTTATTTCTGGGGTCACTTTAAACAACTCGTTTGTACTACTCCTATTGAAACTGAAGAAGCCCTTCGACTGCGTATTATTGATGGTTTCCATACGATTCGCGCCAGTCTCGAAATTTTCCAACACGAAAGAGAAAATTTAGCACTTCCTGTACATGGGTGTTTACTGGCTCATGGAGGACATTTGCTGCATTTTATTTGACTTTTGTTCATACGAGTTCATTATTCAAAGTTTTTAAATCATATGCATTATCATATCATTGGCACTAAAAACGAAGCGAAAAACTTTTCTATGTACCACATTTTCGTCTTAAAATAAGATGAGGATTCACCTCCTTCATTTTTTCAGAGAGGTTAGGAAACCCCTGTATGTAATTCGTGAGACCGCTGTATAATTCGTGAGACCGTGAATTTGAGTTTACTTCTTAATAGTTATTATACAGTGTTGTGATCGCTCGAGTGAAAAACCGCTCGAGTACTCGATTATTGAAATAACCGACATCGATCGATTATCGAAAAAACTGCTCGAGTTATAAACCGCTCGATTATTGGAAACGCTCGAGTATCAAGCACTTGATTATTAAATTCATTGCTTTCATCCAACACCAATTACAGTGAAACCTATCTTAGGCGGACACCTACGGTACTGTCTAAATGTGTCCGCCTAATAGAGGTGTCCGCCCTTGGGAAATTTGTTATTAGGTAATATGTAAATGCAAAATTAATACTATATACTAGTATGTACACACTAGTTTTAGTTAGGATATAGTACTAAAAAAATCTAATAACTTAGTTTCACGTGTTTGCGTTTTATACTTGCAATCTAGAAAAGGTAATTTCAAGTCTGATAACAATTACATTGCTGTAGAGTCACCTGTATTCTTTGCATACTCTTATAATTCCTTTACCATACTAATGGCTTGTTGATTACTGCATTCAACTTCCTCATCAGAGTCGTCAGATAAGGTTTCAGTTTGGACTACATAATCGGTAGGAATGGGGTCACTATCAACTTCTAATAGCACATTGCTATCAATGTTAATGAACTCGCCAAAATCACTGTTATCAAATTACACTTCCACAACATCAATATTCTCTTTCAGACTGAAAACGCGACCTTTTCGTGCAATTGTTTACGATTTTAACCTTACAACTCAAAAATAAATGGCGGACTGCTGTCGGGGAATCACACATACTTTCATTCGGCGAAGTCATTTCGCGGGGCAACGCATACGCGAATGGTTGCCGGTCTGTCTTCAGAGAGTTTTTGCACCGTACTTATTCGTCCTCCAAATACTTAAATTTTGACCGTTTAAAGGAGGGTTTTCGCACTCTTTGTATGAAAACAGCCTGTCCGCGTCCGCCCAAGAGAGGTTGATTTTCATGGAAATTTTTATATCTAGTTCCGGACTCCGCTTAATAGAGATGTCCGCTTATTAGAGGTGTCCGTTATGAGAGGTTTCACTGTATTAAACAAATCTCTTGGAGAAATTGGACTATTTCTTTGATTTTCAATTTAGAATTATCAATACCTTATGGAACGCTTGAATGGCAGACAGAGCTCAAAGAAGCTTACACAGTTGTGTTTGTGGATAAGAATAATTCCCCATGCCCTTATTTGATTTCTCAATCGGAAAGGCCGATTGGAGAATGGCAAAATAAAGATAAGTTGCTTATTGAGAACATTGAGCCTACCTAAGTATACAAAATCAAGTTGAATTTTGTCTCTGGATTAAGCTTTAGTATAGGAACTTTAAAAATCACAGGAATAACTTTTGACAAATATTCGTTTTCGTAGCAGCATGTACGGTAAAAATTAAAGGGTCACCATTATACGAGGTGAGTTGGGAGCAACGGACTAATCCCGAGGAGCGATGTATACCGAGTGAACGAGAGAACTTTTTTAACTTACTGCGTATATTTATTCTAAATACGGCAGATTATTCAAAAATCATTATAAAGAAACTTTTGTATAAAACATTTTTCTGTATCTCTTTTAACTAAGAAAATATAGGATAATTTTGAAATTGTCAATTTCTTGATTTCCCCCCGTATCTCTTAAGCGAGCGAAAATTTTCAAATTTTTATTTTATCATTTTAAGTTTGACCCAAAAAGATTGGGACACTCTGTACTTGTTCAATTTAAATTGTATTTTTCTAGTAATTTAGGAGTTATGAATGAAAAAAACTTTTATATATATATTGTTATCCGATATTCATGTGTTTTCAGGTTAACTAATTACAAATAAACAAAATTTCATACATTAACATTTTTGTAATCATAACGTTCTTTTAATAAATGTTCAAAAATATATCGCCATTTTAGTGGCGTCTGTGAGTCGGAAGAAACCCCGAAAAATCGAAATATCTTCAGCCGGAACAAGAGTACCGCCAAAAACCACCCACCAGAGGGGTTAAACGCGCTTCAAGAGGTTTCACTGCAGAGAAACACACTTTCCCCCCGTTTTCGAGGATGTCGAGCACGGTGGCGGTGTTGGATATCACGTCCGACCCCTTCCAATCCCTCCACCGGCCAGTACTCGTCCTTGAAAGAGGTGATTTTTTTTTTAAATATTAGCAACGTAATATTACCAACGATGTTCGTCCGACTCACAGACGCCACTATTTTCCTCTAAACATTCTTTGATCTATCTATAAGTGTAAAACCCAAGACTTGTTACACAAATTATATAACTGCTGCATTTAGAAAACATCAACAACCCAGTAATTCAACAAAAAGCTTACAGAATCATTTTCCTGTATAATGCAACTTCATCATACATCTATTTCAATAATTTACTAATATAAAACAGTATTATAACTTTGCTGTAAGAACATTCTAACAATATAGCTATTGGACCCTAAAAACAAACATGTACCACGGACGAAAAGACCTGTATACAACAAATTTGTTAATCGATACCTCTTATAAAACTGGTATAAATCATAAATCTTATAAGGGAACTATATCTAGGGATAGCCAAACTCTCAAAGCAAAAGTGGCAAATTTATAGCCTCGCGCATGTAAACAACGCTGGTCGTCAGATGTCATGCGCAATGCGGGCTGATAAACTATTTACTTTAACCGGTGAACAGGACCGTACTTTCCCCTCAATAAAAATGATTACACGGCCTGGGCAATAAACAATCTGTTTCCTCCCATAAAAGAACGCCTTGTGGCCATCACTGAAAAACCACTTTTAGAACTAATTTTGATATCTATTGCCCACGTATCTATTCATTTTTAATATCGTTACATCCCTAGGACTGATTTCGGTTCTGGGCGGCCGTCGTTGCTCCACGACCTTAGTTGGCAACCAAACCGGCAAAAATACCGGCAGGGTTGCCTAAATAACGGTGACAAGATTGTCCGCAAGACAACCGACGAGCAACCTTTAAAAATATGACCGGTACACCGTGCACACTAACCTATTTTTTCACTCATAATATTTAACTTTATACTGCGCATCCCATAAGTTGTACGTATCCATAGTTATAGGTCGGTGGTATTTCCTTGTTTAGGCAAATATCACAACTGATTAGATATCACGTATTTTTAACAATTTTATTTGTTTTATATCGAGGCATACCTACTTGTTGATTTCACAGCTAATTTATGGAATATATTCAGATCATTGCTGAAATAATATATTACATCGATGTTTTTATTACGAACAATAAATTATCCATTAATAATCGCAATAAGATTTGTTTCGTAAAAGTTTCCCACAACTACAATTTTTTTTATAAGAAATTTTATTATAGGAGATTTATTAATTGGCATTTTACCATAAGCCATTCAATTTCATACATTATATTAACCAACCGTCAATGAAGAAACTGTTTTTAAGGAAAATATTTCAGAATAATTTCAAATATACTGGGTATCGATTTGAAAACTTCCCAACCTTAGTATCTCGTTTCCGTAGTACAGGGTGGTCCCATTTTCGACACTTTTATAGGGTATCTCAGTAATTGTTAGTGAGATCAAAAAAGTAATGTAGGTGTCATGTGCTCTTTATGGGTCAAACTTAAAATGATAAAATCAAAATTTGAAAATTTTCGCTCGCTTAAGAGATACGGGGGAAAGTCAAAATATTGACAATTTCTAAATTACCCTATATTTTCCTATTTAAAAGAGATACAAAAAATGTTTTATACAAAAGTTTCTTTACAATGATTGTTGAATAATCAACCGTTTTCAGAATAAGTATACGGGGTCAGGTAAAAAAGTTATGGGATCTAACTTAATTTTTTTAAATGGAACACCCTGTATATATTTATTTAAAAAGATAGCATTTTAAATTCTCTTTTCAAATATATGACACACCATGGATAATATTGGCTTCCTAGGCGATTTATTTAAACTTTATTACTTTAAACTACAGTAGGCAATGAAAGAAGAGCTAATATCTAAGAAACAACTATGTTGACATTTTAGTTGTTATTAATATTTAACGTCATTTTTATATATTCATTTGTAAAAATGATTTATCAACATTTAAAAAAATTGATATGATATTAGTTTAATTGAAAGTGAAAAAAACGAAGAAATGGCTCAAAATTTATATTTTGTTCGCTACCCGGAAAGACAGCAACCATTTAAGGACATATTCCGAACATTTGCGATGATTCCCGATATTTTTTACTTAATCTGAATATTTTATTTCGTTTCAAAGCAATAAAGTTTAAATAAATCGCCTAGGAAACCAATATCACCCATGGTGTGTTATAAATTTGAAAAGATAATTTAAAATGCTATCTTTTTAGATTAAAATATACAGGGTGTTCCATTTAAAAAAAAAAGTGATTAGGTCCGATAACTTTCTTACCTGACCCCGTATACTTATTCTGAAAACGGCAGATTATTCAACAATAATTATAAATAAACCTCTGTATAAAACTTTTTTCTGTATCTCTTTTAACTAAGAAAATATAGGGTAATTTTGAAATTGTCAGTTTTTTGATTTTCCCCCATATCTCTTAAGCGAGCGAAAATTTTCAAATTTTGATTTCACCATTTTAAGTTTGACCCAAATAGAGCACATTACATTACATTACTTTTTTGATAGTACTTACAATTACTGAGATATCCTATATAAGTGTCGAAAATGGGACACGCTGTACATAATTTCGAAAATTGAAAAGACACGTCAATTTTATTGTGAAGAGGGTCCTTAAAATCTTATATGGGAAGGGGGCCGTAGCATATCATTTTAAAGGCCGTTTAAATCTCTTTTAAATGATACCCTAATTCTTTATTTTTTGAGTAGTACTTTCAAAGAAACCGCGTTCCAAAATTGGAAGTAATCAGAACAGTTTCTTGAAAAACGTACCCTTGACGTGTGTTTCCTACTTTTAATATTATTTATTGGAAACGAGATACCTATTAAGGATGCGAAGTTCACAGTGATCTAAAACATCATCTTTCATGACACCAAAGTGAACAACCTAAACGGCTATACATTTATTAAGGAATGCCTTTTCTTAAATGAATCGGCCATCAACTTCTTCAATTTTCAAAATATTTTTTGGAATGCAAAACTATTTGCAGGCTTCGGCCTTCCTACTACAATGTCTAGGTAATGTAAACAAAAAGAAACGGTAATTTTAAATGACCGTTCATGACTTCAAAAGCAGTAATCAGGAGCAAGTTTATTAAATTGTGCTTTAACTTTTGGTTGTCGCTATTAAAGGAAACATGGTTCAATTCCTTATTTTCCTTCGCAATCTTTCCTTGGTAGGAGATCTTCCTAAGCTCCACGTTCTGCCCACAGGTCCAATAATCCATTCATAAAACTCTTGGAAAGTGAAGCTGTGATTGTGTGAATTGTTATTGAAAATCCGTAATGGGGAGAAGAGAGTGTGTGCGCTGAATGGCAACAATATTGAAGTCTGGTTATATTAAATGGTTAACTATTAAAACATAACCATACTTATCGATGAGAAGATGAATCCTTATTTAAATGATCCACTCGTGTACAAACTACGCATGAATGCACCACGATTGTTTATAATAAAGACCATTTTTCACCAATAATCACAAAAAAAAACACAAAACAACCAAAATATATAATTCTTAAGAACACAGCCCCGTAATTTTTACGATATTTTTCATAGTCATTCATAGTTTTGTTCTTGGGTCCTAGCGCATAGTAAATTAAAAATAGATGTTGACAGAGTGTAGTCGGATTAGTTTAAGATTCGTTTGATACTTTTAAGTATAATAATATTTTTTTAAAGAATATCTCATCGCCTTTTCACAGTTTATAGTAAAATTATTGGGAAATAAATTTATTTTAAGAGCAATTGCGGATTAACCTTAAACCAGTTGTAATTTTCAAATTAACAAATTTTCAATTGGGATTTTGCAGATACCGGATAAATATGACAATCTGGCTATGACGCAATAATGACCCAAAGAGGTGGGAAAGGCTGTTTGAATTCGTTGTGTAGACTAGAAATGTACATTTATTTACAACCAATAATAATGACATTTCATCTATCTTTGACAGGTGGAAAGTTGACTTTTTTTTACTTTTACTTTCCACACGGGTGGAAAGTAAATTATTTTTTTGTAATTTAAAAAAAAAAATCGATATCTCAAAATAATATACGAACACACTTTTTTAAAAATGCTAATAGCTTTGCGTTTTTAGATATGTCTACTTTTTCCCTAACTGAGTGGTCCTCGGCATTGAATATTGTGACCAAATCATTGATATCTTCTTTGTCTTGGCATTTTCACTGCAATAAGCTAGTAGCGCCGACTCAGAACCAGGATTTTGAACTTTGTTTCCCGTACAACATTCTTTGAAACAGTTATATGCCTTGTCATATCTCGGGCGGCTTTTAGTTGGCAGAAGATCTTCTTCTACTATTTTTGCTGCTTCTCGAATTTCTTGTGGAGTAGCACAAAATCAAATCCCTCATCTGCATCGCATTTTTCTGTTGTTAAAATAATATATTGTTTAGTGACATGGAAACCATATTCATAAATGATATTTGCCATCTTGATGTGTATTATTACCTACGTTATTTTACCATCTGCGGTTATTTGAATTTTCTGTATAATTTTTCACTGGAAAAGTCAAAATGACATATATCTTTTATTAATAATTTTAATTCAAAATAATAAGAAGTGGATGTTAGATGTGGTTGTAAATAAAATAGTATACAAACCTGTTGTCGAGCTTTAAAAGAAAACACTACTTAAAATACTAAAAGAACTAATTTAAATAGATTTGTTCAAGGGAAACTATAATTGGATTATGATGTCGAGCGCTTCATAGTTCAAAGCCCAGTGTGGCCAACTGTTCCCAGGTGCCTTCACTTCTCTCTCCTTAGCTGGATCTCGTCAGCGTAATTGGGCACCCATATAAGTCAAAAATCCCATAAATCTCAATATCTGGGTTCCTGGGGACTTATTGTTGACAACAGTGCGTAATACACTATTTTCTATCTGGAGTTTTACAAGATCTTAGCCAACTTTTTGAGGAGAAATTTATTTCTGTAAACAATTTGTGCATCAATAGCCATTGTAATTCAAAGGGAACTGTTTATATGCTTTTTCCTAAGTTTTTCGCAAAGCTGGATCAATCACATCTTTTCATTGCTTATACGTATTTTTTCCCCATTTTTTTCGGCCTAAACCTAACGGGGGAGTATAGAACTGATCAATCACATCAAAACATCGTCATCCAGCCGCTTCGCTGGTAGTACACACATAATCTATTCATAAATTGTATAACATCATGCTCGACAACTTTTAATTTTCAACACTATTTCCATAAGTTATTTTATTAAGTTACCTCCTCTTTAAGAAAGTTATTTCATCCGTCATCAATTGTCAGGTTTTTTATGGTTACGTACCTAGACCATATCAAAGAGAAACTTTGAAGGTCAATGTTATGCAGATGATAGGCGGCAGTGGCGTGTGTAATAGAATATTATTCAAGAGCCGCAATAACACTTATTATTTTATACTGCTCTGGTTGCTCTGTGGTTGAAGCGGCAGTCACCGGAATCTCTAGGACGAGAATTGGTAGGTTCATAATTCAAAATTCAAACTCAAAAAATTCAAAATCTTTTAATTCTTCATTTTAACAGCACTAGACAGACATGACAATAATTGAAGAAAACGTCAAAAGTAAAGTTAAAAACTAGATACAATTCAACTATACAGAGTGTTATGGAAATGACGTATTATATTTAAATGGGTGACTCCTTGGGTGTCCTAGAGAAGCACTACATATTTTATTGTTTTTTAAATCGACCGTTTTAAAAGTGGGGTAATAACACTCTTACTTACAGGTCAGTCCACGCTACTGTACAACATGTCACCCAGAGCCAATGGCAATGTCGACAAACTTAATGTAAAACTGAAATTCCATATAAAATTATAAAAATAAATTATTTTCTACCTACTTGTATTTATCCTTATACCTAAAGAGCGAGGAAATCCAGGCACAAATACAATCAGTTTTTTTTCTTTTTCATGGGAACACTCCTGGAAACACTTTATGTACACACAGTAATAGTGAAACAGAACCGATAGTTAGCTTTTGAAAATACAATAATACAGATTATACTGCAGATTAGATTTTATTACACGCGAGATATTTGACGTCCAGAAGAAACGCGTCAATAAAAACAATATTCAAAGATTATTTATGTACGGGCAAGATACACGCGTAAACCGAAAAAAACAGAGCGGATCGCTGAGAGTGTGTTGGTGATCGACGAGACACAACGTATCCGGCCGCTGGTTGGTCTTCAACTAACAGACGCAAGCGTGCGGCGCTATATGAAACTACTTCGCTCAGCCGATGTAAGGCGTCAAGAGGTCATTGGCATTTGACCTAGTGACGTACGTGGCTATTACTATTCCATATGTTTTTTTTCGGGTTGTTTAAAACATAGTCCGTCGTAAATGTTCTTCAATTAATTGTACAAAAAGGTATTACAGAATGGAAAAGTGTTTAAATTAATTTATTTTGTCTAAAGAGTTTAAAGTGTACATATGACAACACCGGCCAGAATTCCTTGATTGCTTACATGTATCGCAGTGCCACACAGGTGTTTTTCTGGTTTGACGTCAGGTCACTTTTACCGCTGAATGAATTGAAAGCGCCATTTATGGCTATTTTTCTACAATTTGTCTTTATCTCAGGAATTGCCGGTTTAAATGGTTGTCACAAGCCTTTAGAAAATTCCTGTAAGGAATAACAGTTTATTTCCAACAAAAACTACGCTACGGTCGGTAAACCGATCCGCGCTAAGTGAATTTTAGTGGTATAAATCATGGCGTTATTGGCCGGCGTCATGCACAACATAGGGAACAATGAAAATTGTATCTTCCCCCAATCATGGCAATAACTAGGCCGGATGGGATAGGATATATCGTGGGGTACGGGGGATGGTGCGCACTCCCGAATCAGGAGGTGATACCCCAATGCGAGAAACTAAGAGTTTTGGGGCAGCAGCGTAAGACCGAGAATCGGGGTTCGGAGCCGACGTTATTATACACGGTGTTACAAATTCGACACTCACCATTGGGATCTCGGAAACGGTAAGAGATACGAAGTCGGTTAAATTAGGGTAAAGTTGCGTAATTATGGGCCCAAAATATAGTCAGGGGCATTCAAAATATTTGGAAAAATCTAAAATTTTTCGTTTCGGTTTTTAGTCTTTCCGAGCACTTCCCATGAAAATATCTGTAAAAGAGAGTCAAATCCCCAACATGTCTTCGATGTTCTAGGCTGTCGAGGTTTTTCGTCAGCTCGTGGTCTCCAATCAGACGAATGGCCCTCCTTTCGATGGAATCCAGTAGCCGAAGAGTATGTTTGGGTGCAGAGCTCCAGACATGAGAGCAGTTCTCTAGTGATGGTCGAATCTGGGCTTTGTATAGTGTCAAAAGTTGTTGAGGTGTGTACAACTTTTAGGTTCGGAAGAGTACACCAAGTTTCTGAGAAGCTATCTTGGCGATTGCCACAACGTGGTTATGCCAAGACATATTTCATCCGAGATTGACTCCCAGCAAACTAGTAGATGAAGGCAGTGCCATCACCAGCAAAACTAACTATGAGGTTTTTCGTTTTCACTAGAAGGTCGTTAATGTAGAGTAAGAAGAGAGTGGGAGACAATATGGACCCTTGAGGAACACCGGCATTGATGGCGAAGGTGTCTGAGAGAAATTCGTCAATCGCCACTTGCAGAGAGCGGTCCTTAAGAAAGCTAGACAACCATGCACAGAATCGACTGGGCATACCATAGGATCGCAGTTTACTTAGAAATCCCTCATGCCAAACACGATCACAGGCCTTAGAAATATCCAGTACAACAGCTACTTTTTATTCTCCACAAGATGGTATCATCAGATCTTTCACGCGACGTTTCGTCTTTAGGTCATCATCATTAACTTCATTTTTTTAAATACGGGCTTGGATTTTTTGTTTTAGTTATGAAAAAGGACACACACACACACACACACACACACACACTTATTGGTTTTCCGACGTTTTGTTTCTTAAATTGACCATCTTCATTAGAATACCCCTAGTACGTTCCTGTAATATACTGTTGTTTCGAAGAAACTGAAGTTCTTTGAATTATTATTATTGCTATTTCTGTCTTTAATTGTTATTGTTATTACGTACTACTCCTGTTTTTTTATTTCAAACTAATAGTTGTATCAAAGTTCTACTCATTGTAAGTGCGAGTGTAGCGAGTGATAAATTGCTATGTTTACTTCATTTCCGAGAACCGACGTGTTACATTCACAGTGAAATTTTGAAGGTATTTTAAATAGTAAAAAAAAATGTTTTCTTTATGAAAACAACACCAAATATGACGTATTTTCGTCCTTAAGGTTCTCGGAACTGCCAATCCAATATTGGTTACTAATTATTTTTAATTAAAATTCTCGTACCTAAAGAGATTCATTTATTTAACTTCCTTATAGGTGTATTTTCGACTGGGTTAGCCTTGGTAACAAGGCCCTTAATACAAATAATACAATACTCTTAAAACCCCCACTTTCTAAAGATCGACGCCCGTATTTAAAAATATTAAGTTGATGATGACGACCCAAAGACGAAACGTCGCATTAAAGAATTGACGATGCGATACTGTTGAAAAAAAAGGAGCAATGAGAAAGTGAAATTTATTTTTTGAACATCTCAATTTCAGATTTTTTGTCTGTGTCAATTTTTTTGCGGTATATTATTGGACCCATAATTATGCAACTTTTCCCCAATTTAACCGACTTCGCATCTCTTACCGTTTCCGAAATCCCAATGGTGAAGGCCAAATTTGTAACACCCTGTATGGTGTATATGTATTGTTTGAATTGGGAAAGGTAAGGAATATGCAAATCATATAATATTACATAGATTATAAGAAGAATGGCTCCGTGTTGCGGGGCACAGACCGAATATTTATTGGCATTGTTTAGGTCCGATATACGTATTCCTCAAATCTTGTAAGGTTAATGACGCGCTATCCAGACGATGCTGTGGATTCTAGCTACACTCTAAATAATGCAGTGGTATCTAGACTAATTTTATCTTGCTGTTAAAGTTTTAGTTAAAGTAATTTTTAGTTAGCAAAACAAATTTCTGTTTTAACTGAATTACGATGAATAAGATGATCTAGTTAACAGAACTAACTCGTATTCTTAACTACTTCTTAGTTAACATAACCACATTATTATGTTGAAACCAACCCGTTTTTATTAATTTGCTCCCTATACTAATTTACTTAGTTATTGTTATTGGCAAGATAAAGTAGTAATAATGTGAGACCTGACGTCACACCAACTGCCGCCATTTGCTGCTAGGAGATGGCGCTGCGCGCTGTAGTTTCTCGACTACCGTTCATAATACTGCGTGAAGTATTAGATATACACCTACCCTCAGTCCGGTGAGACTGCTTATGGGGGGGGGGGGGGGGGGGAGGGATCGAAACACGTAAGAAGGCCTTGGAAGCGATGTTAAGCCTACTCTGCTCCATACGCTCACAAGTAACCTACTTTTATCTATCTGTTTCACTCTATCATTTAAGAGTCAATATCAGACTTACGTAGAGTTAATATGAAACGCCAAAAAGTGATTGTTTATGCAGGCGACTTGATCCTGGTCATATTTGTCTCACTTTACTGAATTAGGGAAGGTTGCTGCAGACAGAGACAGGCATAGAATGCGA